>CM035122.1:63609488-64020527 GCA_020205555.1 Panax stipuleanatus
CACATTTTGCAAATCATACATCGCAAATACCACTTTGAAAATTATAAATTTCACTTTGCAAATTATTTTACCATTACCGGTTATTGCTGATGCCTATGTAGGGGCTGATTCCAAAGGTTGTCTTTCATCAGTGTTGTTGATGCCTGTGATGGTGTTGATTCCAACGATTTAATTTTTGTCGGTGTTACCGATACTTGTTTGATGATGATAAACTAAGATTTTTTCTACCTCTTTGTTGGGGAGAAATCATCAGTCCTTCCCGATGTCTATGCTTTACAACGGTGCCTACCCTGCTGGTAGTTGACAACAATGCCTACCTTGCTTGTAGTTGACAACGGTGCCTACCCTGCTGGTAGTTGACAAAGATGCCTACCTTTCTGGTAGTTGACAACGGTGCCTACCCTGATGGTAGTTGACAATGGTGTCTACCCGCTGGTAGTTGACAATAGTGCCTACCCTGCTAGTAGTTAACAACGGTGCCTACCCTACTGGTAGTTAACAAAGGAGAAATTTTCTCGAGTCTGGACATTTAATGCGCTTGCATGTTTAACTCTACTGAGGATGCATTCTAAAAAATTTATGAAAATGTGCGTTGATATAGCACGGTTGCACATGTGCAAACTATGCTTGATGTGATGATCTAAATTTATCCTTAGGAATCTATTGTCCTAGGTTGATGCACATGCTATATATAGAAACATAATTCACCCTTTCTGAGGTGTTTTGGAGTTTCTTTTCATGCATGGATTTTGATAGGTCTAGCAGCTCTAGCTCCCATATGGCTACTTTTGGAATTCGCAAGGCAGACTCAGATGTTCTCTTTTCATACGCCGGCTTGGTGGGGATCCCGCAGAGGCTTCTACCTTTTTCCTTCTAGATCTGGATCTTGTGCTGGTCCCTCTGGCAATCCAAACATTGATGGCTTTACTAGGAGATATCCCAATATCTTCCCTGAAGTAGTGTTCAATGGCTTACATCACCGAATCCTTCCCTGATGCTACGTTGGATTAATGCCAACGGTTTGATCATTGATTATGAAAATAGGCGAGCTCTTTACTTGTGACCCTACTGGGTTAGATGCTGGCTTAATTGATGACCCAAGTGTTGCTAACTCCTGGAGGATGTGGCCCGTTCTTTCACTTCCCAGATTTGAACTTCGATGTGGAGGCCTCGACTTATGAGGGCTTGGCGCAGGTTGATATGTTTGACAATTTAGATTTCATTTTTCTAGACCTTTTGTCATCGAGCATCTGTTTTTGGAGTTAAAGACTCTCTTGGGAATTTTTCCTTTCTTTTGTCGGGGCAAGCTTATGTCGCCATGATTTCTTTTAGGAATTCTTCCTTTCCTTTTGATGGGAGGCTTGATCCCGCATTACACTCCTTCTATTTCTTGGAATCAAAAAATACCCCAGCCCTTTTGCATGTTGTTACCGCGGATTCATATAAGAAACTCTCTTTGTTGACTAAGTCGAGAGTGAGCAATATCCTGCACATCAAACGAATAACAGAATGCACAAAATCTTGACGACTTTGGCCATCAGGGTTAGTATAATCTTATGAATAATGCATTTGAAGTTAAAGTTTATGAAATTGAATGCTTATATTCACTGAGCTTTTATCTTATCGCTAAAGATTTTGAAATTCAGTATGAAAATGAATTTTTCCTAAAGAAATTAAAATTTTCATTTAACAAGTTATGAAATCGTAAGAAAACATTTAAGCATCCATGGTCATTATGCATGGGTAAGTTATTTCATTTTCGCTCTAGGCACCGCTCTTTGCAGAATTGACTTCATATGACACGGGCACTATGAATGATGCAACCCTTAGAGGGGGCTTCTTTTCTATGACTTTAGATGATTTCATTTCAACTTTATAATTCTTTTTCTTTTTTTTTGCTTTACTCGCTTAACTTGTCTCATTTTCTTAGGCTATTCAGAGTTACCCATTTAACAAGTTTTGGACCAATCTCCTAAACCAGACGGCTTTAGGGCACTAGGTGTTAAGACACCCCTTCGGGTTTACTGGCTTGAGTAACAAAGGCCACACATTGAGATGAGTCAGGCGGCCTACTATATTTCTCCTCGCCTAAGCTTGTGCAAGGTTCATTTTCTTAGGCTCTAAATCACTCATGTAGCGAGCGTTGGGCCAGTGGCACCCAAACCAGATGGCTTTAGGGCACCAGGTGTAAAGACACCCCTCAGGCTTAAATACTTGAGTAACCTAGACCATGATTCGGATCTACTCAAGTCTCACCGTCTCCTTCTTTAATGCTCATTTTCTTAGGCGCTAAATTACCCATGTAGCGAGTGTTGGGCCAGTGAATCCCAAACCAAATGGCTTTAGGGCACCAGGTGTGAAGACACCCCTCAGGCTTAATTATTCGAGTAACCCAGGCCACGATTCGAGACATTAGGCTGGCTACTTATTTTTTTATCTTTTCATTAATTATCGTTGCTATTGACATAACTTCATACCCCACAACTAAGAGTCGAGGTAACTGCAAAGTGCAGACACACATATGAGGTCAATTATACTCCAAACAACACTTTGAACTAGAATTTTGAAAAGTTTTAATTTTCTGATCGTTCCCGTGATTCTTGCTCCACGGATGCTTATCGAAATTAATCCAATGCATAACAAGTTAAACGAAATCTCTTTTTTTTAAAAACATTTTTCTAAGATTCTAATGCAAGATTTATCTATACTTAATATGTATATTATAGCTAATGCATGTAAATGGAGATTGAAAGCACATAAAGAGATGAAAGAGTCGTACCTCATCCGTGGATCGCTGTATTCTAAGAAAATTATGATTGGAAAAGACTAATTGATCATACCGGATCGCCAATGAAATGATAGAAGCTTTGATGATGACGGACCATGCTGATGTTGCTGACTGTTGCATTTTCATTGGATGGTTGATAAGTGCCCCAGTGTTGAGTTGACGCGATTTTCAAAATTGCCCCAGTCCGAAAGTAGTATGCATACAAGCCAATCATGTATGATGATAAAGCATATACTTTATAAATGATCTTTTTTTATTAATAAAAGTATTCATTTATTAAATGCATTTAATTATCTACATGATGCTATTTTTATAATATGTAAATAACCCATAGTTTTAAGCAATGCTTTTAGAATCATGATGTTGAACATGCTAATGAGATCTAAATTCTTAGAAAGCTTAAAACTAAAATAGTTTCCAATCGTTGGATTACTAAAAAGGGGATTAGTGAATCTGGATAGATTGGTACATATGTTGCTTGCTCATTGAATGAGGATGATTGATCTCATGATCATTTGTATGGAGACACTAAAACAAGTATGTAGGTGCTTATTGGAGAATAAGTACAATAAACGTGACTCGCTAAGGAATACCTAATAGAGTTTTACTTGCCTGTCAATAGAAATTTCTAATGTGATAGTAGTACAAGTGATCCTTGGACTTGAGATCATCATAGTATCTTGTGTGTAATGAATTATACTTTGACTTATTTTTTAAGACCCTTAGGGAATATGAAAGGGTATGATTGGTTGTAATAAGTTACATATGGAGATATTGAATGATCAATAAAGAATCTACCACTTCTAGTAAAAGAAGAGATATATCCTATGTGATTCGTTAAATGACAACCTAGTAGTCCTTGGCCAAGGCATAATGAAATTAGAAAGGAGTTTCTAATTTGCATTATTTAGAGTTATGTATTTTTTAATCGAAATACATATAATTAAATAAAATAAGACTTGACAGTAATTTCATGTCTTATATTTAATTGGGACATTGTATGGTGGAAGAATTGAATTGTACGGTAACTATTAACTCACACGTTCTTTTATGATTAATGTTAAAATCTATATTTTTTGGAAAGTCGTTGATCGCTAGGGAGGCTTATCCCTATTGTAGAATAAATATTATTTATTTAAATAGATTATTAGTTTAATTTATTTATTTCAATAAGATTAGAATTGTTCTAATTGATTTATTCACAACCGGTTTAATATAGAGAACCTAAAGGGTCAAACCATAAAAGGAAGAATAATTATTTAAGAAAGTAATGGCATAATCGTAATAATGCATTAAGTGTAATTAATTTAATCTATGGTGATAGAATAAATTAAATAGCTTAATATTTATTATTTAATATTTTGAAAATATTAAATATAAATTAATAAGAGGAGTCTTATTAATATTATTACAATTATTATTATTTTAATTTCTAAAGGAGTTTAAGCATTAATTTAATATTAGTACTCTCATTTATTCCTAATGAGATTAGGAGACAAATTAATTAAAGGAGTTTAATTAATTATTCCCAATATGTTGGGAAGCCTAATTAATTAAAGGAGTTTAATTAATTAAATGAAACCCTATTTCTAATAGGATTAGAAGGGTTGACCAATATCTATATAAGAGGTGTCTTATGTTAGATATCAGTAGATGCAATTACAATTGTTGGAGAGTACTCCTTTTCTATAGAGAATAGAAAACTAGGGTTTAGCCAACCACCCTCCTTGAACAATTTCTCTTCCTTGGTGGATCACCTCTAGAGGCCAAACACTTGGGTGGCTAATGTTGATCAAAGGAAGGAATCAATCCCGGATATTCAAGAAGATCACGAAGAACAAGGAGTTGAACTCGTACCTGTGGAAGCTCAGTTCTATTAGGGTATGAATCTAATCTCATTCTATTTTGTTTTAATTAATAATTGTGCATAAAGGATGATCCGGTTAATTGGTTTATGGAATTTTTTTTAAACTTTGATATACCATGCCTCCGCTAATTTTATAATTTGATTGCGCCCACGATTTCATACAAACCTAACAGTGGTATCAGAGCCAAACCTTTATGCGAGTTATTAATTGTGTTTATTTGATATATATACTGATATGTGTTTTAAACAATTTAATTGGGCATAATAGTTAGCTAGGAATTTTATTTTTAGAGAAAAACTGCTCAATTCGCGAACTAGGAAAACGCACACTGCCCAGCGGCGCTGTAGCACCGGTCACAGGCCTTGCAGCAGCGCCAGCTCTGTGTTCCTGAAGGTGACGTGGTTCTGCAGCGTCGGATGCTAGTTCTTTAGCAGCGCCGGCTCCGTGTCCCAGTTGATGATGACGTAGCGCGGCAGCGTCGGATGCCAGTTCACTGGCAGCGCTGCAGCGCCACCTCACCAGAAAAAATTTTATTTTATTTTTTTAAAGATAAAATGTTTATTTTAATTAAAAATTAAATGTTTTCTGTAATTCCAGAATAATAAAGGAATTTATTATATTTGAAATTGGGTTAAAATAAAGATGTATATTTTAATTAGAATTGGATTTCATGTTAACTAATTAGAGATGAAATTGATTTCCGAAACTAACTAGGATTGCCCATTAAATCGATATCAATGTATATATTAAATATTTTATTTATTGATGCATATGATGCTATGTGATAGACACATAATTAATACATTTTAATATTCCCATATTCATTATTTTATAGGCTTATTTTATTTAACTAATACATTTTATTTTGTTTTGTAAGAAATAAGATTTATTTTTCCTGGAGAGCAAATAAAGAATTTATATCCAGCTCTTAAAGATAGAAAAGGACTCTTGGAGGATTGCCATATAGAGATTGAAGTCAAGAAGGAAAGAAGAGAAAAAAAGAGAACAAAAGTGTCCAAGTTCAATGTATCTAAATTAGGGCACAAATTTATTTTCACTATAAATAACTCTCTTATTTTAGAGAGAGAGGGGATGAGGTATTATATTAGTTTAGGTTAGAAGTAGATTAAATTACTTTTTTATTGTATGTTCCTTGGGCAATCATCAATAAAGGGAGTTTTCTTATTTACTTTTAATCTTCTTCTTCTTCTTCTTTATTTTAGTTAGTTATTTTATTTTTAATGTCTAATTAATTTTTTATATCTAGGATGAAGATGAAATTAAATAATTATTCAAGATAATATTTTTCATCTCTTCTATTTGAGCAAGTATTCTATCCTTAACTTATTATTGTTAAAAAAGTTTCTTTAAATTCTAAATTCTTCGATTGAGCAAGTTCGATACTTATAATTCTATGTCAATTAAGTTCTTGTTCTTACTATTCAAGTCTAAGATTTTAGATGAGATATTATAACCCTTTTTAAGTATTACTTCAGTTATACAATATTTCCTAAATTGTATACTCTTGAGATTTGTTATTCAAATTAAATATTTTTATTGTTGAACCTTGTAAGACTAGCGAACCCCTATTGATTCGACTAGTCTATAGTTGATGAGCGTTCTAAATTTCAGAACTATTATTGAGCTTATCCAAACCAAACTTTCTTTGGTGCGGACTCTGATGTGAAACTGAGATGAACAACCCTATTATAGGGGATTGACGATGCTTTAGCATTAAGATATTGTGCACAGTATGGTACTAAGGGATGATCCCCTTAAGTACGAGAAGTAGAGTCTATAGTCTTATGACTGTTAAAGGTTTAAAGCATAAACACTTTACAACCTAGGACATTGTTCGAGGTCTTATGACCCTCAGATGTTCTTTTGATTCATGTTATTCATTCTTGAGTCAAAAGTTTCGTTATTCAGATGTCTTTGATTCACTCGCATGTTATTATATTATTGTCATACTGTCATACTTGTAGGCAATTGTGCTCACTCTTGCGTAATAATAACATTACAGTTAAGAACGAAAGATCTGACGAGCCTTCCACTAGCAAAGGCAAGGGGAAAGTTAACAAGTGTTGAAGACTTGTTATTTAATTTAAGAATGTTTATTGATAAGACTTGATGTTGTTTAAAGACTTATTTATTTGTTTATGTTTCCACACAAATGTTTAAGGATAGTATGACCTGGGATTGTATTTATTTTTAGATGTTGTAACCCCATAAGGAGAGGATTTATTTCTATCTATTGCATGGTTTGCATTTATTATGGGTAGATAGATAGATGATATTTGTACAGTGAACACCAAATCCCGTGGAATCGAAGTACCCGGATTTCGGGGTGTCACAGGTTGGTATCAGAGCTGTAGGTTATGAACCTTAGGTGGGGGAAAACCTTAGGGTAGTAGCCTTTTAAGAGATTGAGAACATAGTAATGCTAAACTCTTATCGAGTTCTAAGAAAGATAATAACTTACCTTATGTGCTACGTGTTTATACTTTTATACTCGAGTATCAATTAGCATCACATAATAACTAAGACTTAAAATTTGATTTGTCAGGATGTCGGATGCTAGAGAACCTAGTCAGCCTAGGGACGTTGTACCCCGAGATGCTAGGGAGGAGGGGCCCCGAGACATTCACACAGTCTGGGAGCAGTTGATTCGACGAGAGCCATCTCCTTTGATCACAGTCGATGGTCGGGAGTATGAGCCGGTATTCGATTCAGAGGAGGACTCTGAGGAGATAGAGATTCAAGCTAAGTCAGCTGAGGAGGATGAGGAAGACCCTGAAGAGCTCCCACTGAATTCTATCAGTGCCGAGATGTATGATGAACTGTATGACCGTAACATAGAGTTAAGAGATACTGTTCAGGAGCTGAGGGAGCATACGGTTACTCAACAGTCTACCATCGAGCAGAAGGATGGTGAGATGGAGGCTCTTTACCCATGTCTTGGAGACGTAGAGTTGGAGTTGATCCACGAGAAGGGCCAAGGTGAAGAAAATTCAGAAGAGATAAAGAAATTAAAGAATGAATTGAAAGAGAAATCAGCAAGGCTTGACATAGCAGAGGATGCTTGGGTGAAAGATTCACGACGTGCAGATCTTGCAGAAGATAACTGTCGAAAAAAGAAGGCCAAGCTTGAGGAGACGCACTATACGCTTCAAAATACAATTGATGAGGCCCAGGATCGGGTTATGAGATATCCAGTCCAGTTTGAAGGTCTGCCGTGGTACATGCTAGATCGCAGGACGATGTCCCATATTATGGACGAAGAGCATAGCAAAGCTGTTCGACACCTTAGTAGGCAATGATAGGAATAGTTTGATTATGTGAAAACCTATCTGGTAGTTAATAATGTAAATTCTGATGTGTTTATAAATAGAGGATTATTTTGATGATTTAAATCCTGTAGATTCTTTGTCTCGGGATAGTTGATGTAAATAGCAGTGATGCTATCGTATTATGTTAAAACTTTTGATTAAATAAAATATCAGAGTTATTTGAGATGATTATGTGTTAAGTGATTTTGTTAAATGTTTAAGCTAACCCTTAAATATGTAAAGGATTGAATAAAGATCTAATTAGCGTATATCTTAAACAGAAATATGACGCCGAGAAGAAGACCAAACCGTCAATCGACCCAAGAAGGGTCAACGAACAACAACGATGGCAATGCTAACGCTAACCCCGTTCAGTAGTTGGTAAACTTACTGGCTGGAGCGATTAACAATCAACCTCAAGCTCCACCAAATACCTCGTTTAAGGACTTCAAAGCGGTGGGACCGCCAGAGTTTAAAAGCTCCATTAATCTGATAGAAGCTCAAACTTGGGTTATGGAGATGGAAAAAGTCTTTGACGTTACCTAAGTCAGAGAGGACCAGAAAATCGCCTACGCAACGTTCATGCTGAAATCAGAAGCCATTTATTGGTGGCAAACAAATAAGGTCCGGGGAGGAGAAGGTGTGATTACCTGGGAAAGGTTCAAGGAGATGTTCTTTGAAATGTATTTCCCGACAAGCTCGCAGAACCAAATGGAGGTCCAGTTTCTGGAGCTGAAGCAGGGGAATATGTCCGTACCAGATTATGTCGCAAAATTCAATGAGTTGGCTAGGTTTGCCGCGTATCAAGTGCACACCGATGAGAGGAAGGCAAGGAGGTTTGAACAGGGCCTGAAGCCCTGGTTGTATAGCAAAGTGTTAATGTTCCAATTGAACACTTTTGCTGGGGTACTGGAGAAGGCCACTCTAGCTGAAGGTGGTAGCGACGCCATGACCAAGTATAACCAGGATCAGAAGAAGAAGAAGAATTAGAGTGAAGGAAATACCAAGATTAGTGGCAACAACACGGGAGAAAATAACAATCAGAAGAGGGAGGTGGACTGATAACTCATCAACTAGTAATCAGCAAGGAGGTCAGAAAAAAAAGAATTGAAGCATGTCGGACCTACGGGAAAGCTCACATGGGGATCTATATGAAGGGAAAACGGGTGTGCTACAATTGTGGTCAGGAAGACAACATAGCACCTAACTGTCCTAACCCAAAGAAGGGCGCCTGCTTCACTTACGGCTCAAAGGATCACTTGTCTAGGGACTGTCCTAAGAAAGGATCTGGAGGGGCAGGAACAGGAGGGAACAAGGGAAATAGCGATGGCAATGCTCTAACTATCACGGGACCAACCGCAACCAATCGACCGACTGCCAGGACATTCAATATGACAGTGCAGGATGCTGTACAGTCTCGCGATTTGGTGTCAAGCATCATTTTAATCAATAAAGTTAATGCTTATGTATTATTTGATTCGGGTGCTACTGGTTCATTTATATCCGATGACTTTGCTAAGAACTTAGGATTGTATAAGGATGAGTTAGAATACCCTATGAACATAGAAATTGCGAATAGAGAAGTGATCCCTGTTAAGTACGTATACAAGAACTGTAGGGTGGATATTAAGGGTAACATTATGAATGTAGATATTATCCCGATTAGACTTGGGGAATTAGACGTTTTTCTAGGAATGGATTGGCTATTCAATTATGGGGCTGTAATTGATTGCCAAAAAAATGTATTAACCTTATGACTCCGTCAAAGGTTGTGTATTATGGCAGCAAGTCGCCTAGACAAGTGAGTTGTTTGACGATGATGCAGGCCAGGAAGTTATTAAGACAAGACTGTGTAGGATATTTAGCCTACATAGTCGATAGTCGTAAAGAGAACCCGAAGATAGAGGAGATACCAGTCATAAAGGACTTCGCAGACGTATTTGATAAGTAGGTTTTATACCTACTTATTGGACGCCAACTTACTGTGATTATGACTTAAACTCAAGCACTTTAGTGTCTTTTAATGCGTTTATCTTTGTTTTGCATGTTTTAGGCAGGAAACTCCAAAGAGCAGGAAATGGCACAATAAAGGCATGGTTTAGCAAAGATTTGGCAAGGACTTGGCAACAAGGCAGGAGGGATGGTGCTATGTCATCTTGGCATGTGAGGATGACATGAACTGGCATTAAGGCAAGTGAAAAGGCATGTTGATGAAGTGATTATGAGAAAGCATGAAGGCTTGGCACAAGGAAAGGGCATCAAAGCAGCATGTGTGAAGGAATTGAAAGTAGCAAAGAAGCACAAAAGAATGAGTAAAGGATTTCAGAAGACACCAGCCACAGCAAGATTGCACCAGCAGCAGAAAACTGCTGGCGCGACCGCGCCAAGAGAGCAAAGGCAGCCCGCGCGCCCGCACCGAGTGCTAGAACCAGAGGGACACTCTTGAGACGCGCGCGGCCGCGCTGCAAAAAGAGTTAGAGCCCGCGCTCCCGCGCCGGTCAAAGTTGCTGACTTAATTTTATTGTGCCGAGTTTAATCGTGTATAAGGCTTGGGGGATTGCATTTTTGAACTTATCAATTAGCATAGTATCAGACTTAGCATTTACTTTTGAAGTATTACTCCTACTTTCTAGGGTTAGAGAGTTTGAAGGTTGTGGAGACTTCTCTTCTTCTTCCTTCTTGCTCTAGTAGCATTTTACTTACTAGGGTTCATTGAAGATCTATTTGGTGGTCTAAACTCAAGCTTGAGACATTCTATTGGAAGAGAACCATTAAGATTTGCAATTCTATTCTCTATTCTCTCTCTTATTTAGATTGTTGAAATGCTTGGTTTGAATCTCATAATGGTGGGTAGTTCAGTGATGAACTAACTTCCATTATTGGATTCTAATGGATTCTATTTGCTAATTCTAGGGTTATGCCTCTTTGATATATATGGATGAAAATGTTTGGTTTGCCTAATATGGTTGATTTATATGCTTAGATGCCTGATCAACATCTACTCTAATAGTTTATATGAACTTGAAAAATGAAGTGTAAACTTAGATTTTTCTATGTTGACATATGTTTGTGAAACTTTCATTGGATGAGTTTTGTGATTCGCTAGCCGGATAGAAATATATCGTATGGTCGTATGTAGTCTAATGGGAGCTTATGCTTAAATTGGTTTAGCTTGTAAATCGCATAGAAATATAGTGGTTTAGGCTTTACTGATGTTCATGTGATTTCTATCTTAATTGTGGACATTATATGATTTGGACTTGGTGTATTGAAAGATAGCCAAGTCTCACATTCGTGCTCCCGGCTAGCATTCCTATATGATTATCCGTGTATGATTTGAGGTATGGTTAACCTAGATGATGCTTTAGATGAAGTTAGGATCCCATATCCCTCAAATTTGAACCCCTCGTTTGTTAATTGGTTAAGTCTAGTTTAAATTTAGTGTTTAAGCAAACAAAAATAACCAATGGACTGTTGCATAATAGATTAGGCCTGACTCCTTTCTCCGTGGGACGATCTCGACTTACCGAGTTATTACTTGTCGACCGTGTACACTTGCACGTGTTTTTGTGTCCATTTTTGTTAACACGTAAACGGCTGCAACAAGTTTTTGGCGCCGTTGCCTGGGATTACGCTTTTAGCTTAATACTATTGACATCAGTTTTCGTTATATTTAGTTGACTTGAACAAATCTATTCTTATCTCATTTCTAACTTTATTTTTATTTGTGTTTCAGGTACTTGTGGATAGTTTATGCACACGCGAGCTTCAAATCCTGAGTTAGTGCCTCGACAAGAGCACATAAACGGTAGAGCGTGGAGAGCAAATATCAGAAACACCAATCCGCAAGTAGAACCTGAACCACTTCATCAAATGGCTGAAGAGCATAGGGCCTTGCAAGACTATTCCATGCCCAAACTCACCGATCTGCAATCAAGTATAGTGAGGCCAACAATTACGGTGAACACTTTTGAGATAAAGTCAGGAACATTACAGATGATACAAAATAATCTCCATTTTGGGGGTTTGCCTTCCGAAGATCCCAACGAGCATATTATGAGCTTCATAGAAATATATGACACGTTTAAATACAACAACATCCTCGATGATGCAGTGAAACTTAGAATATTCCATTTCACCTTGAGGGATAAGGCAAAAAGTTTGTTGCACTCACTGCCTTCAGGGTCAATAACTACATGGGAAGACTGTGCTCAGAAATTCTTGACCAAGTACTTTCCTATGGCCAAGACTGCTGCCATGAGGAGAGACCTGAGTACCTTTGCACAGCATCCAGGGGAAACGTTATATGAAGCTTGGGAATGTTATAAGGAAATGCTTCGGAAGTGTCCGCACCATGGCATGCTAGAGTGGATGGTGATTAACTCTTTTTATAATGGTTTGGGATGGCAATCAAGGCCAATAATTGACGCTGCATCGGGGGGAGCTATCTGGACTAAAGATTTCCCGACAGCGTATGAGCTCTTTGAGACCATGGCGGCGAATGAGTATCAAAATCCAACGGCCTGGATGCCACAACCGAAAGTTGTAGGGATGTTAGAAGTAGACTCCATTACATTATTGTCTGCCCAAATGGCAGCCATGGCAAAGAAGATTGATTCGTTGGCAGAGGACAAAGTCAAGCAAGTTACTTGTGTCTGTAAGATTTGTGCGGGGTCACATCAAATAGACCAATGTGCTATTAGTTCAGAATCAGTACAGTTTGTGAGCAACTACCAAAAACCCCAGAATCAGTTTCCAAATACTTACCATCCGAACAATAGGAACCATCCAAACTTTAGTTGGAACAATAGCCAGAATGCTCAACAGTCCCAACCCTATCACTATGCTCAATCATCCCAACCTCAAACATCTCAAACTCAATATCATACATCACACCAACAAAACCAATACTAATCGGCTCAACCACCACAACAACAATTTCATTCTCAACCACAATATCAACAACAATCCCACCAATAATATGCACAAAAACCACCCTACCCTCCTGGATTTCAACAACAGCAACATCATCAACCATCGGCACCTCAGACAGAAAAGAAGTTGGAAATGGAGGAGAGGATGCTCAAATATATGGCTAATACTGAGGTTATAATCCAGAGCCAAGCAGTGGCTATAAAGAATTTGGAAACTCAGATGGGCCAGATGGCAAATCCAATGAACAATAGACCGCAAGGGTCTTTGCCTAAAAATACGGAAACAAATCCAAGAAGGGACGGAAAAGAGTAGTGCCAAGCTATCACCCTGAGATCAGGGAAGCAGATTTCAGACTTGGAGGCTGGCACGGCCGCACCCCAGGAAGAACAAAACCTGGCGCGGGCACGCTAGTATACAGAAAACTCTGAGCCTGTTTTGCTTGATGAGAATGATGCGGGTAATGTAGTTGAAGCAGAGAAAGAGGTAGCCACTGAGAAACCTAAGGTTCCACCACAAATTGTCCACCCTCCGGTTCCATATCCACAAAGGTTGCAAAAGAAAAGGGATTATAAGCAATTTGCCAAGTTTCTGGAGGTGTTTAAAAAGCTGTAGATCAATATACCCTTCACTGAGGCATTAGAACAAATGCCAAGCTACGCAAAGTTCATGAAGGGAATTTTATCAAGGAAGAAACGACTGGAGGATTTTGAGACAGTTGCCTTGACTGAAGAATGTAGTGCAGTGCTTCAACAAAAGCTACCTCCGAAGCTAAAGGACCCGGGCAGTTTCACGATACCATGTACCATTGGAAAGATATCTTTCAGCAGATGTCTGTGTGATATAGGGGCGAGCATTAACTTAATGCCTCTGTCAGTTTTTAATCAGTTGGGATTGCCGGCTCCAAGGCCGATGAATATTTCACTACAGCTTGCTGACTGGTCCATCGCGTTTCCATGGGGTATTGTGGAAGATGTACTGGTCAAAGTGGATAAATTAATCTTTCCAGCTGACTTCATCATCATGGATTACGAAGAAGACAAAAATATACCAATCATTTTGGGGAGACCTTTCCTTACCACGGGGCGAACTCTTATAGATGTCCAAAAGGGAGAGTTAACAATGAGAGTGCATGATCAAGAAGTCACTTTCAATGTTTTTAAAGCTATAAAGTTTCCCACCGACGAAGAAGAGTGCTTCCGGATTGATTTGGTCGATAGAGTGTTGCATGAAGGAGTTGGAAATCTGGTTGATATTGAGCCTTTGGAGAATGCTATATTAGGAGATTCAGCTATTGAAGATACTGAAATTGCTGAATATGTGCAAATTCTTGACACAACGCCAAAGATGCAAAAGTTTAAGATGCCTATCGACCCACTAAAGCTTTCTGGGGAGACATCAGAACGACTCAAGCCTTCTCTTGAGATGCCCCCAGATCTTGATCTTAAACCTCTTCCAGACCATTTAAGTTATGCATTTTTAAGTGAATCTTCAAAGTTGCCTATTATTATTTCTGCTGCACTAACATCTTGTTAGGAAGAACAACTGCTACGGGTACTAAGAGAGTTTAAATCGGCAATTGGATGGACCATAACAAACATAAAGGGGATCAGCCCAACATTTTGTATGCATAAAATCCTGCTGGAAGATGATAGTAAGCCATCAGTGGAGCAACAGCGCAGATTGAATCCTATCATGAAGGAAGTGGTTAAGAAGGAGATTTTAAAGTGGTTAGATGCAGGGATTATCTATCCAATATTAGACAGCTCTTGCGTGAGCCCGGTGCAGTGTGTGCCTAAGAAAGGGGGTATGACCGTGGTATCCAATGAACATAATGAACTAATTCCTACCAGAACAGTGACGGGGTGGAGAGTCTGCATGGACTACCGCAGACTTAATAAGGCTACAAGGAAAGATCATTTTCCCCTCCTGTTCATTGATCAGATGCTAGATAGACTGGCCGGTCATGAATATTACTGCCTTCTGGATGGGTACTCAGGATAAAATCAAATAATGATAGCCCCAGAAGACCAAGAAAAGACTACCTTTACTTGTCCTTATGGTACATTTGCATTCAGGAGGATGTCTTTCGGGTTGTGCAATGCACCGGCTACCTTTCAGAGGTGTATGATGGCTATTTTCTCCGATATGGTTGAGCATAATGTGGAAGTCTTCATGGATGATTTTTCTATTTTTGGAGACTCCTTTGACCTATGTTTGGAGAATTTGGTGATGGTGTTAAAATGGTGTGTCAAGACGAATCTTGTACTGAATTGGGAGAAGTGCCATTTTATGGTACAAGAGGGTATCATTTTGGGACATAAGGTTTCGAAGAAAGGATTAGAGGTGGACCGGGCTAAGTTGGAAACTATTGAGAACTTGCCTTCGCCTATTTCTATAAAAGGTGTTCGTAGCTTCTTGGGACATGCAGGCTTTTACCGTCGGTTTATAAAGGACTTCTCGAAGATTACAAAGCCACTTTGCAGTTTGTTAGAAAAAGATATCCTATTTAAATTTGATGAGGAATGCCTGACTGCATTCGAGCACTTGAAGAAGAAGTTAACTACGACACCAGTGATCACATCTCTGAATTGGGACCTTCCTTTTAAGCTGATGTGTGATGTCAGCGATTTTGCTGTGGGAGCTGTATTGCGCCAGCGGAGGGACAAGGTCTTTCATGTTATATACTATGCTAGCAAGACCCTTACTAATGCCCAGCTGAACTACACTACTATAGAAAAAGAGCTTTTGGCGGTGGTGTACACATTCGACAAATTTCGTGCTTATTTTATTGGGACTAGAGTGATTGTGTACACCGACCATGCAGCGATCCGATATTTGATAGCAAAGAAAGATGCCAAACCCCGTCTGATCAGGTGGATCCTTCTTTTGCAAGAATTTGACCTAGAAATCAAGGATAGAAAAAAGACTGAGAACCAAGTGGCTGACCACTTATCGCGATTGGAAAATCCGGGAAGGGATGCAAATGACAAAGTTATGATTAATGAATCCTTCCCAGATGAGCAATTATTTGTGGTGAAAGGCGAAGTGCCATGGTTCACAGATTTTGCAAACTTCCTAGTAGGCAATATCATTCCTCCTGACTTGACTAGGCATCAAAAGAAGAAGTTTCTATATGATGTGAAATGGTTTATTTGGGATGAATCGTACTTGTTCAAGCAGTGTGCTGATCGGATGATTAGAAGATGCATTCCATATAGCGAGACGGAGAGTGTGCTGCAGGATTGCCACGCATCAGTATATGGAGGTCATTATGGAGGTGAAAGGATAGCAGCCAAGGTTTTGCAAGCAGGTTTTTATTGGCCTACTATCTTTAAGGATGCTTACAGCTTTGTTCAAAGATGTGATAGATGTCAGAGGGTAGGAAATATATCGAAGAGAAATGAAATGCCCCTGAATACAATCCTCGAGGTGGAGATCTTAGATGTCTGGGGGATAGACTTTATGGGGCCGTTCGTTTCATCATGTGGGAACTTGTACATCCTTCTGGCAGTCGATTACGTATCTAAATGGGTGGAAGTGGCAGCCCTACCGACGAATGATGCTAAGGTGGTTCTGATATTTCTCCAAAAGAGCATTTTTCACGAGGTTCAGGACTCCCAGGGCAATCATTAACGATGAGGGTACGCATTTTTACAATCGCCCGTTTACAGCTTTGTTGGCTAAATATGGGGTAAGTCACCGAATAGCCACAGCTTATCACCCACAAACCAATGGCCAAGCAGAAGTGTCAAATCGTGAGGTAAAGAGAATACTTAAAAAGGTTGTGAACCCCACGAGATAAGATTGGTCACTAAAGCTGGATGATGCAGTATGGGCTTACAGGACTGCCTACAAAACACCGCTGGGTATGTAGCCATTTCAGCTTGTGTATGGAAAGGCTTGTCACCTTCCTATAGAACTAGAGCATAAAGCATACTGGGCAATCCATAAGCTGAATTTTGACTTAAAGGCTGCAGGGGAGAAACGCCTACTCCATCTCAATGAGTTGGACGAATTTCGGTTGCAAGCCTATGAAAATTCTAAATTGTATAAGGAAAAAGTGAAAAGGTGGCATGATCGCAAGATTCTGGAAAGGACTTTTGAGCCAGGGCAAGCAGTGCTGTTATACAATTCCAGACTTAGACTCTTCCCGGGAAAGCTCAAGTCAAGGTGGTCAGGGCCCTTCACTGTAAAGACTGTATATCCACACAGTGCAATAAATTTTTTGATAAGGTCCCAGATAACCTTTTCAAGGTTAATGGACAGCGGCTAAAGCATTACTATGGTGGTGAGGTTGACAGACAGGAGGTCGCCTCAATCCTTTCTACAACTTGATCAGTTCCGACAGAGTCTAGCTTATGGACTGTAAACAATCGCTAGATGGGAGGCACCCCATCATCTCTATCTCTTCCTCAAGTTTAATTCTTGTATTGCATTTCTACCTATTTAATTCTGGTGACTTATCTCTATCTTTCCCTTCCCCCGTTTAATTCTAAGCATTTTAAAAAAGTTTACCTATTTTTGAACATTGTGATGTTGGAATGCTCATCGCCTACATTTTTGAACATTAGGCATATAGCATGGAAATTTTGGGAGTGAAATACTCAATTGTATATATCTATGGGAATTGAAAGATCATTGCCTATGTTTTTGCGCTTAGGCATAGTTGCATAAATTTTTGGAGCTAGAAGCCCATTGAACGTATTTTAAACATATTTGCATACTGCATATAAGCATATGACAATTTTTGGGGATTCGAATATAAAATATTCGCTTACATAGCATTGTTATGAATTGAATAGTACATACCTCTCGCATATGCATTTTTGAGGATGGGTTGCAGTTAGGTTTAATTTTTTGTTATTCTATGTACAGGTGATTTAAGTGTGAAATATTTCTTGTTATGCCTTCATGAAGTTGCTGCAGAACAGGATCAGAAAGCAGAAAAATTTTGGCCATAAACAGCCCGCGCGACCGCGCCTCTCACACAGTATTAAAACACTCGCCCGCACTGATTCTCAGTTCAAAAAGCCAAGAGTTACACCCGGCGCGCCCGCGCCGTATCCACAGCTTACCCACGCGCAACCGCGCCCGGCCCTATCTGTCGTTTTTTGTGTTTTAATACAACACAGCCGTTCAAAGCCCTTGTATCTCCATACAGTCTACGAGCCTTTCTTCTCATATCCCAAATACCATATCACTCTCCCTATCATTCTCATATCATTTTCCTATACTCAACATCTCTCCCTACAATCCTTGCCTATAAGCACTCCCTTTTCTCTACTCAATATCAATCCACTTCCACAAACAGATTCGGGGTTGAGAAGGGATTTCAGAGCCTCTATTTCAAAGTTAGGGTTTGGGCGT
Source organism: Panax stipuleanatus (assembly GCA_020205555.1). Taxonomy (NCBI): domain Eukaryota; kingdom Viridiplantae; phylum Streptophyta; class Magnoliopsida; order Apiales; family Araliaceae; genus Panax; species Panax stipuleanatus. The sequence goes on from CM035122.1 coordinate 63,627,776, forward strand.
ACGCACTTTTCAAACATATCAAATTGTAGATTGGGGGTTGTTCATCAGATTTGGGAATTAGGGTTTGATCTTTGCAATTGGTAGATATTAGTTTAGGGGAATCTCATCACTCAGGGTTTGTGAAGGCTGATTTTCAGAATTCAGGGTTTGAAGTGGATAATATTCTGACAATCTCATATGGGTCCCAAGCGATCAAGTTCTGCCGTTTCCTCTTCCGCTGCTTCGCCGGCTCACAGCGCCTCTGATGACGACATCACTGTTGATTTGACCAAATTCGTCAATCTAGAGGCCCAGGTCGAGTACTACCGTATTGCGGCAAAGACTGTGTTGAAAGAAAGGGGTTTTAAGCTTGCTAAGGAGGACGGTGATTTGTTTGTCATGATTTGTGACATGGGGTAGAGGGGAGTCTTGCTACACCACCGTCGGTTCCCTTGGCTATTGTCCGAGAGTTTTATGTGAATGCCAAAGTAACACAAAATAGATTTTCATTTATGAGGGGCAAGACAGTGGATTACCGCCCGGCTGCGATTCAGGAAGTTTTGAATGTACCCCCGCCCACCGCTGGACAAGTAAACTGGGTTGAGGCTGAACGCTTTGAAACAAATTTGGATCAGTTGCTTCGTGACTTGTGTGCACCAGGCACAGCGTGGAAGGTTAAGAAGGATGATCCGGAGGAATATATCACATTCCTTGCCTTCGGTCTGAACCGCTATGCTAAGGCTTGGAATCTATTCCTCAGTGCCAATTTGATGCCATCATTGCATCAGCACGAGGTCACAGTTGAGCGGGCCATCATACTATGGGGCATTATCACGGGAAAGTGTATAGATGTCGGCCATTTGCTTCACCAGAACATGCTGCATTTCATGAGGGGCAGCACCACAGGGTCCATTCCATACGCTTTAGTGGTGGCCCAACTTTGTTCTGAGGCAGGCATCGATTGGGATGATGAGCAGGTTCAGATGCCCAGTGGGGACGTCAATCACATCATGATCAAGCATTTTGTGGATTGGGCTGGAGGCAAAGCACACCCGAGAGGAAAAGGGTTTATTATATCCGCTCCTCCGCCAGTCCCTCCACCGCAGCCGCAGCCCAACGAGGCAGCAGCCCCTCCTCCAGCAGATCATGGTCGCCAAATACAACGTATTGAAAGGAAGATCGACTCCCTGCATCACAGCTTTGCAGCGTTTGTTGATGGGATGACCCGTGCGTTGGCTGATGCATTTGCTCAGCAGGGCACCATGCTAGAGTGGCCTGTATTCGATTCTGAGATGTCATATCCGCCGCCAGATACACCACCCGAGGAGGGTGGCCATGCCAAGCAATAGGGGAGTTTCCTGACCTTTTACCCTCAATGAGGACATTGATTTATTTAAGTTTGGGGGTATAGGGTGTTAGTATATAGTAGTTGCATGTTTGTTTAAATTTTTACATCTAGTTTAATTGTATTCAGTAAATTGCATAGTACTTGCATGTAGTGTATCTTCATGTAGTTTTTATTGCATGATAGGTTGTATATAGTAGTCGCATTGCATTTTAGTATGTCTTAGTTAAATTTTGCATAAATTTTTTTCCAGTTTTCTTTATTTTATTTATTTAGTTGTGTTTAATTGCATTGCATTGCATAATCCCTTGTTTTAGCCAGTTGAATTATGATCTGGCCAATGATGACATCGAGATATGATAGATTATTGAACTCTGTTAGTAGCTTAGGCTTAGTTATATTTTTATACATAATGTAATCTAGATTTGTTACTTTGATGTCACCGGATAGCACAGTGTGTCTTTATTTGCTTGTCGGCTAGATTAGTGCATGCTTGTCTTCTAAGGGGGAAAATTTTGTTTTTAATTACTAGAATGGTGTAATAAAAGCAATAATAACCTTAACAACACTGGAATACAAGTCTGTTGAAAAACTTTGGGTATGCATACTTTAAGGAGAGATGGAGCGTAAGACGCACTCTCCTTTTAAAAGAAAAAGAAAAAGAAAAGAAAATAAATTGAGAAAAATACAAAAATAGAATAAATGCCTTGGCTAGCGAAGTCTCGTGGCCTTTGATACTCGAGCAAGTACGCCCTAGGGGATTGTCTCTACACCCAGCGCCCTAAGGCCTTTATGGTTTGGGAGTCGTTGGTCGAAAGCTCGTTAAATGGGTATCATTGAAAAGCCTAAGGAGGCCTAGCATTGCACAGTCGGGTAAATAATAGCATAATAAGCCCTAGTTGCACTTTGACTTGTATCTATGTGTTGGTTTGGTCATTGTTTGGGATAAATGAAAATTTCTCATTTTAAAACCTCTATTTTCCTTCCTTAGAAGCATAGCATGTGGAATCTTTGTCTATATCAAGCTTGATTATGGCATTGCACACACACACTACATCGGAGTAACAAGTTATTGAAAGTAGTATGCATACAAGCCAATCATGTATGATGATAAAGCATATACTTTGGAGGCAATCTTATTTATTTATTAATAAAAATATTCATTTATTAAGGGCATTTAATTATCTACATGGTGCTGTTTTTATAATATGTAAATAACCCATAGTTTTAAGCAATGTTTTTAGAATCATGATGATGATCATGCCAATGAGATCTAAATTCTTAGAAAGCTCTAAAACTAAAATAGTTCCTAATCATGGGATTACTAAAAAGGGGATTAGTAAATCCGGATAGATTAGTACATATGTTGCTTGCTCATTAGATGAGGATGATTGATCTCATAATCATTTGTGTGGAGACACTAAAGCAAGTATGTAGGTGCTTATTGGAGAATAAGTTCACTGAACGTGACTCGCTATGGAATACCTAATGGAGTTTTACTCGCCTGTCAATAGGAATTCCTAATGTGATAGTAGTACAAGTGATCCTTGGACTTGAGATCATCATAGTATCTTGTATGTAATGAATTATACTTTGAATTATTCCTTAAAGCCCTTTAGGGTATATAAAAGGGTATGCTTGGGTATAATGAGTTACATATGGAGACAATGAATGATCAATAAAGAATCTACCACCTCTAGTAAAGGAGGAGATATGTCCTATGTGATTCGTTAAATGACAACCCAGGAATCCTTGGCCAAGGTAAAATGAAATTAGAAAGGAGTTTCTAATTTACATTATTTGGAGTTGTGCATTTTCTAATCGAAATATATATAATTAAATAAAATAAGACTTGACAGTAAATTCATGTCTTATATTTAATTGGGACATTGTATGGTGGAAGGATTGAATTGTATGGTAACTATTTACTCACAGGTTCTTTTATGATTAATGTTGAAATCTATATTATCTGAAAAGTCGTTGATCGCTAGGGAGGCTTATCCCTATTGTAGAATAAATATCATTTATTTAAATAGATTATTAGTTTAATTTATTTATTTAAATAAGATTAGAATTGTTCTAATTGATTTATTCACAACCGGTTTAATATGGAGAACCTAAAGGGTCACACCATAAAAGGAAGAATAATTATTTAAGAAGGTAATGGCATAATCGTAATAATGCATTAAGTGAAATTAATTTAATCTATGGTGATGGAATAAATTAAATAGCTTAATATTTATTATTTAATATTTTAAAAATATTAAATATAAATTAATAAGAGGAGTCTTATTAATATTATTATAATTATTATAATTTTAATTTCTAAAGGAGTTTAGTAATTAATTTAATATTAGTACTCTCATTTATTCCTAATAAGATTAGGAGACAAATTAATTAAATGAATTTAATTAATTATTTCCCATGTGGTGGGAAGCCTAAATTAATTAAAGGAGTTTAATTAATTAAAAGAAATCCCATGTCTAATAGGATTAGAAGGGTTGACCAATATTTATATAAGAGGATTCTTATAATAGATATTACTTGATGCAATTCCAATTGTTGGAGAGTACTCCTTTTCTATAGAGGATAGAAAACTAAGCCAACCACCCTCCTTCTTGATAATTCATCTTCCTTGGTGGATCACCTCTAGAGGCCAAACACTTGGGTGGCTAACGTTGATCAAAGGAAGGAATCTAACCCAAAAATTTAAGGAGATCACGAAGAACAAGGAGTTGAACTCGTATCTGTGGAAGCTTCATTTTACAAGGGTATGATTTCATAACTTCTTATTTATCGTTTTAAATTAATAATTTGCATAAAGGATGATCCGGGTAATGGTTTTGTAGAAATTTTTTTAAACTCTGATATACCATGCTTCCGCTAATTTTTGCAATTTGATTGCATCACGATTTCGTACAAACCCAACAGTTATGATTTACAGATTGTCTTTCTGTGTAACTGTAGCTTGGGCCGATACATTGTTCATTGTCTTGTTATCTCTCTGAGGCACTTCTGACTGGAGTTCATATTATGGCTGAAACTATAGGATTCATTTCATGTAGTTAGTTGCATAACATGTAGTTGCAATTGTGTTTTTGCTTGAGGGCAAGAAATAGTTCTAGTTTGGGGATATTTGATAAGTAGGTTTTATACCTACTTATTGGACGCCAACTTACTGTGATTATGGCTTAAACTCAAGCACTTTAGTGTCTTTTAATGCGTTTATCTTTGTTTTGCATGTTTTAGGCAGGAAACTCCAAAGAGCAGGAAATGGCACAATAAAGGCATGGTTTAGCAAAGATTTGGCAAGGACTTGGCAACAAGGCAGGAGGGATGGTGCTATGTCAGCTTGGCATATGAGGATTACATGAACTGGCATTAAGGCAAGTGAAAAGGCATGTTAATGAAGTGATCATGAGAAAGCATGAAGGCTTGGCACAAGGAAAGGGCATCAAAGCAGCATGTGTGAAGGAATTAAAAACAGCAAAGAAGCACAAAAGAATGAGTAAAGGATTTCACAATACACCAGCCACAGCAAGATTGCACCAGTAGCAGAAAACTGCTGGCGTGGCCGCGCCAAGAAAGCAAAGGCAGCCCACGCGCCCGCGCCGAGTGCCTGAACCAGAGGGCCACTCTTGAGACGCGCGCGGCCGCGCTGCAAAAAGAGTTAGAGCCCGAGCGCCAGCACCAGTCAAAGTTGCTGACTTAATTTTATTGTGCTGAGTTTAATCGTGTATAAGGCTTGGGGGATTGCATTTTTGGAACTTATCAATTAGCATATTATTAGACTTAGCATTTACTTTTGAAGTATTACTCCTACTTTCTAGGGTTAGAGAGTTTGAAGGTTGTGGAGACTTCTCTTCTTCTTCCTTCTTGCTCTAGTAGCATTTTACTTACTAGGGTTCATTGAAGATCTATTTGGTGGTCTAAAATCAAGCTTGAGACATTCTATTGGAAGAGAACCATCAAGATTTGCAATTCTATTCTCTATTCTCTCTCTTATTTAGATTGTTGAAATGCTTGGCTTGAATCCCATAATGGTGGGTAGTTCAGTGATGAACTAACTTGCATTATGGGATTCTAATGGATTCTATTTTCTAATTCTAGTGTTATGCCTCTTTGATATACATGGATGAAAATGTATGGTTTGCCTAACATGTTTGCTTTGTATGCTTAGATGCCTGATCAACATCTACTCTAATAGTTTATTTGAACTTGAAAAATGAAGTGTAAACTTAGATTTTTCCATGTTAGCATATGTTTGTGAAACTTGCATTGGATGAGTTTTGTGATTCGCTAGCTAGATAGAAATATATCGTATGGCTGTATGTAGTCTAATGGGAGCTTGTGCTTAAATTGGTTTAGCTTGTAAATCGCATAGAAATATAGTGGTTTAGGCTTTACTGATGTTCATTTGATTTCTATCTTAATTGTGGACATTATATGATTTGGACTTGGTGTATTAAAAGATAGCCAAGTCTCACATTCGTGCTCCCGGCTAGCATTCCTATATGATTATCCGTGTATGATTTGAGGTGTGGTTAACCTAGATGATGCTTTAGATGAAGTTAGGATCCCATATCCCTCTAATTTGAACCCCTCGCTTGTTAATTGGTTAAGTCTAGTTTAAATTTAGTATAATTAATTAAAGAACACTGTGACAATTGTTTAAGCAGACAAAGATAACCAATGGACTGTTGCATAATAGATTAGGCCTGACTCCTTTCTCCATGGGATGATCTTGACTTATCGAGTTAATACTTGTCGACCGTGTACACTTGCACGTGTTTTTTTGTCCATTTTTGTTAACACATAAATGGCGCAACAGTATTTTTGGACGATCTGCCAGGACTTTCGCCAGACAGAGAGGTTGAGTTTGTGATTGATTTGGCACCAGGAACGACCCCAATTTTGAAGGCGCCATATCGGATGCCTCCGGTACAGATGAAAGAATTGATGGTACAACTGCAAGAACTACTGGACAAGAAGTACATACAACCGAGCGTATCGTCGTGGGGAGCGCCGGTGTTATTTGTGAGAAAGAAAGACGGGATGATGCGACTCTGCATCGACTACATAGAACTGAATAAGGTCACCATTAAGAATAGATATCCATTACCGAGGATCGACGATCTGTTTGATCAATTAAAGTGAGCGAGATACTTTTCAAAGATAGACTTGAGGAGTGGTTATCATCAACTGAAGATGAGGCCAGAGGATGTTCCGAAGACAGCATTTAGGACTCGATATGGTCACTAAAAATTTTTGGTGATGTCATTTGGTCTAACGAATGCTCCTGCAGCATTTATGGGCCGAATGAACGGAGTGTTCAAGCCATTTTTGGACAAATTCGTGGTGGTCTTTATCGACGACATTTTGGTATACTCGAAGACCAAGGAAGAACATGTAGAGCATTTGAAAGTAACGTTAGAGGCATTGAGAAGACGCCAAATTTTTAAAATGTGAATTCTGGATTGAAAGGGTGCAATTTCTTGGACATGTGATCGATAAAGACAGAATTTCGGTAGATCCCTCTAAAGTCGAAGCTGTGATGAACTGGGATCAGCCGAAAACGTCGTCGAAAGTGAGAAGTTTTCTTGGATTGGCAGGTTATTATAGAAGATTCATTCAGGACTTTTCCAAGATCGTAACTCCGCTGACGAATTTCACTAGGAAATCGGTGAAATTCGTTTGGACGGAGAAGTGTGAGGAGAGCTTTCAAGAACTTAAGAAGAGGTTGAGTATAGCACCTGTGTTATCTCTTCCAGATGACTCAGGAAATTTTATGGTTTATAGTGATGCGTCGCATAAAGGACTTGGTTGTGTGCTTATGCAAAACGGCAGGGTCATTGCGTATGTGTCACAACAATTGAAGGACTATGAGAAGGGGTATCCGACCCATGACTTGGAGTTAGCTGCAGTGGTATTTGCTTTAAAGATCTGGAGACACTATCTCTATGGGGAGAAGTGTGAAATATATACAGACCACAAAAGTCTGAAATATATTTTTACACAAAAGGATTTGAATATGCACCAGAGAAGGTGGCTGGAGTTAATTAAGGACTATGACTGCGAGATTTTATACCATCCGGGTAAAGCAAACGTTGTTGCTGACGCCTTAAGCAGAAAGGGTCAGGAGAAATTGTTGATGTTGACCGCTTAGGAGGAGCTAATTTCAGCAATGGAGAAGCTGGAAATTGGAAGTGAAGTATCCGATGGAGATTGAAGAGAAGTTGTTCCAGATGCAAGCTAGTACAACTCTATTGGATAAGGTTAAGGAAGCTCAACTTCAGGACGAAGAATGTGAGAAGGTGGTGAAGAAGATATCTAAAGGAACCGAGCCGAGATTCAAGATAGACAATGAGGGACTATTGAGATTTGAAAGCAAAGTTTGGGTACTGTCAGTGCCAGAGATTAAGGAGGACATTTTGAGCGAGGCTCATAGCTCATGGTATTCAATTCACCTCGGTAGTACCAAGATGTACCAGGATCTTCGACAATATTTTTGGTGGTCGAATTTGAAACGAGATGTTGCTGAGTGTGTTACAAAGTGTCTGACGTGTCAGAAAGTGAAAGCATAACATCAGAGACCGAGTGGTTTGCTACAACCCCTGGAAATCCCAAAATGGAAATGGGAACATATTACGATGGATTTCGTGGTTGGCCTTCCGACAACTCAGAAAGGCTTCGACGCAGTATGGGTTATCGTTGACCGATTGACGAAATTCGCAAACTTCCTTCCGATCAAAATCAGATTCAACTTAGACCAGTTGGCAAGGTTATATGTGAAAGTGATTGTTTTGAGGCATGGAGTTTCGGTGTCAATTGTTTTCGATAGGGAATTTGCACTTTACATCGAACTTCTGGAAGCGACTACAGGAGTGCATAGGGACACAGTTAAGAATGAGTACGGCTTATCACCCTCAGATAGATGGGCAGAGTGAAAGAACGATCCAGACATTGGAGGATATGTTGAGAGCATGCATCATGGATTTCAAAGAAAATTGGGATGATCACCTATCGCTTGTTGAATTCGGTTACAACAACAGTTACCACGCTAGTATTGACATGCCGCCTTACTAAGCGTTGTACGAAAGAAAATGCAGAACTCTGCTATACTGGGATGAAGTTGGCGAGAGACAATTACTAGTTCCAGAACTGGTACAACAGACAGCAGAGATAGTCAAAGTGATCAGAACAAGACTCATAGCAGCTCAAGATAGGTAAAAGAAATACGCCGATCCACACCATAAAAATGTTGAGTTTGAATCGGGTAGCTATGTGTTTTTGAAAGTCTCTCCTTGGAAAGGGAATATCAGATTTGGTAAGAAGGGTAAATTGAGCCCGAGGTTCATTGGACCCTTTGAGGTACTACGAAGGATTGGAGAAGTTACGTATGAGGTAGCCTTACCTCCGGCGCTCGAGAATGTCCACAATGTCTTCCATGTTTCAGTTTTACGACCCTACAAACCCGATTACAAGAATGTAATTGATTATGAGCCCCTACATTTTGAGAAAGACTTATCCTATGAAGAAATTCCTATTCAGATTATTGACAAGAAAGAGCAAGTTCTCAGAAATAAAGTAATACCTTCTGTTAAGGTAATTTGGATGAACCACAACGCTAAAGAAGCTACGTGGGAACTCGAAGAGCATATGATGAAAAATTACCTACAGTTATTTACGTAAATTATGCGTAAGCGATTCTGGGGACAGAATCTTTGTAAGGGGGGAGAATGTAATGGGACGAAATTTTTAATTGAACCGTGATTCTCGGGACAGAATCCTTTTAAGGGGAGAAAGATGTGACGAACGAGATTTTGTAATATAATTTGAATATTTATTGAATTAAATAAATAATTTTTGATGATTTAATTATTGAATTAAATAATTAATTGATGAATTTGTGGTAGATTAATTTAATTATATGTGTTACATTGATTAAATTAATGTTGAGAATTTTATTGTACAAAGTATGTATTTAATTGAGCTTATTTGATTAAATAAATTATTTAATAAGCATAACATTATTCTAATTAATTTAATAATTAATTAGAGATTTAATGATTTGACATAATTAATAAATGAGAATTTTAATTATGTGATAATGTGATTTTATGTGGAGTTATGATATTTTATTTAATTAATTTAAATAAGATTATTTGACTAATTAAAAGTGTGACATTAAACTATATTATAAAGCATGTAATTAAAATAAAGAAAAAGGAAGAAAAAAGAGCTAGCCAAACAAGGCCTTAGTGGGGGTTGGGGCCAGTTAACCCATTATGGGATTAACTGACGACCCATGACATTATCAGTTATATAATATATACGTATATCTTATATTCACATTCATATTTTATATCATATCTGTGAGAGAAGCTTAGAATACTCAGAGAGAATTTGAGAGAAAATTGAGAAGAAGAGTTGTAGATTCTAGATTTCATATCATCATCAAAAAGATTTCAAGGGGTAATCTCTTCAACCCAAACCTTCAATTCACATTATTATATTTTTATGAAAAAACTGTTCAAGTCCTCTGTGATTGAAGAGATTGATAATTGATGAGTATATGATGATATATATGTTAGTATATGTATATTATATGGTTTATATCATGTATTCATATGCTAGAGTAACCAATTTCATATAGACATGCCATAATCCGAGTTTTCCATTAACGACTATTTTAAATTCTTTGTAAAATAATTATTTTGTGATCAATGCATGAATTGATGATTTATGCGTATATAAATGTTAAGATATAATCATAACATGTTTTCTACCATCTATGTATGTTTTCAAACCATCAATTTCATGTAATTATGTTTTAATTGAGTTTTTCAAAAGTTATAGAGTATAAAAGTTGTATATATGGCCATTATGGCCCTTACGAACAATTGTATGCCATGAATTGTTTGTTTAACTTAAATTTGTCATTTAAATATTATAATACATGTTAAACCAAAGAAAACAAACTTTGAACGAACGGATTCAGAGTTATAACGAAACTGTGACGTCAAATTTTGTGTTTTTCTTTAAAACAGTCAAGAACACCGAGAACAATAAAATTTCATGATTTGATTAGAGTAATTGCATGATTTAAGATGTTAAAAATATGATAGTAACATGTTATAATGTTTCTATGAAGTTTATACTTCATAGAAATCATTGTGTTAGTTTAATTTGCATTTAATTGGGCTAAAAACTGTCAAAATCGCGAACTGTTGCTGAACCGTAAGGGTATTCTTCCCCCCCCCCCCCCAGCCGGCTTAATGCCCACCCCAGCTAGCCACATACAGATTTTACCCACCCCAGCGGGCCTAAACCCCGCCCTAGGGGGTAGTGTAGAGAAAAAAATTTCTATTTTGACCTCCTGTAGTAAAAAAAGCATAACTTCTTCATACAAACTCCGATTAAGGCGATTCAAGATGATTCGAAAAGATAGCGTGTAGACCTACAACTTTTATTCTTTAACTTTTTCAATTTGAAGTCGTTAACATGGGTCAAAATGGCCATATTTGTGACTGATGCGTATTCAGAGGCAATCGCAGGGCGTCGGACATGCACGTACGCAAGTGTAGTGCTCTCGACAATAAAAGATGTTGTTCTAAGTTATAAACATAAATATTATATGATTTGAAGTTCATGATTAATAAACTAAGTTATTGATATGTATAAGATAATGTGAAGGTTCAAGTTAACAAACTAAGTGCGAACTTGAATATTGTGATTGTAAAACTTGATTATGATTGTTTAAAGGGTTATACATGTGTGATATGCATGTTGTGAGTTTATATTCATGTTATGTGGTTAGTTAAGGAGTAATATTATAAACCAAGTTGTAAGTTGAACTTAAGTTAATGGTTCAACAGTTAAATATAGGTAGTTATGAAAACTAATCGATGTCATATACATAATGTAATGTGTAGGACGTTGAGGAATTGAATTGTAACTATATTTGTAGCTTGCGCACGAGGCAAGTTTCCTTACCCTAACTCGTTTACGATTAAGCAAGTTTCTAAACCTTACTTTTACATTGAGCAAGTATTCTATCCTTAACTTATTATTGTTAAACAAGTTTCTTTAAATTCTAAATTCTTCGATTGAGCAAGTTCGATACTTATAATTCTATGTCAATCAAGTTCTTGTTCTTACTATTCAAGTTCAAGATTTTAGATGAGATATTATAACCCTTTTTAAGTATTACTTTAGTTATACAATATTTCCTAAATTGTATACTCTTGAGATTTGTTATTCAAATTAAATATCTTTATTGTTGAACCTTGTAAAACTAGCAAACCCTTATTGATTCGACTAGTCTCTAGTTGATGAGCGTTCTAAATTTCAGAACTATTATTGAGCTTATTCAAACCAAACTTCCTTTGGTGCGGACTCTGATATCAAACTGAGATGAACAACCCTATTATAGAGGATTGACGATGCTTTAGCGTTAAGATATTGTGCACAGTATGGTACTAAGGGTTGATCCCCCTAAGTACGAGAAGTAGAGTCCATAGTCTTATGACTATTAAAGGTTTAAAGTATAAACACTTTATAACCTAGGACATAGTTTGAGGTCTTATGACCCTCAGATATTATTTTGATTCTTGTTATTCATTCTTGAGTCAAAAGTCGAGTTTTCGTTATTCAGATGTCTTTGATTCACTCACATGTTATTATATTATTGTCATATTGTTATACTTGTGGGCAATCGTGCTCACTCTTGCGTAATAATAACATTGCAGTTAAGAACGAAAGATCTGACGAGCCTTCCACTAGCAAAGACAAGGGGAAAGTTAACAAGTATTGAAGACTTGTTATTTAATTTAAGAATGTTTATTGATAAGACTTGATGTTGTTTAAAGACTTATTTATTTGTTTATGTTTCCGCACAGATGTTTAAGGATAGTATGACTTGGGATTGTATTTATTTTTAGATGTTGTAACCCCATAAGGAGAGGATTTATTTCTATCTATTGCATGGTTTGCATTTATTATGGGTAGATAGATAAATGATATTTGTACAGTGAACACCAAATCCCATGGAATCGAAGCACCCGGATTTAGGGGTGTCACAGCTGTGATATTATAGAAGTCATTTATGACTGCGGCACTGAAGTCTACCAGTTTGCCTCTTATGAATGCTTTAAATGGAGGGGCGTCCTCCGCATTGGCGTATAACTCTTTGACCACGGCTACCACCATCGCTTCAGGTTGTTCTGCGAAATGTTCCCAATGTCGTTCATGAATTTTCTGGCTTATGTCTCTATCTAGAATATTGGGAATATGAACACGTTCTTGTATGAGGGCCTTTCCCGCCACATATTCAAATCGTTCGGCGGCGGCCGCGCTTTGGAATTTCTTCCGGTCAAACTGTGGAACGATCGAGGAAGACCCTTCACCCTTTTGCCTCTTCTGTGGACGTGGTGGCATGATGGTTGTTAGCCCGAAATTGAAGATTTTCTAAAGAACTGCGGTTGAGGACTTTCGTCGAACACTTGGTGGGCGTTGTTAAAGTTTCTTGATGTTGAGTGAGGTGGATGACTATGCTTTCCCCAAATTTTTCTCACACAACCAAGCAATCAATATGTATATAGGAAGTACATCAATTGCAAATGACCACATCAAGGACCCAATAAGATCAATTCAATACTCAATTTCGTTCCCTAGTTGTTCAAGAAGTAGAAAATCACCCCACATATGAATATGCTTACCCCATTACCGTGTACTTTGCTTCCCGAGTCAGTGATGCTCGGAATGTTTCCACTTGCCTTCGCTATGCCTGTTCGCACCTTGCGTGGTTGGAGAATGAAGGTTTTGGGGTGTTTGATGGTTGTGTGGTTTGTAGTTTCACTTGAAGTGGGATTTGGGATGGAAGGTTAAACTGAGTTTCAATTGAAGAAGGAATTGATAGTTGATGAAGGAATTGGGTTTGTGTAGAAATCGTCAGGAAAGGGAGAACAAATTCAGTGGTGGCTTAGTGCGTAGAGGGCTTAGAGGTGAGTAGAGGTGAACTTGTATTGTGATAGGAGTCAAAAACATATGCCTTTCCATTTTAAACAAAATAGGCTGCCAATTTCTGCTCACCTGCCCCTGCGGGGCTGTTAGCTTTTATATCCCCGCTCCAGCGGGAGAACTCATTGTCCGAGATTTCTCCTTCCCACCCCGGCAGGTCTTTTCTTCATTGTGCCCCCGCCCAGGCGGGTTATCCGATCTTGTGCAGCTGCCAGTTTGATTATCTTCATTCAATCCCTTTCCTTCTTCTTATAAAGCCTAAGCATACTCCCTTCTTTGATTGTTGTATTGCACCTTGTTGTTTGAGTGGGATGATCCTGTAATATTCCTATATCAACATGCACACATAAACTTGTTAGAACATATAATACTAAGACTCGATTTATCCTAATTAAGAATGACTATAACTAATATATGTATATATAATTCAAATAACATAAAAATGATGGGTTGCCTCCCATCAAGCCCTTAATTTTAAGTCGTTAGCCTGACTCTTTCTTTGATTTTCTAATCAAGGCTCTTCGGGGATACTGTGGATGCTTTTGGTCCCCATTGTGCATGCCCATCACTGATTTACTCTTTGTATTGCGTGTTCATTGCCAATTCCTATTCGCACACCCGCTTTATCCCAAAAATTTTCCTGTACCTCTTCGTTGTTTCCTTTGATCAAAGGACTATCTTCGGCACTACTCGGGAATGTGATTGGTTTGAACACTTGAAATTTTACTTCTTGGTCACTGACTTTCATAGTTAATTCACCGTTTGGTACATCAATCACAGTTCTGCCGGTGGCCAGGAACGGTCTTCCAAAGATTATTGGAATGTCTGTATCCTCTTCATAGTCCAGTACCACAAAGTCTGCCAGTAAAATTAGCTTGTTAACCTTAACAAGAACATCCTCCACTATTCCGAACTGGATACGTAATCATTCTATCTGCCAGTTGTAGAGTAATATTTGTTGGCTTGGCTTCCTTTAGACCTAACTTCTTGTATATCGACAGTGGCATTAAGTTGATACTCGCTCCCAGATCACATAATGCTTTTCCCATAAACTGGTTCCTGATTGAACAAGGGATGTTAAAGCTTCCCGGATCCTTCAATTTCGACGGAAGCTTTCTCTGGAGAGTTGCACTACATTCTTCCGTTAATGCCACGGTTTCATATTTGCTCAACTTACATTTTCTCGATAGCATGTCTTTCATAAACTTCATGTAACTTAGCATTTGCTCTAGTGCTTCGGCGAACGGAATATTGATGTGAATCTTCTTGAAGAACTCCATGAATTTTGAGAACTGGTCCTTGAGCTTTTGACTTTGCAACCGTTTAGGAAAAGGCACCCGAGGTACGTCTGAGTTCTTTTTTGCTAGTGTTGACATGTCCACTCGATTTTCCTCGATTCCCTTCTCCACACTTTTCTGCGCCTATTCTTTTTCCATGGACGTGGGTACTATCTGACGATTTTCATCAATCTTCTCCTTTAACTCTTTTCCACTTTGAAGTTGTGACAACCCGAAAATTTATAAGATCTTGAATGATTTCAATTAAAGGTTAAAGTCTAAAACCTAGAGTAAAAATAGGCAAATAATTTAAAATTTTTGAAGAAGAACCTATATGGTTTACTAGTCAAAAGAGAATTGAGAAAATATGGGTTACAAAATTTCAAAAACCTATAAATGAATCTATATGTACTTGAAGGAATATTAAGGATAAGGTACTACGATACCTATAAAGTTTGGTGACCTAATATATAAATTAGGTATTTGAATTAAATAACCTCAAGTGTTATCTTTATTTAATTGTCCTAGTATTTTAACTATATACTAGTGACCTAATCTAATAGATTTATGAAATATGTATCAACCTATTAGATTATCTTGTATGATTATTGGTCATAACTTATTAAGCTAATTAGGGCTATTAAGTTAATACACTAGTGGAATATGTTTTGACTTATGTGTATTATGTATGTGATTAAATATACATTGTATAGTGTGTATACATTTATTTTGTATATATAAAAAGAATTAAGAAATGTAACCTAATATATATATTAGGTATGGTAATTAAATAACATAAGGGATTATGATATGAGAGGATGTTAGTATTTAAAAATATATACTAACCCTAAGAGATTTATTTTATACATCTCAGTTAATTAATTTTATAACTTAAGAATAGCAAGTCTAATTGGGTTATGAAATTAAATGTATATGAGTAAGGAAATTATTTACAAATGTGTGTAATAGAAACCCTTAATAAATGATTAGGGTAGGATAAAAAAATTAAAGATGCGACACCCCCAAATTCGGTATCTTAATTTCCATAGGATTTAGTGTTCACTGTTCAAATATCATATGACTATCTACCCATAAATAATGAAATTCATTTAATAGATAAATAATCCATCATCTCCCTATAATAGGGTTACAACATCTGAAATAGTAAATACATAATCAATCTCAGGTTATACTTAACCTTAAATCTCTGTTGCGGAAATGTAAACAAATAAGTCTTAACCATTACACATAAGTCTTGAACTTTAACATTTTTAATAACACCACAAGTCTTCAACACTTGTTAACTTTTCCTTTGCCCTTGCTACCGGAAGGATCAACAGATTGTTCATTCTTAGCTGCAATGTTATTATGCAAGATTGAGCATGAATGCCTGCAAGTATAATAATATGATAATAATAACATGCGAGTGAATCAAAGAAATCTGAATAACATAAAGCTTAACTATTGAATCAAGAATAAATAATCGACAATCAAATTACATCTGAGGGTAATAAGACCTTGAACTATGTCCTAGGTTGTCAAGTATATTAACCTTTAAACCTTTAACAGTCATAAGACTATGGACTTTACTTCTCGTACTCAGGGGGATCAACCCTTTGTACCAATACTATGCACAATACCTCAACGCTTAAAGCATCATCAATCCCCTATATTAGGGTTGTTCATCTCAGTTTGACATCAAAGTCCGCACCAAAGAAAGTTTGGCTTGGATAAACTCAATAACAGTTCTAAAATTTAGAACGTTCATCAACTATGGACTAGTCGAATCCATAAGGGTTCGCTAGTCTTAAAGGATTCAACAATAAATGATTTTCAAATTGAATAATAACTTCTCAAGGGTATACAATCGAATAAGTATTGTATAACTGAAGTGATACTTTTAAAAGAATCATAACATCTTATATGAAATCTTAAATTTGAATAATCAAGATTAAGTACTTGCTCGATATAGAATTTAAGTCTATAACTTGCTCAATGTAAAAATTTGTGTTTAGGAAACTTGCCTTTTGCGCAAGCTACAATTATAACTCACGTTCTTTAATTAATCCTACATGTCAACATATTCATAATATCCATTAATCACAAGTTCGATATAATTATCGAATCACAACAATGTTCTTCGAACTTATTATTAGCCTTTTCAAATAATAGTTTAAGTCGTGTAATTAACTTATTAATTAATCACGTAACATAAGTTATTAAACTTGTATTTAACATCTCATCATATGCATAACGTGTCTTCATATTCATTAGGTCTAAAACACGTTACTCAATATTTGACACTTAGAAAAAATTTAGAAATTTCCATGATGGCGCGGCCGCGCTCCATTTACACATTGGAGGGCGCGGGCGCGCTGCGTCGCAGTGCCAGAATCTACAGTTCGCGAAGAACACAGAGATTTGCCCAATTAACTCCAATTTACACTAATACACTGATTTGTAATGTTACCCATGAAGTATATACTTAACAGGAATATCATAAATCAATTCTAGCATGTTTCTAACATTTTAATCATGTAATTGCACAAATTAAGACATTTAATTTCACTGTTCTTCATTTTTTTGTAAAGTTTGATGAAAAATATGAAATTCCTCATCACGAATTCGTTATAACTCCGAATCCGTTCATTCCAATTCTGTTTTCTTTGTTTTAACATGTATAATCATAATCAAGTGTCAATTTTAAGTTATATATACGATTAAAGTATTTAATTTACCCATATGGGTTATTCATACAATATTCATACTATATAATTTGTGAAACCCAATTTAATCCAAAATTCCATGGTGTGATCACTGTAAATCATGTATACATGATACAACACATGATATTAACATATACGGATACATATATGATCATATCTTGATTTAATTACCAAAATAGTTCTTAACAGAGAATTTTAAAAAACACGTAAAAGAAAACTCTGTAACTTTTCCAAAAACCCAATTAAGTCCTATTTGCACGAATTCAATCATTTTAAATCATGCATACCAAACATAAAACATGATATAATCACACACACACACACACACACACACACACACACACACACACATATATATATATATAGCCATATCATGCCTTAATTACAAAAACTAGTTTTTTTTTTTACAGAAAACTTTAAAGTACGTAATGAAAACTTTAAGAAATCTTAATTTGAAAACTTAAGAAGAGTGATTACCCTTTAGTAGTGAAGATGATACAAGGTTAGAATATTATAGATTTCTCAAATTCCTCTCCCTCAATTCCTCTTCTCAATTTCTCTAACTTTTTCTCTCTGAACTTTTCTTTCTTTGATCAATATAAACAAACTGACATCTGATATATGATAATACGTATAAGTATATATAATACGTAAATAATTTATCTGTTAACTTAACCAACCCAACTTCTCATAGGGCCTTGTTTGGTTTTCTTCTTTTCCCCCTTTCCCTTTATTTTAATTAACTAGTTTACTATATAGTTAATTGTCACAATTCAATTAAATCAATTAATTATATTTAAATTAATTAAATAAAATATGACAAATTCACATTAAATCACATTGTCACATAATTAATATTCTCTTTTATTAATTATGTCAATTCGTTAGATTTCTAATTAATTATTAAATTAATTAGAATAATATTATCATTAATTAAATAAATTATTTAATTAAATAAGCTCCATTAATATATGCTTTGAACTTATAAAATTACTACACATTAATTTAATTAATATAACACATATAATTAAATTAATCTACCACCAATTCATGAATTAATTATTTAACTCAATAATTAAATCATCAAAAATATTTATTTAATTCAATAAATATTTAAATAACTTTACAAAATTCTCATTCGTCACAAAAGATATGAAACTATGTTGATTTCATGGCCCAAAGAATTAAATTAGTTAAAGCCCAATCCTTTAGCCCAATAGGAGAGGGGACATTTAGGGCCTTTAATAAGCTAATTAAGGCATTGGGCCATAGCCCAAACAATAAGTTAGGAAGCCTAAAAAGAATTAAAGGGCATGGCTCAATCCAGGCCCAATTTTCGGCCCAACAAAGGAAGAAATAAGGGAGCATGCGATTAAATCTTTTTGTGTAGATTTACAAGCAACATAAGAGATAGGAAAGAGAAGAGAAGATTTTGTAAAGATATTTGAGAGATTTGGTGAGATTAGCTAAAGATTATGTGTATGTACATTATGTGATTAATGTTAAGTACTGATTAGATGAATGTAATTATGTAAACCTAATTAGGAAACCCTAATGTGCAGTTAGAATCCCTAATGTTCATTTAGAATCCCTAACTTAAGATTTGAAAACCCTAACCCTAATTTGCAAACTCTTATGCTAATTAGCAAATCTTAAGGGTTAAAAATTAAGAAAAATATGTGAAATAACTAAATTACCCTTAAAATTATTTGTGAAATGACCAAAATACTTTCCAATCCATGTGAACTTAAATCAACCAATCAGAGAAGAGATGATACAAGCATGACATCATCTTTAAAGAAACACAAAAGATGATGCAAGCATGACATCATCCTTAAAGAAACACAAAAGATGATGTCATCATGATATCATCGAGGGACTAAGGTGCAATTAATAAGGTACTAAAGTGTATTTAACCTAGGTACTAAACTGTAATAAGTCGAGGGCAAACTATAAAAAGCCGAGCCCCTAACGTGCAATTATTGAAACTATGTTTTCCTATAAATAGGAGCCATTTCTCTTCATTTTTTTTCAAAACCAAAATAGAGTTAGAGAGAGAGAGAGAGAGAGGAGAATTTCGGTTAGAGAGAGAAAGAGAGGAAAGTTTTTGAGTTTCAAGATTGCGAAGGATTAGTTAAAGCTTGCAACTTCAAGAGGTATTTACTCTTGTGGTTATTATTTTAATTATTCTTTATATATTTAGTAAAAATATACTTTTACAAGCAGTTATAATGTCCAAATTATTTTAAGTAAATAGTACAAAAGTCCTATTTACAAACAGTTATAATGTCCGATTTATTTCTCATATAAAGTAAAAAATATACTTTTATAAGTAGTCCGATTTATTTCTCTTATAAAGTAGAAAATATACTTTTATAAGCAGTTACTATGTCCGATTTTCTTCAAGTATTTAGTACGAATATTCATTTTATAAAGCAATTATAATGCTCGATTTATTTCAAACATAGTAAACGAATATTCATTTTATAAAGCAGTTATAATGCTCGATTTATTTCAAACATAGTAAACGAATATTCATTTTATAAGCAGTTATAATGCTCAATTTATTTTAAATATTGTTGATGAATATTCATTCTATAAGTAATTATAATGCTGAAATTATTTCATGTATAGTACAAAGAGTTTTATTTATAATTGGTTATATAATTTACAAGTTATAAATAAGAACTTATAAATAAAAGAATAAGTGTTAAATCGAAAGTAGTACAATCGTACACTTTAATGGTTGATGTATAGTAGCTGGGCTAAACGATTCCTTCAGGGAGCGGAGGTATATATGAATTAGCAACCGATCTAACTCGCTCTGAAAACAGTGTAGACGAGACGGAAACTAATTTGTTGGTTATTTGTGGGAAACCACTCAGCATACTGTACTGAATACTATTAGAGACTCGATGTGTGCTAGGTTTAGACTTGTGATTACGTATGGTGCTAAGGTATTATCTAATATTTGACTATGTGTTTAAATGTTAGATAGTTTACTTATAAAGTAATAGTATTGTGAGATAAAATATGTGTGCTAATTGAGAGATCGATCTTATAAATGATAGGTCTTTGTATTAGAGATTAAATTAGATTGTGCAGCAGTAATCGACGGTACAGGCAAGTTCCCTAACTCAAACTCGAGTTATTATTTTTCAAGCATGGTGGTGAATAATTATTGCTGATTATTCACATCTATACTGATTATTGATTCGCACTTAGTGCAAGTTGCATATGTTCATCAAGTATGAAGGGCTGATCACCTTCATTACCATAAGGTTCAGTTAAAGTTGTTCATGGTCCTTGTTGACATTAAACATTATTGATTTAGTCATTCAATTATTGACATTTTGATTCATGCTCTTTCACAATTATTATATTGTTGAAAATTCGAAAGCTTATTCTTTCTTTCAATCATTATATATGTTCATTATATTTAAACTTGCTGGGCAAATTAGTTGTTCACCCTTGCTATATCATGATAACAAATTTCAGATTAAGACGAAGGCTCGAAGAAAGATAGTGGCAAAGGCAAACTCCAAGAGTAGATTTAATACATCTATAACTATTAGTTATTTAATGCAAGTAATGTTGTAAACCTTTTTAATTACTTAACATATGTATTCAGTTAAGGTTAACAGACCTTGGAAAATGTTATATAATCATGTGAAATAAATAATATATGTTTATATATTCCACATTAGATGATAGAATATGTATGGCAATGAAGTACCGTAACGTACCAGGTCCGAGGTTCTAGGGACCCGAATTTGGGGGCGTCAAAGAAGTGATATGGCATTGCACTGCTCGTGACCTCCCCGAGGATTTTTTTCAGTGTAGCTCGAAAAGGTTCTTTGGGGTCTACTGTTTAATGCATTTGCAATATGTCCCAATTGAATTTCTAGATTCTTAATCGCCGCCGCTTGAGATTTCATTGTCGCTTCTTGAGTTTTCATCGCAACTTCTTGAGTTCTCATTATTGCGTCATTGCCTGTTATGTATTTTGCCAATATCTCCTCCAAATCCATCTTTTTCTCCTGATGTGGAACTGCCGGTTGATGCTGATTTTGAAAACCAAGAGGGTATATTTGTCGTGGAGCCTGCTGCTGGTTTTGATTCTGGTTGTTGCTCGAAGAAAATTTTGGATGGTTCTGATTGTATGCGTTCAGATATTTATTGGGTGGTCTATTGTAGTTAGCCACATACTAAACCGACGCTGGGTTTATTGCACACTGTTCTGTCGGATGTTCACCTGCACAAAGTTCACATATGAATGCTACCTACTGCACGTTTCCCATCGACATGGTGTTTATCTTCTTCGATAATGCTGCTATTTATGCCGATATGGCTATCATAGAATCCACTTGCAAAACACCTGCTGCTGCGGGTTGAGTCAATCTCTCAGTCGGCCACTAATAGCCATTTGAAGCCATTGTGTCTATCAATGCCCATTTCTCCTCAAATTTCTTCGTCATAAAAGCTCCACCTGAGGCTGCATCGATGCTAGTCCGTATATGACTACCCCATTATAAAAATTACTAAGCTGCATCCAATGTGGGAATCCATGATGTGGGCACTTTCTCAACAGCTCCTTGTATCGTTCCCAAGCTTCATATAGTGGCTCCCCTTGTAACTGTGCAAATGAAGATATCTCCATTCTCATCTTATATGTCTTCGATAGCGGGAAGAACTTAGCCAAAAATTTCTGCGCCAGGTCACTCAATATGGTGATTGACCCCGGTGGTATAGAATGGAGCCAACCCTTCACCTTGTCTCTGACTGTGAACGAAAATAATCGCAATCTGATTGCATCGTCGGATACCCCGTTGCACTTGAAGGTGTCGTAGATTTCTAGGAAGTTGAAAATGTGTTCATTCGGGTTGTCATTTAGAAGACCCCAAACTGGCAATTATTCTGCACCATCTGTATTGTCCCAGGCTTGATATCAAAATTGTTTGCATTAATCGCCGGCCTGGATATACTCGAGTGAATTTCTGAAATCTTTGGTGTAGCACAATCCCTCAGTGGTTTGTCTTCCTGTTCAGCCATGTTTGCTCTGGGTGCTTCAAGTTCTTCTCGAGTCTTTGCAATCCACTTAGTTAGCTTCTGAAACCGTTTGTCGATGTTGTCCTCGAAAGGCAACAACTCTAGCTTCTTCGATCTAGTTTGCATGCATTACTCGAAAGTAACTGATATAACCAAACAACCAAAAATAAGAATAATATATATATATATATGTTTAATTAAAACTGATCTACCTAAATTAATATTGTAAGTAATAAACGCAATTACTGTCCCTGGCAACGACGCCAAAAACTTGTTGTGTATTTTCTATACGCGCTACACGATGTCGACGTTGGTTAAAAAATCCACGGGTCGGATCACAACCCAGATCTTTTATCTCTTTTTCTAAGTTATCTCTACCCTCACTCTTTTTATTGTGAAAAAGATTTTGAAGGGTTTTTTAGGAAAAAGGCCAACATGTATCATGTCGACTGATTTGAACGTTTTACAAAGTCGCCAGTTGGTAGATTTGAAATGGTTGTACCAAATCAATCGAGTTTTATTTAAAAGAGGCCCAATTGTTGGATACTATCGAAAGTTGATCTTTGAAAACAAAGTTTTGAGCTCAGGGGCTTGGTTAAGTGTGGGGAAGGTGTTAGGCACCCCACAACTCCCGTGTAAACACTGTACCGCATCTTTTCAATATTTCCCTTAAAACTGATATGCGTGTGTGAATGCTGTTTGAAAAATGGGCCTATGTTTGATTGATTTAAAAGTAGTGCTTTGCTTCGTTGAACCTATATACGAAGGGTTTGATTTGATTTGCAAAAAGTCTTTGATTTGATTTCCAAAAGCGTTTAATTTGAATTGAAAAAAGCTTTTCTTTTGATTAAATTAAAATGATGTTTTGAAAGCTGGTTATCAAATCCTTACGCTAACATAGGAATTGAAGCCTGTTGATACTTCCAATTTTATCTTTATAGCCTTAAGGCTGCCTGTGAATGGTGATTATCAGGCTGCGAAGCATCCTCGACCACAGAAAATAATACGAATGTCGGTCTCCTTGTGGGCATGAAACCCATCGGAGGGACGCTGACACGACAATCCACATTTTTTCACTATGTTGAGACCTTAAATCCGATAACCATTTTAATATCTTTGTATGTACATTCCTACAAAAAAAAATTGGCAGGGTACATTTGTACAGCGGAGTTTGTCCATCGTAGGAATCAGATTCTGATCAGTTTGACCATGAATCCCACGATTCATAGGCTCATATGTGAGTAGCCCATAAACCTGCACAGTTCAAATTTGTACAGATATAGATATATCCCAAGATTGCCAGAACCGAGGATTCATTCAGTAAATCCCGATTAGCATGGCTGAAGCGTCTCATTCCCACTAGATAGCGATCTAAGGGACGAGAGGTTGCTTTTGTAACTGAAAAATGTCAATTCATATCAAATAAACATTTAAAGCATTAATTAAATAAAAAGCAATATATACCAATATATATACAATTATATATATATATATATAACTGTAAAAGGGCGATGGGTTTTCACTCGCAGGCCCGAACTGGAATTGAAATATATATATATTTATAAAAATTGTAAATAGCCATGAAATGATCCAGGCTTGACAGAAATAAAATATATATATATATATATATATATATGTAAATCATAAAAAGGGCACTAGGTTTTCACACCGGTGCCCGTACTGTAATGGAAATTGACATAAAAGTAATCAACTAGTGACTGGGAAGATCACCCAGTAAGGTGAGGAGTACAAAAGCAGTAAGAAGGCCACGAAATGATCCATGTCGTACAGAAATATATAAATATATATATTGACAGAAATGTAGTCAACCAAGACTGGGAAGAGAACCCAGTGGTGGTGAAGGCTGCTTATATATGCATAAATATATATAAAAGCAGTAAACTACCTCGAATTTAACACCCGAGCTTGACAAAATTAAAATGTTAGTATATATATACAGTTGAATAAACACAAAAAGGGCCAAACCCAAACTGGGAAGATAACCCAGTCCGGCGAAGTTGTAAAAATAAAGAATTTAGTGCATTAAAGCTGATGGAGCTGACGAATCGTCAATCCGAGTTGTAAAAATGTAAGAAATTAAGTTTATGTACAAAATGTACCAAAATTTTAACAAAAACGGCCACGGAACTAAGTTCTGGGCATATTTGGAAATGAAATTTGATATGCAAGTGCAAAACAGTGCAAAGAAGTAGTATTAACTTTTTGATCGTAAAAATACTTACAATGGACTGCTACAAGGGCTTGTTGCCAAATCGTAGGCTCTAAACGTCAGAATCTATCGGTTATTTTTTGTTATGTGGTACTATGTGGGTGTATCTATGTGTTAGAGCGAAAAACATTGGGTTTAAAAGAGGTGAAAAAGTCAAAAAATCAAACGAGTAGAGGTTCACTGCGTTTCAGAATTTTTTTAAAATGAGGGGGGTGGCCTTATATTTATAGACCAGGGAGCCTTGGCTCTACTTGCTGCTACCGTAGGTAGAGGTACAGCTCCCCTGGTGGGGCCCACCCATTTGGCTTGGTTGTCTCGAAGTACGTGCACTCTAAGAAAAGCAAGGTCGAAGTCAAAACTTTTTAACTTTTGATCCGAGCGTTCGTTTGAGGCGTGCTATACCTTTCCGGAAATCCCTCGCCGAGAGTGTCATAATGACATGGGATAAAACACTTTCTGGGTCCCAGAAAAAGGGTTCATAACCAGGGCTTCGATTTCCCATAGTTTATCCGTTGAGCTGTCTTGTGCTGTTTGCACTCGGGATCATCGTTATGGTTCGTTCTGACCTTGGTGCCATCAATTCAGCTTGAGTTTGACTGAATCAGCTTAAGGTTAGTAAAATGACCATTTTTCCCCTCCCAGGGTTGCCTTTAGTGTCGGCACGGCCTTTGGTTGACTTCCGGGAGTTATTTCCAAGACTTGGATCCCATTCGAGTCTGATTGTCCTCAGTGTAGTCTCTGAAGTTCAATTGGTCATTCTAGGTTTTCCTCTGGAGATGTTGTAAAGCTTCAGGACTATTTTTAAAGTTAACTTGACTTCCCGGGTTGCGACTGGGGCTGACCTGTTCCTCCCGGGTTGAGACCGGGGCTGAGTTGACGTCCTAAGACTGGTGTTCAAGGTTGTGGTGATCGGGGTTAATTTAAAAGGCCCGATATTGAGATCGGGGTTGATCTGACTGTCCGATTAGAGATTGAAGTTGATTTAATGGCCGAATATTGAGATCGGGGATGATCTGACGGTCCGATTAGAGATCGAAGCTGATTTGATGGCCGGATATTGAGATCGAGAATGATTTGATGGTTCGATTGGAGATCAGAGTTGATTTGATGGCCCGATATTGAGATCGGTGATGATCAGAAGGTTCGATTAGAGATCGGAGTTGATTTAATGGTCCGATATTGAGATCGGGGTTGATCTGACGGTCCGATTAGAGATCGGAGCTGATTTGATGGCCTGATATTAAGATCAATGATGATCTGACGGTCTAATTGGAGATCAGAGTTGATTTGATGGCCTGATATTGAGATCGGGGATGATCTGACGGTCCGATTGGAGATCAGAGTTGATTTGATGGCCCGATATTGAGATAGGGGATGATCTGACGGCCCGATTGGAGATCGGAGTTGATTTTATGGCCCGATATTGAGATCGAGGATGATCTGACTGGTCCGATTGGAGATCGGAGCTGGATTGACCGGTCCGATTTGAGATTGGATTTAACTAGAGTACCGATATTGGTGATCGAATTTGACTAGAGTACCGATATTGGTGATCGGATTAGACTAGAATACCGATATTGGTGATCGAATTTGACTAAAATATCGATATTGGTGATCAGATTTGACTAGAATACCGATATTGGTGATCGGATTTGACTGGAGTACCGATATTGGTGATCGAATTTCACTGGAGTACCAATATTTGTGATCGAATTTGACTGGAGTATCGATATTGGTGATCGGATTTTACTGAAGTACCGATATTGGTTATCAAATTTAACTGGAGTACCGATATTGGTGATCTGATTTGCCTGGATTGACCGCTTTGCCCTCCTACAGTATTAGTAATAGGGGTAGGAAATTTCGAGTGTCTACACACGCAAGTGTACGTGATCAACAAGTAATATAATTATAAGTTCAGATATCGTACCCACAGAGACAATAATTCCTATTTAATCAAACAAGTTCCAGTTGTATACTATTTCAGCTTTATCAAGCTAATGATTAAAAGATGATTTTCTAAGTAAATTACCACTTAAACCAATGTTAACACTAACTCAAGATTTTACTAAGTTTTATAGAATTAAGCATACAACTTCACTTATTATTCCACTTCAGATAATATCCTTTTTTCCAGTTTATGTTAATTACTGCAGATTATTAATCAAGAACACTAAAGCAGATATAACCATCTCTCAATGCATTATACCCATACTCACTCGCATCTACAGATGATAGAATTTAGCAAGACACCCTAAATAACTAATTCATTATATCTCTATGTGAATTACAATCAAATAAGGTTTATAATCAAGTTCTTATCAGATTACATATGACGCATATATATCTCTATCCTATACGTGAATTATGAATTCCAACTACGTATAAATCACAAATATATATCACTATGGAAAGTTCCAATCCCATATGTCATCTCTAGAATTCATATGGGATAACAGATAATTGTTGATCAGGCAATTATATAAGTTAAGCACAACACATAGCAAATAATCTGGAAATAACCTTCATAAACTGAATTAAAAGCTATTTAATCATCCATTACATAATAAGATCCGTCATAGGCTAAAATAGAAAATTAGTTCATCATAGACGAATCAAAATCCATAATCCACTTAATAAAAACCATTCTAAATACAAGATGTAAAGAAAGAGAGAAAATAAACTATGAAATATATCACCGCTCTCCACTACACGATCTCGCATTCTTTGTGTTACTAGAAAGCTTCAATCCTCGCTCCAAGTGGCTATCCAAAACTAGGGCTTCTCGGTGGCTAAGTATCATCCAATATGCTTCTTTATATCCTTTATATATCCACATACTCGCAACCCTAATCCTCTCCTTAACTTGCATCCAATTCCTTGTTTAAGTAGGAAAACGACCAGCCTAACCCGCGCCTCCCCGCCACAGTGACGGTTTCCTTCAGCAAAGACCCACTCTAGCGGGGCAACACACTATCCGCCAGTGACCTTACCCGCCTCGGCGGGTAATTCATTCTTTAATCCCCCGCCCCAGAGGGTAGACTTGTTATAAATGCTGAAAATTTTATCTTTTCTTGCTACTTTCGCATCCCTTTCATCTCCTGCACATAATAGCATAACACCAAGTAAAAAGATATGAAAATTACTTGAAAATAACAAGAACCAAGCTATAATGAATACCTATTTGTAGTTATGAAACCCACTCATCACCAATCATTTTCAATAAACTTTTATATTAAAAAGCTTCTTTGTAGTATAACACTACATTATACATTACATGGCTTCAGCCACTTACAATACTATCCCGCAATTACTTTCCAAAAGTTGAGATTTACAAAAGACTACCTTTGCCTATACAAAAGAGGGTTTTATGTCATTACTAGCTATACAAGCATTTACATAGCTATTTACATTGCTATCTCTTTTATACATACTACGGAACTACATCTGCAACACGACATTCATGTAATCCGCATCGGCCATACCGGACACTATGTCCCGGCTAATCGAATGCCGAGTTTGTCCCACCTCCACAGGATACTCAGAAATCTGCTGCTGATAATCCTTGTGCGAACACCTATGGATATAGGACATTCGACCTATTTTCTGCTTCTTGTTCAGAAGCTCAACTTTCAGTTCCTGGACTTCTAATTTCAAGTCCCGGACTTTATCTTTAGCCAGCACTTTCTCGTCATGCTCGGCCTCCCAGAATATCTCCATATCTTCTTTGTCTTCTACTACATCATCGACTACTTTCTTGAGGTCACGTACCTCCTTGCTTAGTTGGACATTTCTGTCCAGTATTTCCATGAATAACATTTTCATGGACTCCCCTTGTGTTGACTCCTCCGCTACCTCCTCAGTAGGCAATACCGTACTAATCGACATTGTCTCCACCTCCTCAGTAGGCAGTACCGTATTACTCGGCACTGACTCAACCTCCTCCTCCGATATACCGTCAAACAATGACGCGAAGTCAAAGTTATCTGAGTACTCAGACAAATCCTCCTCCTCTGGATCAGTCTCCTCTAAAATCACTAACGGTACCTCCGCTACCGGCATTGGTACAACTTCTACCATATTAACCGAATCCTCGCTAACCTCATGTATTTCATGATACATGTGACGCCCCCAGAATAGGTCCAGTCAACCCAACCCATTCTGAGTCGCTAAATACATGGTACAGAATCCAAATACAAACTTTATATCATACGGTCGTGCAAAATACGACCACACAACTGTGAGTGTCAATACAAATATGTAAAAAATATTAATATACAAACTAAGTCCTCATTACAATTATTATCACACTATTTATCAGAAATAGTGAGGACTACTACTGCTCTAACTCGGACCATCACTATGTCTCCCGACTAGTTCCCGCAACATTCTCATTTCCTGAAGAGGACAACAGATGAAAAGGGTGAGCTCAACTAGCTCAGTAAAGAATATTATGAGTAAGATAATGGAAAATAAATTATCGTTAGTCTTCAACAAATAAGATAAAATATAATGGACAACCAACTTTAGATCAATATTCGCAGCGGAAATAACAATTCATTAGAAGAGTTAAGCAGAGAATGAAGTCTACTATCTTCTATGATTTAAAAGTCCATCATCAATATTTTATCCCTGTAACATCAATCAATATACATCTCGAATCAAATATTCATCTTTGCACTACAGGCCAAAGATATTCATTTGTATCATCAGTGGTCATGTTCATCTCAACACCTGTCATCTTTGCACTACAGGCCAAAGATATTCATCAGGTAATCATTCATCTTTGCTCTACAGGCCAAAGATATTCAGTTACATCACCTTTTAGGACTGAGGATGATGAAAAACATTTTAAATAACGAATCCAGTGAGATAAAAGACAAAGATTAGGGATTCGTCATTTAGTTTATCCAAATTCAAGAATAATCCATAATAATACTTTGTGGAGCAAAATTCAAGAATAGAGCTCAAAATTTAGATCCAATCAAAGATATGAATCTTAACAAGCAATTTGGACAAATAGAAGAAAATTTAATTTTTTCCGTGAATAGTGTCGTATACGTGAATAGTGCCGTATACGTAAATAGTAATCCCGACGGAAAAAGTAAGAATTTCATAATAAAATCCATGCCAATATTTTGGTATAATGATATTAAAAAGAATAACATCATTTACGAAAGAAAATAACATCCCTTACCTCAAAAGAATAGTACCTCTGACTGGAATATCGGATATAATACCGAAGAAAACTTGCACTGAATAGCAACACTCAAAGTATTGAAATACTCACAAAAATACGCTCGATATTATAGAGAGCGAAAACTTCTGATTCTGGTGTGATTTTCAATTCTAACCTAAGCACCCTATTTATAGCAAAAACTTAGGATGCCAAAGGAGACTAAATTAATAAAATAATATTATTTTTTAAAAAAAATCTCCAGCCGCCGGCTGCTCTTCCAAAATCAGATTTTCAACAAAAGTGGGGCCCACCCATTAAAAAAATATTTATTTTCTGAAACTTCAATAATTCATAACAAATAGCCCCTTTGTCAGAAAAATATAAATTCTATGTCCTTCCATAGGAAATTTAATTCTACAACTTTGTAGAAGGAAGTTTTTCCAAATTCCAAACATAAATTATCCGAAATCCATAAACAGATGATTTCTCACACCAAAATATTGATAAAAACTCATTAGCGCCAATTCCTTCTTTAATATTCACAAAATAAATATTTCCTTATCATATAAATCAATAATTAATTATTCACAGATAATATTACAGAACTATAATATTGACAACCAGGTCGTTCCCAAGAAAGAGGGGGCCTTCCGATAAGGACTTCTCCTTACTGGCGCGCAATTAAATGACCCCTCCTAGACAGAACTTCCTTAGACATTGTCAATAATGCTATCTAATAATATTATTCAAATAATATGAATTATTGAGTTGATAATGTGAAATAATGTGCAATGACAATTATTGAATCAATAATACAAAATATCAATTGTAGCCATTATTGAATCAATCATATAAAATAGCAACGTAGCAATTATTGAGTCAATAAAATATCAATGTAACAATTATTGAGTCAATAATTTAAAATATTAAACAGTAATTACTGCAACAATAATTGAGTAAGTGCCTTCTCACGTAAGACTCAATAATTCGAAATACTATGCAATACCGTGTGCTACTGTGCAACACCGCGTATCACTGTATTTTAACCACCGGGTATTTCAACAGTACTAACGGTAACAACTACGCCGTTATTTATAAAAAGGTTATTTCTGTCGCTTTCTATATCCGACAGTTATTCTGTTGTGGGGTCCACAAATAGCTGCGCCGTCGTACGAATATTCCCCGACAACAAGAATATTCCACGACCAAACGAATATTCCCCGACAACCAGAATATTTTATAACCACTTGCTCATTTTGAAATATTTGCACATTTCACCCTTAACTTTCACATTTATCAATCAACACCTTACTATTTCGAAATAATAAATAAAGAAAATTAAATCTTTATTCATAAAAGTTGGGGTCTTACAACCTCCCCTTCTTATGAAATTTCATCCTCGAAATTGACGTACGTACCTGGTATGTCGAAAAGGTGAGGGTACCTCTCTTTCATTTCTGATTCCAATTCCCACATCATTTCCTCAATTGCATGGTTTCTCCACAAAACTTTAACTTGAGGTATAATTTTCGAGCGTAGGACATGCTCTTTCCTATCCAAGATCTTGACAGGTACCTCCTCGTATGTTAAATCTTCAGCTATCTCGTCTGGTTCTAACTCAATAATGCGGTTTGGATCCTTCACATATTTACGTAACACGGATATGTGAAACACGTTATGAACACGAGACATGCTTGGAGGTAAAGCGAGTCTATAGGCCACATTTCCTACTCGGTCAAGAATCTCAAATGGACCAATGAATCGTGGGTTGAGCTTTCCTCTCTTCCCAAACCTCGTAACTCCTTTCCACGGAGCAACACGTAATAACACATGGTCTCCAACATTAAATTCCACGTCCTTTCGATGAAGATCCGCACAACACTTTTGTCGATCTTGTGCGGTTTGTATACGTTGTCGGATCATTTGGATCTTTTCTGTAGTCATACGTACCAACTCCGGTCCCAATAATGTTGCTTCACCCACCTCATTCCAGCATACTGGAGAGCGACACTTTCTCCCATACAACGCTTCGAATGGAGCTACGCCTATACTTGCCTGATAACTGTTGTTGTAGGAGAATTCCACCAATGGTAAGTACTTATCCCAACTCCCTTTGAAATCTAGAACACAGAGTCTCAATAGATCTTCAAGAGTTTGGATAGTCCTTTCCGATTGTCCGTCTATTTGAGGATGATAAGTCGAACTGAATCGTAAATCCGTGCCCATAGCTTTCTGCAAACTGATCCAAAATCGTGAAGTAAATCTGGGGTCACGA
The DNA here is from genome assembly GCA_020205555.1 of Panax stipuleanatus. NCBI lineage: Eukaryota > Viridiplantae > Streptophyta > Magnoliopsida > Apiales > Araliaceae > Panax > Panax stipuleanatus. Next base: position 63,659,857 of record CM035122.1, read on the forward strand.
TCCGAAACTATGGATACTGGCATGCCATGCAATCTCACAATCTTATTCACGTACATATGAGCAAGACGTTCAAGGGAATAAGTCTCTCGTATCGGCAAGAAATGAGCAGACTTAGTTAATCTATCAACAATAACCCAAATCGCATCTATGCCTTGAGAAACCTTGGGAAGACCCGTAACGAAATCCATCGTAATGTGTTCCCACTTCCATATTGGAATCTCCAATGGTTGCAATGGACCTTTCGGTACTTGATGCTCCGCCTTTACACGTTGACACGTTAAACATCTCGAAATAAACTCCGCGATCTCTCTTTTCATATTGCACCACCAAAATGTATGTCGGAGATCACGATACATTTTGGTACTCCCAGGATGGATTGCGAATGGTGTGTTGTGTGTCTCCATCATGATTCTATTCTTCAAGTCAGAATCGTTAGGAACACAAAGTCTGGAGTTGACTCGAAGTATTCCCTCTTCATCGATTCTTGCTTCTGGAATGGCACCTTCTTACACCTTTTTCTTCATCTTCATCAGCTCTGAATCCGTAGCTTGAGCAGCTTTACCTTTATAAATCAAAGCTGGTTCTACGCGTATACTTGACATCATCGCACTCGTTCCCACATATGATCTTCTACTCAACGCGTCAGCTACCACGTTCGCTTTTCCAGGATGGTATTGGATGGTATGATCGTAATCTTTCAACAACTCAAGCCAACGTCGTTGCCGCATGTTGAGTTCCTTCTGAGCGAAGAAATATTTAAGGCTCTTATGATCCGTATAAATCTCCACTTTCTCCCCGTACAGATAATGTCTCCAGATCTTCAACGCGAAAACGACTGCTGCCAACTCTAGATCATTAGTAGGATAATTCCTCTCATATTCTTTGAGTTGTCTTAAGGCATAGGCTATGACTTTCTCATGTTGCATGAGAACACATCCTAACCCTTTGCCTGAAGCATCGCTGTAAATAACAAATCCATCTGAACCAGATGGTATTGTCAGAACAGGTGCCGAAATAAGTCTCCTCTTGAGCTCTTGGAAGCTCTTCTCGCATTCCTCGCCCCAAACGAATTTTGTATCTTTCCGAGTCAACTGAGTTAATGGAGTAGCGATTCGAGAAAATCCCTCTACGAACCTCCGATAATAACCAGCTAAGCCCAGAAAGCTTCGTACTTCAGTCATCGACTTAGGTTGCTCCCAGCTTTGTATTGCTTCAATCTTCGCTCTGTCCACAGATACTCCACGTTTCGATACCACGTGCCCAAGGAATGCTACTTCCTCAAGCCAGAACTCGCATTTCTTTAGCTTGGCATATAGCTTGTTCTCACGAAGCTTTTGAAGTACCAACTTCAAGTGGTGCTCATGATCTTCACGGCTTTTAGAATAGATGAGGATGTCATCAATAAAGACAACAACGAATTGATCCAAATACTCCTTAAATATACGGTTCATCATATCCATGAAAACAGCAGGAGCATTAGTCAATCCAAAAGACATGACTAAGAACTCATAATGCCCGTACCGTGTTCTGAAAGCAGTCTTTGGAATATCCTCAATTTAATCTTCAACTGATGATATCCAGAACGAAGATCGATCTTTGAAAAGAATTGCGCTCCTTGCAACTGGTCGAACAGGTCATCAATACGAGGTAGCGGATACCTATTCTTAATGGTGACATGGTTCAACTCCCGATAGTCAATACAAAGTCGCATAATCCCGTCTTTCTTCTTTACGAATAAAACAAGAGCACCCCAAGGAGACGTACTAGGACGAATAAAACCGATGTCTAATAATTCTTGTAATTGGATCTTTAACTCCTGAAGTTCAATAGGAGCCATTCGATATGGGGTTTTAGAAATGGGCTTTGTACCCGGCTCAAGGTCAATAAAGAATTCAACTTCACGTTCTGGGGGTAGACCGGGAAGTTCTTCGGGAAATACATTAGGAAATTCATTTACAACGGAAATATCATTCAAATCTGATGTATTCTGGTTTAGATCAGTGACATGAGCTAAGAAAGCTTGACATCCGTTTTTCAATAAACGAATAGCTTTATGATTTGAAATGATACTGACTGATTTTAGTGGTTTGGTGATTTGGATTCGCACAATAGGTTGATTAGGAATATAAAAACTAACAACCTTACGAAAGCAATCAATTTTGGCATGGTAAGTGGTTAACCAGTCAATTCCTAAAATCACGTCAAATGTAAGTATTTTCAAAGATATAAGATCAACAGGTAAGGTAAGGGTACCAATCTGAATCAAGCAAGATTTGTAAACTGTGGATGTAACAAAAGTTTCTCCTAACGGAGTTTCAACAGATAAGTCAAAGTCTATTTTATCACAAGTCAAGTTCAAACGTTGAGCACAAGCAGGTGAAATAAAAGAATGGGTAGCACCGGTATTTAACAAGGTGTAAACTTCGTAAGAGTTTATGATCAGCTTACCCGCAATCACCTCGTGTGGATTTCTCTCATTTTGGGCTGTCACGACAAACGCTCTTCCAGGAATCACCGACTTTGACTTTTCCAAAACCGCCTTTGGAATCACCACCCCCGCTGGACTTGGTTTCGCAATAGGACAATCTCGAGCTATATGTCCTTCCTTTCCACAGTTAACATGCTTTGATTGTGGGCTGTGACGCCCCCAGAATAGGTCCAGTCAACCCAACCCATTCTGAGTCACCAAATACATGGTACAGTATTCAAATATAAACTTTATATCATACGGTCGTGCAAAATACGACCACACAACTGTGAGTGTCAATACAAATATGTAGAAAATATTAAGATTCAAACTAAGTCCTCATTACAATTATATTCACACTATTTATCAGAAATAGTGAGGACTACTACTGCTCTAACTCGGACCATCACTCTGTCCCCCGACTAGTCCCTGCGACATTCTCATTTCCTGAAGAGGACAACAGATGAAAAGGGTGAGCTCAACTAGCTCAGTAAAGAATATTATGACTAAGATAATGAAAAAAAAATTATCGTTAGTCTTCAATAAATAAGATAAAATATAATGGACAACCAATCTTAGATCAATATTCGCAGCGGAAATAACAATTCCTTAGAAGAGTTAAGTAGAGAATGAAGTCTACTATCTTCTATGATTTAAAAGTCCATCATCAATATTTTATCCCTGTAACATCAATCAATATACATCTCGAATCAAATATTCATCTTTACACTACAGGCCAAAGATATTCATTTGTATCATCAGTGATCATGTTCATCTCAACACCTGTCATCTTTGTACTACAGGCCAAAGATATTAATCAGGTAATCATTCATCTTTGCTCTACAGGCCAAAGATATTCAGTTATATCACCACTTAGAACTGAGGATGATGAAAAACCATATAAATAACGAATCCAGTGAAATAAAGGAATATTAAGGATTCGTATTTTAGTATTCAAAAATACTTCGTAATAATCAATTATGGAGCAAAATTCAAGAATAAAGCTCAAAACTTAGATCTAACAAAAGATAGTAACTTTGACAACAATCTGGACAAATAGAAGAAAATTTAATTTTTTTCCGTGAATAGTGCCGTATACGTGAATAGTAACTCTGACGGAAAAAGTAAGAATTTCAACATAAAATCCTTGTCAATATTTTGGTATAATGATATTGAAAAAAATAACATCATTTACGAAAGAAAATAACATCCCCTACCTTCAAAAAGATAGTACCTCTGACTAGAATATCGGATATAATACCGAAGGAAACTTGCGCTGAATACTAATACTCAAAGTATAGAAATACTCACAAAAACACGCTCGATATTATAGAGAGAGAAAACTTCTGATTCTGGTGTGATTTTCAATTCTAACCTAAGCACCCTATTTATAGGAAAAGCTTAGGATGCCAAAGGAGACTAAAATAATAAAATATTATTATTTTTAAAAAAATTTCCGCCGCCTGGCAGCTTTCCAAAATTCAAATTTTCAACAAAAGTGGGGCCCACCCATTAAATAATATTTATTTTCCGAAACTTCAATAATTCATAATAAATAGCCCTTTCGTCAGAAAAATACAAAATCTATGTCCTTCCATAGGAAATTTAATTCTCTACAACTTTGTAGAAGGAAGTTTTTCCAAATTCCAAACATAAATTATCCGAAATCCATAAACAGATGATTTCTCACACCAAAATATTGATAAAAACTCATCAGCGCCAATTCCTTCTTTAATATCCACAAAATAAATATTTCCTTATCATATAAATCAATAATTAATTATTCACAGATAATATTACAGAACTACAATATTGACAACCAGGTCGTTCCAAGGAAAGAGGGGGCCTTCCGATAAGGACTTCTCCTTACTGGCGCGCAATTAAATAACCCCTCCTAGACAGAACTTCCTTAGACATTGTCAATAATGCTGTCTAATAATATTATTCAAATAATATGAATTATTGAGTTGATAATGTGAAATACTGTGCAGTGACAATTATTGAATCAATAATACCAAAATATCAACTGTAGCCATTATTGAATCAATCATAAAAAATAGCAACGTAGAAATTATTGAGTCAATAAAATATCAATGCAGCAATTATTGAGTCAATAATATAAAATATCAACGTAGCAATTATTGAGTCAATAATATAAAATATTGAACAGTAATTACTGTAACCATTATTGAGTAATGGCTTTTCACGTAAGACTCAATAATTCGAAATACTGTGCGATACCGTGTGCTACTGTGCAACACCGCGTATCACTGTATTTTAACCACCGGGTATTTCAACAATACTAACGGTAACAACTACGCCGTTATTTTGTAAAAAAGTTATTTCTGTCGCTTTCTATATCCGACAATTATTCCGTTGAGGGGGCCCACAAATAGCTGCGCCGTCGTACGAATATTCCCCGACAACAAGAATATTCCACGACCAAACGAATATTCCCCGACAACAAGCATATTTTATAACCACTTGCTCATTTTAAAAATGTTTGCACATTTCACCCATAACTTTCATATTTATCAAAACAACACCTTACTATTTCGAAATAATATAAAGAAAATTAAATCTTTATTCATAAAAGTTGGCGTCTTACAACCTCCCCTCCTTATGAAATTTCGTCCTCGAAATTGACGTACGTACCTGGTATGTCGAAAAGGTGAGGATACCTCGCTTTCATTTCCGATTCCAATTCCCACGTCATTTCCTCAATTACATGGTTTCTCCACAAAACTTTAACTTGAGGTATAATTTTCGAGCGTAGGACATGCTCTTTCCTATCCAAGATCTTGACAGGTACCTCCTCGTACGTTAAATCTTCAGCTATCTTGTCTGGTTCTAACTCAATAATGCGGTTTGGATCCTTCACATATTTACGTAACACGGATATGTGAAACACGTTATGAACACGAGACATGCTTGGAGGTAAAGCGAGTCTATAGGCCACATTTCCTACTCGGTCAAGAATCTCAAATGGACCAATGAATCGTGGGTTGAGCTTTCCTCTCTTCCCAAACCTCGTAACTCCTTTCCACGGAGAAACACGTAATAACACATGGTCTCCAACATTAAATTTCACGTCCTTTCGATGAAGATCTGCATAACTCTTTTGTCGATCTTGTGCAGTTTGTATACGTTGTCGAATCATTTGGATCTTTTCTGTAGTCATACGTACTAACTCCGGTCCCAACAATGTTGTTTCACCCACCTCGTTCCAACATACTGGAGAGCGACACTTTCTCCCATACAATGCCTCGAATGGAGCCACGCCTATACTAGCCTGATAACTGTTGTTGTAGGAGAATCCCACCAATGGTAAATATTTATCCCAACTCCCTTTGAAGTCTAGAACACAGAGTCTCAATAGATCTTCAAGAGTTTGGATAGTCCTTTCTGATTGTCCGTCTGTTTGAGGATGATAAGCCGAACTGAATCGTAAATCCGTGCCCATAGCTTTCTACAAACTGATCCAAAATCGTGAAGTAAATCTGGGATCACGATCCGAAACTATGGATACTGGCATGCCATGCAATCTCACAATCTCATTCACGTACATATGAGCAAGACGTTCAAGGGAATAAGTCTCTCGTATCGGCAAGAAATGAGCAGATTTGGTTAATCTATCAACAATAACCCAAATCGCATCTAAGCCGTGAGAAACCTTGGGAAGACCCGTAACGAAATCCATCGTAATGTGTTCCCACTTCCATTTCAGAATCTCCAGTGGTTGCAATGGACCCTTCGGTACTTGATGCTCCGCCTTTACACGTTGACAAGTTAAACATCTCGAGATGAACTCCGCGATCTCTCTCTTCATATTGCCCCACCAAAATGTATGTCGAAGATCACGATACATTTTAGTACTCCCAGGATGGATCTCAAACGGTGTGTTGTGTGCCTCCATCATGATTCTATACTTCAAGTCGGAATCGTTAGGAACACAAAGTCTGGAGTTGACTCGAAGTATTCCATCTTCATCGATTCTTGCTTCTGGAATTGCACCTTCTTCTTCATCTTCATCAGCTCCGCATCCGTAGCTTGAGCAGCTTTAACTTTATCAATCAAAGCTGGTTCTACGCGTATACTTGACATCATCGCATTCGTTTCCACATATGATCTTCTACTCAACGCGTCAGCTACCACGTTCGCTTTACCAGGATGGTATTGGATGGTATGATCGTAATCTTTTAACAGCTCAAGCCAAAGTCGTTGCCGCATGTTGAGTTCCTTCTGAGTGAAATAATATTTAAGGCTCTTATGATCTGTATAGATCTCCACTTTCTCCCCGTACAGGTAGTGTCTCCAGATCTTCAACGCGAATACGACTGCTGCCAACTCTAGATCATGAGTAGGATAATTCCTCTCATATTCTTTGAGTTATCGCGAGGCATAGGCTATGACTTTCCCATGTTGCATGAGAACACATCCTAACCTTTTGCCCGAAACATCGCTGTAAAATAACAAATCCATCCGAACCAGATGGTATTGTCAGAACAGGTGCCGAAATAAGTCTCCTCTTGAGCTCTTGGAAGCTCTTCTCGCATTCCTCGCTCCAAACGAATTTTGTATCTTTCCTAGTCAACTGAGTTAATGGAGTAGCGATTCGAGAAAATCCCTCTACGAACCTCCGATAGTAACCAGCTAAGCCCAGAAAGCTTCGTACTTCGGTCACCGACTTAGGTTGCTCCCAGCTTTGTATTGCTTCAATCTTCGCCGGGTCAACAGATACTCCACGTTTCGATACCACGTGCCCAAGGAATGCTACTTCCTCAAGCCAGAACTCGCATTTCTTCAGCTTGGCATATAGCTTGTTCTCACTAAGCTTTTGAAGTACCAACTTCAAATGGTGTCCATGATCTTCACGGCTTTTAGAATAGATGAGGATGTCATCAATAAAGACAACAACGAATTGATCCAAATACTCCTTAAATACACGGTTCATCATATCCATGAAAGTAGCAGGAGCATTAGTCAATCCAAAAGACATGACTAAGAACTCATAATGCCCGTACCGTGTTCTGAAAGCAGTCTTTGGAATATCCTCAGTTTTAATCTTCAGCTGATGATATCCAGAACGAAGATCGATCTTTGAAAAGAATTGCGCTCCTTGCAACTGGTCGAACAGGTCATCAATACGAGGTAACGGATACCTATTCTTAATGGTGACATGGTTCAACTCCCGATAGTCAATGCAAAGTCGCATACTCCCGTCTTTCTTTTTTACGAATAAAACAGGAGCACCCCAAGGAGACGTACTAGAACGAATAAAATCGATGTCTAACAACTCTTGTAATTGGATCTTTAACTCCTGAAGTTCAATAGGAGCCATTCGATATGGGGTTTTAGAAATGGGCTTTGTACCGGGCTCAAGGTCAATAAAGAATTCAACTTCACGTTCTGGGGGTAGACCGAGAAGTTCTTCGGGAAATACATCAGGAAACTCATTAACAACGAAAATGTTATTCAAATCTGATGTATTCTGGTTTAAATCGGTTACATGAGCTAAGAAAGCTTGACATCCGTTTTTCAATAAACGAATAGCTTTATGATTTGAAATGATATTGACTGATTTTAGTGGTTTGGTGATTTGGATTCGCACAATAGGTTGTTTAGGAATATGAAAACTAAAACCTTACGAAAACAATCAATTTTGGCATGGTAAGTGGTTAACCAGTCAATTCCTAAAATCACGTCAAATGCAAGTATTTTCAAAGATATAAGATCAACAGGTAAGGTAAGGGTACCAATCTGAATCAAACAAGATTTGTAAACTGTAGATGCAACAAAGGTTTCTCCCAACGGAGTTTCAACAAATAAGTCAAAGTCTAATTTATCAGAAGTCAAGTTCAAATGTTGAGCACAAGCCGGTGAAATAAAAGAATGGGTAGCACCGGTATCTAACAAGGTGTAAACTTCGCAAGAGTTTATGATCAGCTTACCCGTAATCACCTGGTGTGGATTCCTCGCATTTTGGGCTGTCACGACAAACGCTCTTTCAGGAATCACCGACTTTGACTTGTCTGCAACCGCCTTTGGAATCACCACCCCCGCTGAACTTGGTTTCGTAACAGGACAATCTCAAGCAATATGTCCTTCCTTTCCACAGTTATAGCGTCCTTTGAATTGTTGTGGGCAGTTTGGGCTGATATGTGCCTCTTTCCTACTTTTATAGCATACGACCGGTGGTCGTTCTCCTCCCCTCAAAATAGTTGATGCTGGTGCTGATGTTGACATCTTCGCGTTCTCATTGTTATACCTTCTCTTTTTGAAATCTCCTCCCGATTCGCTTCTTCTACTATCATGGTCACGATTACCACCGGAGTGGTTACCGCTTCTGTCATACTTTCCTCCGCGCTGGTTATCATTGCTCTGATGACTGCTGCCACCGGTACGACCTTGGTTGTGGTCCCTCGGTTGAACATAATCATTATCTCGTTCTAATAACTGGGCCCTGTTCACTACATCCGAATATAGAGAAAATTTATGAGAAATGAGGTATTGACGTATTTCGGGTTTCAAACCTCTTAGAAACATCCGCGTCATACATTCCTCATTCTCCACCAAATGAGGTGCAAACCTGGACAGCTCCGCGAACTTAGCCTCGTACTGGGATACCGTCAAGTTATTTTGTTCGAGTCTAATAAATTCTACTTCCTTCATATGACGAATACTTTCAGGAAAGTACTTGTCATTAAACAGTTTCTGAAACGCTTCCCAAGACATCTTGAGTGCGGCAGGCTGGGTACGCTTCACGGATTCCCACCAGTAATCTGCCTCTCCACGGAACATAAACGTGGCGAATGGAACCTTCTGTTCCTCCGTACATCCCAAGACATCAAATATCTTGGTAATTTGTTTAATCCACGTCTCCGCCTTGATCGGATCTGGCTTTCCTAGAACCTCTGGTGGTCCCAATTCTTTGAACTGCTTGGCAGTGACAACTCGCGTGTTGTTATTATCTCCACCTGTATGTTGCACACGAGTCTCCCTCGTCTGGTTTTGCATAAACTGCAAAAAACTTCTAAACATCTTATCGTTTATCGTCTGACCAGCGTTATTTTCAGGATGAACATTGCCTTCTTGTTGCACGTTCTCCTGATTAGTGATTAAAGGTGTCTCCACGGTCTCATTCACTTCGTTGTTAACGTTCTCAGCTGCCATTCTCAAATACTGCCATAAAACAAGGATTTACTCAACCCATTCTGAGTCGCCAAATACATGGTACAGAATTCAAATACAAACTTTATATCATACGGTCGTGCAAAATACGACCACACAACTGTGAGTGTCAATACAAATATGTAGAAAATATTAAGATTCAAACTAAGTCCTCATTACAATTATTATCACACTATTTATCAGAAATAGTGAGGACTACTACTGCTCTAACTCGGACCATCACTCTGTCCCCCGACTAGTCCCTGCGACATTCTCATTTCCTGAAGAGGACAACAGATGAAAAGGGTGAGCTCAACTAGCTCAGTAAAGAATATTATGACTAAGATAATGAAAAAAAAATTATCGTTAGTCTTCAATAAATAAGATAAAATATAATGGACAACCAATCTTAGATCAATATTCGCAGCGGAAATAACAATTCCTTAGAAGAGTTAAGTAGAGAATGAAGTCTACTATCTTCTATGATTTAAAAGTCCATCATCAATATTTTATCCCTGTAACATCAATCAATATACATCTCGAATCAAATATTCATCTTTGCACTACAGGCCAAAGATATTCATTTGTATCATCAGTGATCATGTTCATCTCAACACCTGTCATCTTTGCACTACAGGCCAAAGATATTCATCAGGTAATCATTCATCTTTGCTCTACAGGCCAAAGATATTCAGTTATATCACCACTTAGAACTGAGGATGATGAAAAACCATATAAATAACGAATCCAGTGAAATAAAGGAATATTAAGGATTCGTATTTTAGTATTCAAAAATACTTCGTAATAATCAATTATGGAGCAAAATTCAAGAATAAAGCTCAAAACTTAGATCCAACAAAAGATAGTAACTTTGACAACAATCTGGACAAATAGAAAAAAATTTAATTTTTTTCTGTGAATAGTGCCGTATACGTGAATAGTGCAGTATACGTGAATAGTAACTCTGACGGAAAAAGTAAGAATTTCAATATAAAATCCATGTCAATATTTTGGTATAATGATATTGAAAAAAATAACATCATTTACGAAAGAAAATAACATTCCTTACCTCAAAAAGATAGTACCTCTGACTGGAATATCGGATATAATACCGAAGAAAACTTGCGCTGAATACTAATACTCAAAGTATAGAAATACTCACAAAAATACGCTCGATATTATAGAGAGAGAAAACTTCTGATTCTGGTGTGATTTTCAATTCTAACCTAAGCATCCTATTTATAGGAAAAGCTTAGGATGCCAAAGGAGACTAAAATAATAAAATATTATTATTTTTAAAAAAAATTTCCGCCGCCTGGCGGCTTTCCAAAATTCAGATTTTCAACAAAAGTGGGGCCCACCCATTAAATAATATTTATTTTCCTGAAACTTCAATAATTCATAATAAATAGCCCCTTCCTCAAAAAAATACAAATTCTATGTCCTTCCATAGGAAATTTAATTCTCTACAACTTTGTAGAAGGAAGTTTTTCCAAATTCCAAACATAAATTATCCGAAATCCATAAACAGATGACTTCTCACACCAAAATACTGATAAAAATAAATATTTTCTTATCATATAAATCAATAATTAATTATTCACAAATAATATTATAGAACTATAATATTGACAACCAGGTCGTTCCCAAGAAAGAGGGGGCCTTTTGATAAGGATTTCTCCTTACTGGCGCGCAATTAAATAACCCCTCCTAGACAGAACTTCCTTAGACATTGTCAATAATGCTATCTAATAATATTATTCAAATAATATGAATTATTGAGTTGATAATGTGAAATAATGTGCAATGATAATTATTGAATCAATAATACAAAATATCAACTGTAGCCATTATTGAATCAATCATATAAAATAGCAACGTAGCAATTATTGAGTCAATAAAATATCAATGTAACAATTATTGAGTCAATAATATAAAATATTGAATAGTAATTACTGTAACAATAATTGAGTAAGTGCCTTCTCACGTAAGACTCAATAATTCGAAATACTATGCAATACCGTGTGCTACTGTGCAACACCGCGTATCACTGTATTTTAACCACCGGATATTTCAACAGTACTAACGGTAACAACTACGCCGTTATTTATAAAAAGGTTATTTCTGTCGCTTTCTATATCCGACAGTTATTCCGTTGTGGGGTCCACAAATAGCTGCGCCGTTGTACGAATATTCCCCGACAATAAGAATATTCCACGACCAAACGAATATTCCCCGATAACCAGAATATTTTATAACCACTTGCTCATTTTGAAATATTTGCACATTTCACCCTTAACTTTCACATTTATCAATCAACACCTTACTATTTTGAAATAATAAATAAAGAAAATTAAATCTTTATTCATAAAAGTTGGGGTCTTACAATACATGTCCATTATCCTGTTATCTACAATAAGACACACATAACTTGATTAGTATACAATCAAAATATTTACAATAGATATCATATTTAATATATTTAAGGTTACTTTCTTCTTTCAAAATTCTATTTCCTTCTCTTAAAAACCCGGGTAGAATTTACATACTTCTAACTTCTACTTCACGTCTCCAGGTTATAACCTAAGGTTTTTACCCCTTAAATTTTATAACCTACGACTTTGATACTAACCTGTGAAGCCCCCAAATTCGGGTACCTTCAAACCCAGGATATGGTGGTACACGGTGCTACAATCTACTCATACATTCAATTGAGGACAATAATAAAATGCATATGTTTACTAATTGTTACATGCTATTAATCCCTTCCCAAGTTATTTGTAACCATTACATTGTTCATTATCATAATATCAGTAATTACAATACTAATACTATACTATTATAAAGGTCACTACTTGTCCAGCTTGGACTTGCCTTTGTCTTTACCGGATCCTTCGGTCCATTCGCTCTTAGCTGAAATCCTTTAGTTTTAAGCAAGAATAAGCATAAACAGCTCAGCAAGTTAAACATTATATCTTAAAACCACAAAACCAAGAATCATATATCTTGGTCTTCAATAACTGTGCAATAGTTATAAAGTACTTAAGAATAATAAAAATATTATTTTGATTCCTTTAAAACCATTCCCAATGACTTTATAGCCTCTTCGGAATCCATCTTGGTCAACGACTATGAACTATATTTTAGTTCTCATTCATGAAAAGAACAACCCGGCACGAAGGCCGTAAGTTCGATATAGCTTATGAGCACATCCAGGGAATCAGCCTGTAGTACTCTATGTTGATCAACACTCATACATTAAACGTGTTTATGTTTAATTGGTGGCAACCTCACGTGCCTGTCTAATTAACGACGTTTAAAACCTTTGTTTTATTCATGCTCAGGTTTACCTGAGAATCCGTACTAAGCAATTGGCATAAGATCACCACACTGTATATATTTTGGAAAGATTTGTGGAAAACCCCACCAAAATATGATAAGTCTCAGTCTAGCAGAATAAAATGGTATCGACTATTCAATAACATGTTCATGCATAAGTAATTATGCATAATGACCACTTGTTGAACCATAACGTATAGACAAGAGTTTAGAAAACTTGCATTCATAATAAAGTATGAACGAAGTTAGGAAACTTGCCTTTGCGTCTCTTAAACCTTTACACGTAGTCTACTCAGTCTTTACAACGTCTACAAAGCATAATACAGATCATACCAATGAGAATTCATAATTGATATACAAAGTATTTGCCTAACTTCTCCTTCTTATATAACTTAACCGAATTGTTAACTAATTAACATTCGTTTAAGTTATTTAATGCCTATTACGGCTTATTAACGTTCCTATGTTATACACCGAACCCTCATCGATCATTACTAAGCATGATGATAAATGAGACTTCACTTGTTCCTTAACTTAATCTTGGTTTATGGTTTCCAAAACTTAAGTTCAATTACGTTTAGTTAACGTTTAATTCTCATAAACCATTAATTAAACATGTTGTTTAAAGCTTTACATTCATGTTCATTCATTACTTTATAACACTTTAGTACATTAGAAAAAGGTTAAGTACATAACAAACTTGGTCAACAAAAATTTCTGCCTGGCGCGGCCCGTGCTCTCTTTCCCCTGCACACGGCGCGCCCCGCGCTATGTAATATTCCAAACTTTGAACAGGAATATTAATATAAACAGAAAATATTAATATGTTTTATATCTTGTGTGATGTGTTTTTAACTTTATTATTGGTATATATAATTATATATCAACACATAAGATATAACTATGTAAATAGATGTGTAAGGTTTTATAAGTAAAACCCTAATTTAAGAATTTAGCTAAATAAGGAATCTTAACCCTAATTGTTATAATACATGAAAATTATAACATAATACATCGATAATGTTATATATGATTATGAATATATATATATATATATATATATATATATTCATTTAATATGATGTATTAAAGATTTAATTGAAAAAGATTGTAAGAAAATCCTAATTAGGGATTAGGAAACCATAACGTTAATTATAAATCCTACTTTAAATTAAAAACCCTAATTCTAAACTAACAAAACCTAATTGTTCATTATTATTTTTAAATTTTCTAAAGAGAATAGGAAATAACTAAATTACCCTTGTATTTAAGTGGGAAAGTACTAAAATGCCCTTAGTATATGTAAAATGACCAAAATACCCTTATTTTGTTCTCTTTTAAAACAAGATAGGAACAAATCTTTTGCTTGCAAGCAAAAGATTTGTCCCAGCAGATTTTACCATAGTCTTTTGACAACACAACCTCCTCAATTAATGTCACAGGCTTATTTGTCAAAATAATAGAGGAATTAGGTTTTTTAACCCCTACTTAAGCTTTTGATACAAAGATAAGTAAAGTAAGTGTAAGGCCATGAAAATTACACTTCATATACATCACCGAAAAACTCTGAAACAACACTCACCAAGTCAGTAGCAGAATCAGAAAGAGAAAGAATCAAAAAGTGCACAAAAAGGGGTAAAAACCTAACCCTATTTAATTTTTGAATTCTGAAAATTTAATTGTTGTTATTGTTGTTTAAGTATGTTCATTAAGTTGTTATTTAGTGTTCTGGGTTGCTAAAACATGGATCTATAACATTTAAAAGCATCAAAATAAAGTTTTAAGCAAAACTGTCAAAGTTGCAAAACAGGGTCTGACAACAAATGTCAGCCCTCGTAACTCGCTACCTGTTTGTTATTTAGATGTTCTGAAAGTTATTAGTTGTAGTATGTAGTGTTGTTAGTAGCCTAGAAGTGATGGAATGACAATCGGAATAACAAATCAAGAGTTATAAAGGGTCAAACCCCATTGACCGAGCATGACCAAACGTTTTCTGGGCAACCCAGAAAACGTATGGAAACGCCTGACAGTCCCGTTTGACTGCCTGGATCTCTTTCCTATCAGGTTGTTTAAGTGTTAGATGTTAGTTAGATTATGCCTTGACATGAGTACTACACAACCATAGCACTTTCAAGCCTTAGAAAAACACTGATCGGAAAGTATAGACGGTCAAAGTGCATTGACCGTTCAGATCGGCTTTCTGGGTAACCCAGAAATGCTTGAGCAGGGTCTGACAAGATTTTTAAAGACTTATATCTTGATCCTTGGTTATAGCTAGACCCTGTTAGTGCTACCTTGTTAAACCCTGTTGGTTACTATACAACACCCGAGCATTGAAATCCTTAAGATGTGAACAGATTGCAAGATATAAGGCCATAGAAACCGTTGACCAGCGTTGAATGTTTGTTTCTGGGCAACCCAGAATTTGCAAGGACAGTCTAGGTTATGTGGTTTGACCGGCCATGGGGACTTGTATACATGTTGTTAGGTAGTGAAATGAATATAGATGAGTAGTACTACATTAAAACTATAACTTCATTACACTAGACTGCCCAGAAACCAAACAGATTACCAGCAAAATCCGGTCAAACGTAGCCCCTGTACATTGACCGGATTGTTCTTGAGGAGGTGAAGAACACCTATAGCGACAGACAGAAAATAAAAATTAATTACAATAATTACAATAAATAGAAATAAATATTAAATAATTAATAAAAAATTCTGAAAAATCAATTTTAATTATAATAAATATATTTCAATATTTTGAAATAAAATTTTATTAATATTTAATTTATTTAAATATTAATAATAATAATAGTAATTAATAATAAATTATTTCAAAATAATATTAATGATTTAAAAATCATTTTAAATAATAATAAATTATTTAAAAATGATATTAATGATTTAAAAAATCATTATTAATAAAAAAATAAATTATTTAAAAATAATATTGATGATTTAAAAATTATTATAAATTGTTATTAAATATTTAAAAATAATATTAATAACTTAAAAATCATTTTAAATGATATTAAATTATTTAAAAATTATTTTGAGCATTTGGAAATTATTATAAATAATAATTAAAATATCTAAATAAGATATTAACACTTTTAAATAAAATTTATTGAAAAACTAACTCGATAGCCATTCAATGAAGCTATAAAATACCGAACGAACACCAAAATCAATCCAGGCACTAATAGTTTAATTAGAAATTAATTGTTATCATTTCTAATGACTGTTATAACATATATAGGTTGCAAGTATACTCTCAAATAAATTAAGTAGCCGATCGTGATAAAAAGGCAAGTTTTTTTAACTTCATTTAATTTTAATATTAAATGTAAGTCTTTTATATTGATATACGAAATTGTTATAAATATTATTCGTCATATCTGTGATTTGAAAAAGGTTATGACTTATTGCTCAAGCATAACCAAGACATATGAACTGTATTTGTGTAAATTATTTTGATTTGCTATCAAAGCATAAAATGTTGAAAAACCAATGTTGTTTGGTACATATTTACACTGACCTTATTGGATTGGTAGGATGATATGCATACTCCTAGGATATGATTAAGCTGACTCCCTATGAGATATCCGAACAGAACTCCTATATGTTTTTATGACTCGTAGGAATGATATAACTCCTATAAGTTTTTATAACTCCTAGGAATGATAGAACTCCTATAAGTCTTTATGACTCTTAGGAATGTCGAAAATACTCTGAACTTGTGACAACCCAAGAATTTATAAAATTTTAAATGATTAAATAAAGGTTAAATAATAAGACCTAGACTGAAAATAGAGTATGGATTTAAAAAATTTGTGAAGGACTTATATGATTTTGTGTATTGTTTATATATTTATTTAACATATAAAGAGAATTAAGAATAAAGTCTTGTAACCTAATATATATATTAGGTATGGAAATTAAATAACTTAAGGGTTATAATATGTAAGGATGTTAGTATTTAAAATTTTTTACTAACCTAAGAGATTAATTTTATTATCTCAATTTATTAATTTTATTAAAGCAAGTCTAATTGGGTTAAGCAATTAAATATATTTGGGTAAGGATTTGAATTACAAATGTGGTGAATAGAAATCCTAATTAAATAATTAGGGTATGATAGAATTAAAAGTAGTGGACTGTGTTAATTTATATGGCCTAATTATTTTATTAGCAAGCTCAAAAGAATTAATTTGGAGCCCAAGACTTTAGCCCAATTATTAAAGGATTTAGTTGGACATTTGATAAGCTAAATAAAGCAATAAAATTTAATCAAGTTGGGGATAAAAGGGAGAAGAGTTTCGGCTAAACAAGGAATAAGGAAAAAATGAGAGGTGCATGTAAGTAATAATTATCATTTACTAACTCCCAACCACTCCCCACATGTGTCCAATTTTTACTAAGCCACCCACTTTAACCAAACTAGCAAGTAAACTAAAGCTTACAAGTCACAACTTAATGATGGAGGAAGAGACAGAAGTGGAAATTAGATAATATAGATATACCAATGATATATCTATACATTTTTACAAATCATTTAAATTAACTCTCTCTCCTAAAAATCATTTTTACCTACTAAAGGAAAGAGGAAATTAGAAGCAATCTTCTCTCACCTTTCTCTTCCTCCCACCCGCCACTTAGAGAGTGAAAATAGAGAGAGATCAGCCATGTATGAGGCAAAGAGAGAGAAGGAGGTAGCCATGGAAGGAGAAGAGCTTGCACACAAAAGGTATAAAACATCCTAAACTAATTTGTTTCTTTTTTGTTTAAATTATTTTGATGGAATGGAGATCTAAGGTTTCAAAACTCTAAAATCTTAGATCTACATGTTAATAAGTGTGTTATGTATAGATCTATACCTTTTGAGTATCAAAAGTTAGATCAAAAATAAGAAAAAGGAAACTATGTTTTAAAAGTTAGAAAATCTTGATTTTCCCATCCTAAATTATGTTTTGCTTGGATTTAGTATATGTTTTGTGTAATAGATCATGGATCATGGTAGATCCTTGATCTTATGGTATATTAGTATGTATTGTGATGGTTTATGATGTTTAATGTTGGGTTAATCAAGAGATCTAGGAAATTTTCTTAGAAAACACAAAAGTTATAAAATCAGATTTTTGAGAAAACGTAACCTGAAATTCAAAAGACCATATCTCCCATTCTATTTTGAATTTTTGAGTGTGGTTAATTTTTAGAGTTAGATCTATGAGTCTTCTAACGGATTCAAGTAGAATCAGTGAAAAATTCCATGTAGATTTCCGTCTGGACAGTTTTTAGCAAAGTAGGAAAAATCTAAAAACCCCAAAAAGTAATCTGTCCGGAAAGTGTAAGGGTAGTTTCGTTCACTTAATTTGTGTGATAAATTCCGGCCTTTTGGGACATGAAAATATATGAGATGAATTAGTTTGTGTCCAAAAATGAGCTCATTCTGACTTAAATTGAGCAAGTTATGACAATTTTAATATTTGTATTTTTTTGACAAAAATTGCTATAACCGGAGTTGTATAACTCTGATGGCCACAAAATTTAAACTGGAGGCTCATGATAACATGTGTAAAATCCCGCCAAGATTTGAGAATTTCTGGAGTTAAGCATGATGTAGCAAATTTCTTAAGGAATTAACTATAAATGGATTTTTGAAAAATAGTTAAGGAAATTCAAAAATTTCTAAAAAATTATTTTTGTGTATGGAATACATGTATTTATGCATGGACAAAAGATAAAAAAATAATAAGATGATTAGGTTAAAATAGGGAAATCCAGGTTGCTGGATTGGAATTAAGTGTGTTGGATTGCAATCTGGTTTGCTGGATTGGCCACCAGGATGCTGGATTGGTATGTTTGGATAATCCAGTATGCTGGATTGATCTATTTGGATAATCCAGGTTGCTGGATTGGTGGTCAGTTTGAATCCAGGCTTGCTAGATTGGAGGTCAGTTGAATCTAGTCTGCTGGATTGAAAAATAGTTTATTAAATTGAAATTCAGTATGAATCTAGGTTGCTAGATTGTGGGATTGTGTGAATTCAGGTTGCTGGATTATAGTTCAGTTTGAATTTAGGTTGCTGGATTAGGTATTCGGCTTACTTAATTATAAATGACTTATAAAATGAAAGACTAAGTGTTAATTCACAAGTTATATGATACAGTAGTGTTAAGTCTAAGGTAGTACAATTTTACTCTTTAGTGGTTGATGTATAGTAGCAGGGCTAAACGACTCCTTCATATGGGGATGGGATCTACGAATTAGTAACCGATCTAACTCACTGTGAAAATAGTGTAGATTAGACGAAAACTAATTTGTTAGTTGTTTGTGGGAAACCACTCAGTATACTATACTGAATATTATTAAAGACTCGATGTGTGCTAGGTTTAGACTTGTGTATATGTATAGTGTTAAGGTTATCTAATATTTGACTTTGTGTTTAAATGTTAGATAGTTTACTTATAAGGTATGTTATGCTAATTGAAAGATATATCTTATAACTGATAGGTCTTTTCAATAAAGAGATTAACTTAAATTACGTAGCAGTAATCGACGGTACATGCAAGTTTTCTCTAACTCAACTTTGAGTTATATTTCAAAGCATGTTCGTGAATAATTATTGTTAATTATTCACATCTATACTGATTATTGATTCGCACTTTGTGCATGTTTCATATTTTTATCAGGTATGAAAGGCTGATCACTTTCATTACCATTTGGTTAAGTTAAATTTGTTCATGTTCATTGTTGGCTATTCATCATTATTGAGTCATGTTCTTTCACAATTCTTATATTATTGAAAGTTTGTCAGCTTATTATTCTTTTTAATTATGATATATCTTCATTTGAACTTAAACTTGCTGGGCCAACTTGTTGCTCACCCTTGCTATATCATGATAAACATTTCAGATTAAAGAAGAAACTTCAGACACAGTCAAAGGCAAAGACAAGTTCCAGGATGGAATTATTATACGGTTAAAATGGTAATAGTATAGGATACAAATGACATTGTATGTCGTGTAGGATATTGAATGCAGATATTAAGTTAAGGTTACAGACCTTAGGAATTATGTGTAAAGGTTATTGTATAAACAATTTATGTTTATATGTTCCGCAATAGTTATAAAAATAATGCATCGTAACGTACCAGGTCCGAGGTTCTGGGGACCCGGATTTGGGGGCGCTATAGTTGGTATCAGAGCTGTAGGTTATAAACCTTAGGTAGGGTTATCTTAGGCTATAACCGCAAGAATGAGGATAAGGAATAAACTCAAATAGATTTTGAAATTTAAGCAATGAATTTGGGTAAGGTATTGGTAAGTCAATAAGATTCAAAGAAGAATCCTGACAAGTAATAAAGATCCAGAGTAACCTAACTCTGATAATAAAGATGAACAGTAGTAATGAATAGATAGAGTCTAAAAGACTAAAAGTATAAAGGGAAAGAAGATCGTATAACAAAACGGTCAGAACATAGAAAATAATCGTAATATAATACGGTTATAATATGAGATCACAATGTGATCTTATGAGGTCATAGAAGAACAGATGATTAATCAAATGATTGAAAACTTTATAGCATAATTGTTGTACGACTGTTGTATTATGAAATTGTACTATTAAAACTAAGGAAAGATTTGTGAATTGTAGATACGGATTAAATAAAATTCGTATTGAGTATTGAGGGAGCTAAGATTATGTGGGATTTCAATTGAGGACTCATATGATAGCTGAGTTGTACAATCCTTTATATAGGCGGGGGTTTTGTGCTTGGTCTAACGACTACTTAGTTTATTACATTGATAATCATTGAAATATTGGTGTCGCGCTATTCGCTATATGTATGTTGAGAAGGTGATTCTTTTCTCATGTGTATGACGGATAGGTAGAGAATATAAGATTAGGTACGAGTTCTTTAAACTCATACGTATGGTAAGTTCGTGACTTATAATCATATGATGGAACTCCTCAGCGAATGGACGACTTTGGTCTGACTAGGATAAGTTTCTAAACCCATATGATTGTGGAAAGTTCCTGAAATCATAACGTGTGGCATGTTTGATGAAATATACTGAGATATAGAATAGTGTGAATGGAGAATTGAGGATCACAGGAATAGATAGATTTATTAAGAAATGGATCAGCATAGAAAGTGAAGTTGATGGTGGAAGCATAGGTATTCCAAATCTTCTAGCTGTGCTAGACTTCAAAATTTTTGACATCAAGCTAAATTCGCACTGATGTGCCTTTAAAAATATAAATGAATTTTGTTATCAGCAGCACATGGTTACAATTGTGTAGAAGTAGACTTCGTACCACTAACACATCGTTACCTATTGCTGCATGATAACACCAAAAATGAAGTTTTGTTATCCTTAAAATATGGTGACAAGTGTGTATATGTGGACTTCGGGACCCTGACACATCATTACCTGTTGAATGATAACACAAACTAATTTTCAAAGATTTTTGAACCGTTTAAAAGTAGAGTCTACGCTAATTGTTTCAGCTAGATAAAAATTATTTAAAATATCAAAATATATTTTATATATCATGAATGCATCATGGAACCTAATGCAAGGATGATAAAAAAATGATAAAGTCATTAATGCAGTATTGCCTAGTGTTGGATGTGATCTAAAGATTGTCAGCCCACTATAGTATATTATTTTATGACAAAGTCACAAAAATGACAGAATCTGAAACGGACTATGAATACAGTGCGGTATCATAACGTCATAAAATGATTTTTAGAATTTTAAAGAATATTCAAGTGCCAATTAAATTTGGCCAGACACATATTTTGATTAATGTTCGAATTATTGGTATATGTCTAAAGCTATTTGATTCAGCTAGACAATGTTTATGAAAATTCAAGTATCTCTTTGAGAACTTATCCCGGACCATATTATTTTTATTCGGAATCCAGGATAAGTATGAACATCCATAAATTGGGAAATACTTTTACGCCAATGGCGGTGATGATGAACGCGAATGTCGTTCCAGCATGTATTATCTGATCAATGCAGAACATACGGGCTGATCACCCAATGTGTCCGTAAGAACAGAGCAGTTTACAGATGAATTTCTGTTTAAACCTTTTTGAAATTGAAAAATGAAAGTTCATGGCCACTTAGCATTATATGAAAAGTTCTTTTTTTTTAACTCCTTGGGGAGAAGTCTGGGTAGAATGTGATGAGAGAACTGAGAATGAAATCAGATAAAGGTTAAGTTAAAAATCTAGTTCTGGTGGAAAAAAAGGAGTAGGGATTAGTAGGCTGTAATTTCGAGGACGAAATTCTTAGAAGAAGGGGTGAATGTGACAACCCGAGAATTTATAAGATTTTAAATGATTAAATAAAGGTTAAATAATAAGACCTAGACTAGAAATAGCGTATGGATTTAAAAATTTTGTGAAGGACTTATATGATTTTGTGTATTGTTTATATATTTATTTAACATATAAAGAGAATTAAGAATAAAGTCTTGTAACCTAATATATATATTAGGTATGGAAATTAAATAACTTAAGGGTTATAATATATAAGGATGTTAGTATTTAAAATTTTTACTAACCTAAGAGATTAATTTTATTATCTCAATTTATTAATTTTATTAAAGCAAGTCTAACTAGGTTAAGCAATTAAATATATTTGGGTAAGGATTTGAATTACAAATGTGGTGAATAGAAATCCTAATTAAATGATTAGGGTATGATAGAATTAAAAGTAGTGGACTATGTTAATTTACATGGCCCAATTATTTTATTAGCAAGCTCAAAAGAATTAATTTGGAGCCAAAGACTTTAGCCCAATTGTTAAAGGATTTAGTTGGACATTTGATAAGCTAAATAAAGCAATAAAATTTAACCAAGTTGGGGATAAAAGGGAGAAGAATTTCGGCCAAACAAAGAATAATGAAAAACTGAAAGGTGCATGTAAATAATGATTATCATTTACTAACTCCCAACCACTCCCCACATGTGTCCAATTTTTACTAAGCCACCCACTTTAACCAAAGTAGCAAGTAAACTAAAGCTTACAAGTCACAACTTAATGATGGAGGAAGAGACAGAAGTGGAAAGATAATATAGATATACCAATGATATATCTATACACTTTTACAAATCAACTAAATTAACTCTCTCTCCTAAAAATCATTTTTACCTACTAAAGGAAAGAGGAAATTAGAAGCAATCTTCTTTCACCTTTCTCTTCCTCCCGCCCGCCACTTAGAGAGTGAAAATAGAGAGAGATCAGCCATGTATGAGGCAGAGAGAGAGAAGGAGGTAGCCATAGAAGGAGAACAGCTTGCACACAAAAGGTATAAAACATCCTAAACTAATTTGTTTCCTTTTTGTTTAAATTATTTTGATGGAATGGAGATCTAAGGTTTCAAAACTCCAAAATCTTAGATCTACATATTAATAAGTGTGTTATGTGTAGATCTATACCTTTTGGGTGTCAAAAGATAGATCAAAAATAAGAAAAAGGAAACTATGTTTTAAAAGTTAGAAAATCTTAATTTTTCTAGCCTAAATTATGGCCACGAAATTTAAACTGGAGGCTCACAATAACATGTGTAAGATCCCGCCAAGAGTTGGGAATTTCTGGAGTTAAGCGTGATGTAGCAAATTTCTTTAGGAATTAACTATAAATGGATTTTTGAAAAATAGTTAAAGAAATTGAAAAATTTCTGAAAAAATTATTTTTGTTTATGGAATACATATATTTATGTATGGACAAAAGATAAAAAAATAATAAGATGATTAGGTTAAAAAAGGAAAATCCAGGTTGCTGGATTGGAATCCAGGTTGCTGGATTGCAATCTGGTTTGCTGGATTGGCCACCAGGATGCTGGATTGGTATGTTTGGATAATCCAGTATGCTGGATTGATCTATTTGGATAATCCAGGTTGCTGGATTGGTGATGAGTTGAATCCAGGCTTGCTAGATTGGATGTCAGTTTGAATCCAGGCTTGTTGGATTGGAGGTCAGTTGAATCCAGTCTGCTGGATTAGAAAACAGTTTATTAAATTAAAATTCAGTATGAATCCAGGTTGCTAGATTATGGGATTGTGTGAATTCAGGTTGCTGGATTATAGTTCAGTTTGAATTTAGGTTGCTGGATTAGGTATTCGGCTTACTTAATTATAAAGGACTTATAAAATTAAAGACTAAGTGTTAATTCACAAGTTGTATGATACAGTAGTGTTAAGTCTAAGGTAGTACAATCGTACCCTTTAATGGTTGATGTATAGTAGCTGGGCTAAACAACTCCTTCATATGGGGAAGGGATCTACGAATTAGTAACCGATCTAACTCACTATGAAAATAGTGTAGACTAGACGAAAACTAATTTGTTAGTTGTTTGTGGGAAACCACTCAGTATACTATACTGAATATTATTAAAGACTCGATATGTGCTAGGTTTAGACTTGTGTATATGTATAGTGTTAAGGTTATCTAATATTTGACTATGTGTTTAAATCTTAGATAGTTTACTTATAAGGTATGTTATGCTAATTGAAAGATATATCTTATAACTGATAGGTCTTTTCAATAAAGCGATTAACTTAAATTGCGTAGCAGTAATCGACGGTACATGCAAGTTTTCTCTAACTCAACTTTTGAGTTATATTTCAAAGCATGTTTATGAATAATTATTGTTAATTATTCACATCTATACTGATTATTGATTCGCACTTAGTGCATGTTTCATATTTTCATCAGGTATGAAAGGCTAATCACCTTCATTACCATTTGGTTTAGTTAAATTTGTTCATGTTCATTGTTGGCTATTCATCATTATTGAGTCATGTTCTTTCACAATTATTATATTGTCAAAAGTTTGTCAGCCTATTATTCTTTTCAATTATGATATATCTTCATTTGAACTTAAACTTACTGGGCAAACTTGTTGCTCACCCTTGCTATATCATGATAAATATTTCAGATTAAAGAAGAAACTTCGTACACAGTCAAAAACAAAGATAAGATTTCAGGATGGAATTATTATAAGGTTAAAATGATAATAGTATAGGATACAAATGACATTGTATGTCGTGTAGGATATTGAATGCAGATATTAAGTTAAGGTTACAGACCTTGAGAATTATGTGTAAAGGTTATTGTATAAAAATTTTTTGTTTATATCTTCCGCAGTAGTTATAAAAATGATGTATCGTAACGTACCAGGTCCGAGATTCTGGGGATCCGTATTTGGGGGCGCTACAGTTAGTATCAGAGCTGTAGGTTATAAACCTTAGGTAGGGTTACCTTAGGCTATAACCGCAGGAATGAGGATAAGGAATAAACTCAAATAGATTTTGAAATTTAAGCAATGAATTTGGGTAAGGTATTGGTAAGTCAATAAGATTCAAAGAAGAATCCTGACAAGTAATAAAGATCCAGAGTTACCTAACTCTGATAATAAAGATGAACAATAGTAATGAATAGATAGAGTCTAAAAGACTAAAATTATAAAGGGAAAGAAGATCGTATAACAAAACGGTTATAACATAGAAAATAATCATAATATAATACGATTATAATATGAGATCCCAACGTGATCTTATGAGGTCATAGAAGGACAGATGATTAATCAAATGATTGAAAACTTTATAGCATAATTGCTGTACGACTGTTGTATTATGAAATTGTACTATTAAAACTAAGGAAAGAGTTGTGAATTGTAGATACCAGATTAAATGAAATTCGTATTGAGTATTGAGGGAGCTAAGATTGTGTGGGATTTCAATTGAGGACTCATGTGATAGTTGAGTTGTACAAACCTTTGTATGGGCGGGGATTTTACGCTTGGTCTAACGACTACTTAGTTTATTACATTGATAATCATTGAAATATTGGTGTCGCGCTATTCGCTATATGTATGTTGAGAAGGTGATTCTTTTCTCATGTGTATGGCGGATAGGTAGAGAATATAAGATTAGGTGCGAGTTCTTTAAACTCATACGTATGGTAAGTTTGTGACTTATAATCATATGATGGAACCCCTCAGCGAATGGACGACTTTGGTCTGACTAGGATAAGTTCCTAAACCCATATGACTGTGGACAGTTCCTGAAATCATAACGTGTGGCATGTTTGATGAAATATATTGAGATATAGAATAGTGTGAATGGAGAATTGAGGATCACAGGAATAGATAGATTTATTAAGAAATGGATCAGCATAGAAAGTGAAGTTGATGGTGAAAGCATAGGTATTCCAAATCTTCTAGCTGTGCTAGACTTCGAAATTTTTGACATCAAGCTAAATTCGCACTGATGTGCCATTAAAAATATAAATAAATTTTGTTATCAGCAGAACATGGTTACAATTGTGTAGAAGTGGACTTCGTACCACTAACACATCGTTACCTGTTGCGGCATGATAACACCAAAAATAAAGTTTTGTTATCCTTAAAATATGGTGACAAGTGTGTATGTGTGGACTTCGGGACCCTGACACATCGTTACCTGTTGAATGATAACACAAACTGATTTTCAAAGATTTTTGAACCATTTAAAAGTAAAGTCTATGCTAATTATTTTGGCTAGACAAAAATTATTTAAAATATCAAAATGTATTTTATATATCATCAATGCATCATGGAACCTGATGCAAGGATGGTAAAAAAATGATGGAGTCATTAATGCAGTATTGCCTAGTCTTGGATATGATCAAAAGACTGACAGCACACTATGGTATATTATTTTATGACAAAGTCACAAAAATGACGAAATTTAAAACGGACTGTGAATACAGTGCGGTATCATAACATCATAAAATAATTTTCATAATTTTAAAGAATATTCAAGTGCTAATTAAATTTGGCCAGACACATGTTTTGATTAATGTTCGAATTATTGGTATATGTCTAAAGCTATTTGATTCAGCTAGACAATGTTTATGAAAATTCAAGTATCTCTTTGAGAACTTATCCCGAACCATATTGTTTTTATTCGGAATCCATGCTGAGTATCAATATCCCTAAATTGGGAAATATTTTTACCCCAATGGCGGTGATGATGAACGCGAATGTCGTTCCAGCATGTAGCATCTGATCAATGCAGGGCATACGGGCTGATCACCCAATGTGTCCGTAAGAACAGAGCGATTTACAGATGAATTTCTGTTTAAACCTTTTTGAAATTAAAAAATGAAAGTTCATGGCCACTTAGCATTATATGAAAAGTTCTTTTTTTTAACTCCTTGGGGAGAAGTCTGGGTAGAATGTGATGATAGAATAGTTCCTCATAGAAGGAAGTAGTATGTACTCATTAAACTGAGAATGAAATCAGATAAAGGTTAAGTTGAAAATCTAGTTCTGGTGGAATAGAAGGAGTAGGGATTAGTAGGTTGTAATTTCGAGGACGAAATTCTTAGAAGAAGGGGTGAATGTGACAACTCGAGAATTTATAAGATTTTAAATGATTAAATAAAAGTTAAATAATAAGACCTAGACTAGAAATAGCGTATGGATTTAAAAATTTTGTGAAGGACTTATATTGTTTTGTGTATTGTTTATATATTTATTTAACATATAAAGAGAATTAAGAATAAAGTCTTGTAACCTAATATATATATTAGGTATGGAAATTAAATAACTTAAGGGTTATAATATGTAAGGATGTTAGTATTTAAAATTTTTACTAACCTAAGAGATTAATTTTATTATCTCAATTTATTAAAGCAAGTCTAACTAGGTTAAACAATTAAATATATTTGGGTAAGGATTTGAATTAAAAATGTGGTGAATAGAAATCCTAATTAAATGATGAGGGTATGATAGAATTAAAAGTAGTGGACTGTGTTAATTTACATGGCCCAATTATTTTATTAGCAAGCTCAAAAGAATTAATTTGGAGCCCAAGACTTTAGCCCAATTGCTAAAGGATTTAGTTGGACATTTGATAAGCTAAATAAAGCAATAAAATTTAACCAAGTTGGGGATAAAAGGAAGAAGAATTTCGGCCAAACAAGGAATAAGGAAAAAATGAAAGGTGCATGTAAATAATGATTATCATTTACTAACTCTCAACCACTCCACACATGTGTCCAATTTTTACTAAGCCACCCACTTGAACCAAACTAGAAAGTAAACTAAAGCTTACAAGTCACAACTTAATGATGGAGGAAGAGACAAAAGTGGAAAGATAATATAGATATACCAATGATATATCTATACACTTTTACAAATCATCTAAATTAACTCTCTCTCTCCTAAAAATCATTTTTACCTAATAAAGGAAATAGGAAATTAGAAGCAATCTTCTCTCACCTTTCTCTTCCTCCCACCCGCCACTTAGAGAGTGAAAATAGAGAGAGATCAGCTATGTATGAGGCAAAGAGAGAGAAGGAGGTAGCCATGGAAGGAGAAGAGCTTGCACACAAAAGGTATAAAACATCCTAAACTAATTTGTTTCCTTTTTGTTTTATTTATTTTGATGGAATGGAGATCTAAGGTTTCAAAACTCCAAAATCTTAGATCTACATGTTAATAAGTGTGTTATGTATAGATCTATACCTTTTGGGTGTCAAAAGTTGGATCAAAAACAAGAAAAAGGAAACTATGTTTTAAAAGTTAGAAAATCTTGATTTTCCTAGCCTAAATTATGTTTTGCTTGGATTTAGTATATGTTTTGTGTAATAGATTATGGATAATGGTAGATCCTTGATCTTAAGGTATATTAGTATATATTGTGATTTTTTATGATGTTTAATGTTGGGTTAATCAAGAGATCTAGGAAGATTTCTTAGAAAACACAAAAGGTAGAAAATTAGATTTTTGAGAAAACGTAACCTGAAATTCAAAAGACCATATCTCCCATTCTATTTTGAATTTTTGAGTGTGATTAATTTTTAGAGTTAGATCTATGAGTCTTCTAACGGATCCAAGTGGTATCAGTGAAAAATTCCATGTAGATTTTCGTTTGGACAGTTTTTAGCAAAGTAGGAAAAATATGAAAAACTTGAAAAGCAATCTATCTGGAAAGTGTAAGGGCAGTTTCGTTCACTTAATTTGTGTAATAAATTTCGACCTTTTGGGAAATTAAAATATATAAGATGAAGTAACTTGTGTCCAAAAATGAGCTCATTCTGACTTAAATTGAGCAAGTTATGACCATTTCAATATTTGCATTTTTTTGACAAAAATCTCTATAATCAGAGTTGTATAACTCTGATGGCCACGAAATTTAAACTGGAAGCTCACGATAACATATGTAAGATCCCGCCAAGAGTTGGTAATTTTTGGAGTTAAGCGTGATGTAGCAAATTTCTTAAGGAATTAACTATAAATGGATTTTTGAAAAATAGTTAAAGAAATTAAAAAATTTCTGAAAACTTATTTTTGTGTATGGAATACATGTATTTATGTATGGACAAAAGATAAAAAAATAATAAGATGATTAGGTTAAAAAAGTGGAATCTAGGTTGCTGTATTGGAATCCAGGTTGTTGGATTGGAATCCAGTTTGCTAGATTGCAATCTGGTTTGCTGGATTGGCCACCAGGATGTTGGATTGGTATGTTTGGATAATCCAGTATGCTGGATTGATCTATTTGGATAATCTAGGTTACTGGATTGGTGGTTAGTTGAATCCAGGCTTGCTGGATTGGATGTTAGTTTGAATCCAGGATTGCTGGATTGGAGGTCAGTTGAATCCATTCTGCTAGATTAGAAAATAGTTTATTAAATTGAAATTCTGTATGAATCCAGGTTGCTAGATTGTGGGATTGTGTGAATTCAGGTTGCTGGATTATAGTTCAGTTTGAATTTAGGTTGCTGGATTAGGTATTCGGCTTACTTAATTATAAATGACTTATAAAATTAAAGACTAAGTATTAATTCACAAGTTATATGATATAGTAGTGTTAAGTCTAAGGTAGTACAATCGTACTCTTTAATGGTTGATGTATAGTAGCTGGGCTAAACGACTCCTTCATATGGGGAAGGGATCTACAAATTAGTAACCGATCTAACTCACTGTGAAAATAGTGTAGACTTGACGAAAACTAATTTGTTAGTTATTTGTGGGAAACCACTCAGTATACTATACTAAATATTATTAAAGACTCGATGTGTTCTAGGTTTAGACTTGTGTATTTTTATAGTGTTAAGGTTATCTAATATTTGACTATGTGTTTAAATGTTAGATAGTTTACTTATAAGGTATGTTATGCTAATTGAAAGATATATCTTATAACTAATAGGTCCTTTTAGTAAAGCAATTAACTTAAATTGCGTAGCAATAATCGACGGTACATGCAAGTTTTCCCTAACTCAACTTTGAGTTATATTTCAAAGCATGTTCGTGAATAATTATTGTTAATTATTCACATCTATACTGATTATTGATTCGCACTTAGTGCATGTTTCATATTTTCATCAGGTATGAAAGGCTGATCACCTTCATTACCATTTGATTAAGTTAAATTTGTTCATGTTCATTGTTGGCTATTCATCATTATTGAGTCATGTTCTTTCACAATTATTATATTGTTGAAAGTTTGTCAGCTTATTATTCTTTTCAATTATGATATATCTTCATTTGAACTTAAACTTGCAGGGCAAACTTGTTGCTCACCCTTGCTCACCCTTTCACAATTATTATATTTGTTCATGTTCATTGTTGGCTATTCATCTGAATGAGGGTATTGAATGATCTTGGGAGTTCTGTAAGCACTGAGGTCGCCCCTCAGTTCCAAGAACAATCTTATCATTTGTACTGTGAATGTCAGATAGATAGAAATTATTGATATGCACGAAATATCTGTAAGATCATAAATCTATACATCCAAGTGAGGGTATCCAGATATGGTAATTGTTCTGACGAGAACTCTTAACTTATTGGGATACTGTGAATTTTGGATTTATAGAAGTTATTGTCTTATAGAATATTTACGTGAGCACCGAATCTGCTACAAGAAATGTAGAGAATTTGGGGGCGTCACACACTGCCTATGCAGGGACTTGCCCCGGACTGGCGCTGTGACGCCCCCAGAATAGGTCCATTCAACCCAACCCATTCTGAGTCGCCAAATACATGGTACAGAATTCAAATACAAACTTTATATCATACGGTCGTGCAAAATACGACCACACAACTGTGAGTCTCAATACAAATATGTAGAAAATATTAAGATTCAAACTAAGTCCTCATTACAATTATTATCACACTATTTATCAGAAATAGTGAGGACTACTACTGCTCTAACTCGGACCATCACTCTGTCCCCCGACTAGTTCCCGCAACATTCTCATTTTCTGAAGAGGACAACAAATGAAAAGCTCAACTAGCTCAGTAAAGAATATTATGACTAAGATAATGGAAAATAAATTATCGTTAGTCTTCAACAAATCAGATAAAATATAATGGACAACCAACTCTAGATCAATATTCGCAGCGGAAATAACAGTTCATTAGAAGAATTAAGCAGAGAATAAAGTCTACTATCTTCTATGATTTAAAAGTCCATCATCAATATTTTATCCCTGTAACATCAATCAATATACATCTCGAATCAAATATTCATCTTTGCACTACAGGCCAAAGATATTCATTTGTATCATCAGTGGTCATGTTCATCTCAACACATGTCATCTTTGCACTACAGGCCAAAGATATTCATCAGGTAATCATTCATCTTTGCTCTACAGGCCAAAGATATTCATCAAGTAATCATTCATCTTTTCTCTACAGGCCAAAGATATTCAGTTACATCACCTTTTAGGACTGAGAATGATGAAAAACATTTAAAAAAAAACGAATCCAGTGAGATAAAAGACAAAGACTAAGGATTCGTATTTTAGTATATCCAATTCAAAAATACCTCGTAATAATCAATTATGGAGCAAAATTCAAGAATAGAGCTCAAAACTTGGATACAATCAAAGATAGTAACCTTAACAAGCAATTTGGACAAATAGAAGAAAATTTAGTTTTTTCCGTGAATAGTGCCGTATACGTGAATAGTGCCGTATACGTGAATAGTAACTCCGACGAAAAAAGTAAGAATTTCAACATAAAATCCATGACAATATTTCTGTATAATGATATTGAAAAGAATAATATCATTTACGAAAGAAAATAGCATCCCTTACCTCAAAAAGATAGTACCTCTGACTGGAATATCGGATATAATACCGAAGGAAACTTGCACTGAGTACTAATACTCAAAGTATTGAAATACTCACAAAAATACGCTCGATATTATAGAGAGAGAAAACTGATGATTCTGGTGTGATTTTCAATTCTAACCTAAGCACCCTATTTATAGGAAAAGCTTAGGATGCCAAAGGAGACTAAAATAATAAAATAATATTATTTTTTCAAAATTTCCGCCGCCTGGCGGCCAAATTTTTTTTCCAACAAAAGTGGGTCCCACCCATTAAATAATATTTATTTTTCGAAACTTCAATAATTCATAACAAATAGCCCCTTTGTCAGAAAAATACAAATTCTATGTTCTTCCATAGGAAATTTAATTCCCTACAACTTTGCAGAAGGAAGTTTTTCCAAATTCCAAACATAAATTATCCGAAATCCATAAACAGATGATTTCTCACACCAAAATATTGATAAAAACTCACCAGCGCCAATTCCTTCTTTAATATCCACAAAATAAATATTTCCTTATCATATAAATCAATAATTAATTATTCATAAATAATATTATAGAACTACAATATTAACAACCAGGTCGTTCCCAGGACAGAGGGGGCCTTCCGATAAGGACTTCTCCTTACTGGCGCGCAATTAAATAACCCCTCCTAGACAGAACTTCGTTAGACATTGTCAATGATGCTATCTAATAATATTATTCAAATAATATGAATTATTGAGTTGATAACGTGAAATACTGTGCAACGATAATTATTGAATCAATACTACAAAATATCAACTGTAGCCATTATTGAATCAATCATAAAAAAATAGCAACGTAGCAATTATTGAGTCAATAAAATATCAATGTAACAATTATTGAATCAATAATATAAAATATCAACGTAGCAATTATTGAGTCAATAATATAAAATATTGAACAGTAATTACTGTAACAATAATTGAGTAATGGCTTCTCACGTAAGACTCAATAATTCGAAATACTGTGCAATACCGTGTGCTACTATGCAACACCGTGTATCACTGTATTTTAACCACCGGGTATTTCAACAGTACTAACGGTAACAACCACGCCGTTATTCTGTAAAAAAGTTATTTCTGTCGCTTTCTATATCCGACAGTTATTGCGTTGTGGGGGCCCACAAATAGCTGCGCCGTCGTACGAATATTCCCCGACAACAAGAATATTCCACGACCAAACGAATATTCCCCTACAACAAGAATATTTTATAACCACTTGCTCATTTTAAAAACATTTGCACATTTCACCCATAACTTTCATATTTATCAAAACAACACCTTACTGTTTCGAAATAATATATAAAGAAAACTAAATCTTTATTCATAAAAGTTGGGGTCTTACAACCTCCCCTCCTTATGAAATTTCGTCCTCGAAATTGACGTACGTACCTGGTATGTCGAAAAGGTGAGGATACCTCGCTTTCATTTCCGATTCCAACTCCCAGGTCATTTCCTCAATTGCATGGTTTCTCCACAAAACTTTAACTTGAGGTATAATTTTCGAGCGTAGGACATGCTCCTTCCTATCCAAGATCTTGACAGGTACCTCCTCGTACGTTAAATCTTCAGCTATCTCGTCTGGTTCTAACTCAATAATGCGGTTTGGATCCTTCACATATTTACGTAACACGAATATGTGAAACACATTATGAACACGAGACATGCTTGGAGGTAAAGCGAGTCTATAAGCCACATTTCCTATTCGGTCAAGAATCTCAAATGGACCAATGAATCGTGGATTGAGCTTTCCTCTCTTCCCAAACCTCGTAACTCCTTTCCACGGAGCAATACGTAACAATACATGGTCCCCAACGTTAAATTTCACATCCTTTCGATGAAGATCCGCATAACTCTTTTGTCGATCCTGTGCCGTCTGTATACGTTGTCGGATTATTTGGATCTTTTCTGTAGTCATACGTACTAACTCTGGTCCCAACAATGTTGCTTCACCCACCTCATCCCAACATACTGGAGAACGACACTATCTCCCATACAACGCTTCGAATGGAGCTACGCCTATACTTGCATGATAACTGTTGTTGTAGGAGAATTCCACCAATGGTAAATACTTATCCCAACTCCCTTTGAAGTCTAGAACACAGAGTCTCAATAGATCTTCAAGAGTTTGGATAGTCCTTTCCGATTGTCCGTCTGTTTGAGGATGATAAGCCGAACTGAATCGTAAATCCGTGCCCATAGCTTTCTGCAAACTGATCCAAAATCGTGAAGTAAATCTGGGATCACGATCCGAAACCATGGATACTGGCATGCCATGCAACCTCACAATCTCATTCACGTACATATGAGCAAGACGTTCAAGGGAATAAGTCTCTCGTATCGGCAAGAAATGAGCAGACTTGGTTAATCTATCAACAATAACCCAAATCGCATCTAAGCCTTGAGAAACCTTGGGAAGACCCGTAACGAAATCCATCGTAATGTGTTCCCACTTCCATTTCGGAATCTCCAGTGGTTGCAATGGACCCTTCGGCACTTGATGTTCCGCCTTTACACGTTGACAAGTTAAACATCTCGAGATGAACTTCGCAATCTCTCTCTTCATATTGTCCCACCAAAATGTATGTCGAAGATCACGATACATTTTAGTACTCCCAGGATGGATCGCAAACGGTGTGTTGTGTGCCTCCATCATGATTCTATACTTCAAGTCGGAATCGTTAGGAACACAAAGTCTGGAGTTGACTCGAAGTATTCCATCTTCATCGATTCTCGCTTCTGGAATTGCACCTTCTTCTTCATCTTCATCAGCTCCGCATCCGTAGCTTGAGCAGCTTTAACTTTATCAATCAAAGCTGGTTCTACGCGTATACTTGACATCATCGCACTCGTTCCCACATATGATCTTCTACTCAACGCGTCAGCTACCACGTTCGCTTTTCCAGGATGGTATTGGATAGTATGATCGTAATCTTTCAACAGTTCAAGCCAACGTCGTTGCCGCATGTTGAGTTCCTTCTGAGTGAAGAAATATTTAAGGCTCTTATGATCCGTATAAATCTCCACTTTCTCTCCGTACAAGTAATGTCTCTAGATCTTCAACGCGAAAACGACTGCTGCCAACTCTAGATCATGAGTAGGATAATTCCTCTCATATTCTTTGAGTTGTCGCGAGGCATAGGCTATGACTTTCCCATGTTGCATGAGAACACATCCTAACCCTTTGCCCGAAGCATAGCTGTAAATAACAAATCCATCCGAACCAGATGGTATTGTCAGAACAGGTGCCGAAATAAGTCTCCTCTTGAGCTCTTGGAAGCTCTTCTCGCATTCCTCGCTCCAAACGAAGTTCGTATCTTTCCGAGTCAACTGAGTTAATGGAGTAGCTATTCGAGAAAATCCTTCTACGAATCTCCGATAATAACCAGCTAAGCCCAGAAAGCTTCGTACTTCGGTCACCGACTTAGGTTGCTCCCAGCTTTATATTGCTTCAATCTTCACCGGGTCCACAGATACTCCACATTTTGATACCACGTGCCCAAGGAATGCTACTTCCTCAAGTCAGAACTCGCATTTCTTCAGCTTGGCATATAGCTTGTTCTCACGAAGCTTTTGAAGTACTAACTTCAAATGGTGTTCATGATCTTCACGGCTTTTAGAATAGATGAGAATGTCATCAATAAAGACAACAACGAATTGATCTAAATACTCCTTAAATACACGGTTCATCATATCCATGAAAGCAGCAGGAGCATTAGTCAATCCAAAAGACATGACTAAGAACTCAAAATGCCCGTACCGTGTTCTAAAAGCAGTCTTTGGAATATCCTCAGTTTTAATCTTCAACTGATGATATCCAGAACGAAGATCGATCTTTGAAAAGAATTGCGCTCCTTGCAACTGGTCGAACAGGTCATCAATACGAGGTAACTGATACCTATTCTTGATGGTGACATGGTTCAACTCCCGATAGTCAATACAAAGTCGCATACTCCCGTCTTTCTTCTTTACGAATAAAACAGGAGCACCCCAAGGAGACGTACTAGGACGAATAAAACCGATGTCTAACAACTCTTGTAATTGGATCTTTAACTCCTGAAGTTCAATAGGAGCCATTCAATATGGGGTTTTAGAAATGGGCTTTGTACCGGGCTCAAGGTCAATAAAGAATTCAACTTCACGTTCTGGGGGTAGACCGGGAAGTTCTTCGGGAAATACATCAGGAAACTCATTAACAACGGAAATATCATTCAAATCTGATGTATTCTGATTTAGATCAGTGACATGAGCTAAGAAAGCTTGACATCCGTTTTTTAATAAACGAATAGCCTTGGGATTTGAAATAATATTGACTGATTTTAGTGGTTTGGTGATTTGGATTCGCACAACAGGTTGATTAGGAATATGAAAACTAACAACCTTACGAAAACAATCAATTTTGGCATGGTAAGTGGTTAACCAGTCAATTCCTAAAATCACGTCAAATGCAAGTATTTTCAAAGATATAAGATCAACAGGTAAGGTAAGGGTACCAATCTGAATCAAGCAAGATTTGTAAACTGTAGATGTAACAAAGGTTTCTCCTAACGGAGTTTCAACAGATAAGTCAAAGTCCAATTTATCAGAAGTCAAGTTCAAACGTTGAACACAAGCAGGTGAAATAAAGGAATGGGTAGCACCGGTATCTAACAAGGTGTAAACTTCGCAAGAGTTTATGATCAGCTTACCCGTAATCACCTCGTGTGGATTCCTCGCGTTTTGGGCTGTCACGACAAACGCTCTTCCAGGAATCACCGAGTTTGACTTGTCTGCAACCGCCTTTGGAATCACCACCCCCGCTGAACTTGGTTTCGTAACAGGACAATCTCAAGCTATATGTCCTTCTTTTCCACAGTTATAGCATCCTTTGAACTGTTGTGGGCAGTTTGGGCTGATATGTCCCTCTTTCTCGCATTTAAAGCATACGACCGGTGGTCGTTCTCCTCCCCTCGAAACAGTTGATGCTGGTGCTGATGTTGACATCTTCGCGTTCTCATTGTTGTACCTTCTCTTCTTGAAATCTCCTCCCGATTCGCTTCTTCTACTATCATGGCCACGATAACCACCGGAGTGGTTACCGCTTCTGTCATACTTTCCTCCTCGCTGGTTGTCATTGCTCCGATGACTGCTGCCACCGGTACGACCTTGGTTGTGGTCCCTCGGTTGAACATAATCATTATCTCGTTCTAATAACTGGGCCCTGTTTACTACATCCGAATATAAAGAAAATTTATGGGAAATGAGGTATTGACGTATTTCGGGTTTCAAACCTCTTAGAAACATCCGCGTCATACGTTCCTCATTCTCCACCAAATGAGGTGCAAACCTGGACAGCTCCGCGAACTTAGCCTCGTATTGGGATACCGTCATGTTATTTTATTCGAGTCTAATAAACTCTACTTCCTTCATATGACGAATACTTTCAGGAAAGTACTTGTCATTGAACAGTTTCTGGAACGCTTCCCAAGACATCTTGAGTGCGGCAGGCTGGGTACGTTTCACAGATTCCCACCAGTAATCTGCCTCTCCACGGAACATAAACGTGGCGAATGGAACCTTCTGTTCCTCTGTACATCCCAAGACATCAAATATCTTGGTAATTTATTTAATCCACGTCTCCGCCTTGATCGGATCTGGCTTTCCCAGAAATTCTGGTGGCCCCAATTCTTTGAACTGCTTAGCAGTGACAGCTCGTGTGTTGTTATTATCTCCACCTGTATGTTGCACACGAGTCTCCCTCGTCTGATTTTGCATAAACTGCAAAAAACTTCTAAACATCTCATCGTTTATCGTCTGACCAGCGTTATTTTCAGGATGAACATTGCCTTCTTGTTGCATGTTCTCCTGGTTAACGATTAAAGGTGTCTCCACGGTCTCATTCACTTCGTTGTTAACATTCTCAGCTGCCATTCTCAAATACTGCCATAAAACAAGGGTTAATTAAACAAATCAACATATCACATATGCTCCGATTGACCAATTAAATATCACATAAGCTTAGGTAGGACACACTAGCGAAGGATTTACTCGTCTCTCCCCTCCTAGTTCTATTCCCCGATCTCCGCCAGAGATCATATCCCTAAGCTCTGATACCAACTGTGACGCCCCCAGAATAGGTCCATTCAACCCAACCCATTCTGAGTCGCCAAATACATGGTACAGAATTCAAATACAAACTTTATATCATACAGTCGTGCAAAATACGACCACACAACTGTGAGTCTCAATACAAATATGTAGAAAATATTAATATTCAAACTAAGTCCTCATTACAATTATTATCACACTATTTATCAGAAATAGTGAGGACTACTACTGCTCTAACTCGGACCATCACTCTGTCCCCCGACTAGTTCCCGCAACATTCTCATTTCCTGAAGAGGACAACAGATGAAAAGGGTGAGCTCAACTAGCTTAGTAAAGAATATTATGACTAAGATAATGGAAAATAAATTATCGTTAGTTTTCAACAAATCAGATAAAATATAATGGACAACCAACTCTAGATCAATATTCGCAGCGGAAATAACAGTTCATTAGAAGAATTAAGCAGAGAATAAAGTCTACTATCTTCTATGATTTAAAAGTCCATCATCAATATTTTATCCCTGTAACATCAATCAATATACATCTCGAATCAAATATTCATCTTTGCACTACAGGCCAAAGATATTCATTTGTATCATCAGTGGTCATGTTCATCTCAACACATGTCATCTTTGCACTACAGGCCAAAGATATTCATCAGGTAATCATTCATCTTTGCTCTACAGGCCAAAGATATTCATCAAGTAATCATTCATCTTTGCTCTACAGGCCAAAGATATTCAGTTACATCACCTTTTAGGACTGAGAATGATGAAAAACATTTAAAAAAAAACGAATCC
This sequence comes from Panax stipuleanatus, assembly GCA_020205555.1. Classification (NCBI taxonomy): domain Eukaryota; kingdom Viridiplantae; phylum Streptophyta; class Magnoliopsida; order Apiales; family Araliaceae; genus Panax; species Panax stipuleanatus. The sequence continues at coordinate 63,698,878 of CM035122.1, forward strand.
AGTGAGATAAAAGACAAAGACTAAGGATTCGTATTTTAGTATATCCAATTCAAAAATACCTCGTAATAATCAATTATGGAGCAAAATTCAAGAATAGAGCTCAAAACTTGGATACAATCAAAGATAGTAACCTTAACAAGCAATTTGGACAAATAGAAGAAAATTTAGTTTTTTCCGTGAATAGTGCCGTATACGTGAATAGTGCCGTATACGTGAATAGTAACCCCGACGAAAAAAGTAAGAATTTTAACATAAAATCCATGACAATATTTCTGTATAATGATATTGAAAAGAATAATATCATTTACGAAAGAAAATAACATCCCTTACCTCAAAAAGATAGTACCTTTGACTGGAATATCGGATATAATACTGAAGGAAACTTGCACTGAATACTAATACTCAAAGTATTGAAATACTCACAAAAATACGCTCGATATTATAGAGAGAGAAAACTGATGATTCTGGTGTGATTTTCAATTCTAACCTAAGCACCCTATTTATAGGAAAAGCTTAGGATACCAAAGGAGACTAAAATAATAAAATAATATTATTTTTTCAAAATTTCCGCCGCCTGGTGGCCAAATTTTTTTTCCAACAAAAGTGGGTCCCACCCATTAAATAATATTTATTTTCCGAAACTTCAATAATTCATAACAAATAGCCCCTTTGTCAGAAAAATACAAATTCTATGTTCTTCCATAGGAAATTTAATTCCCTACAACTTTGCAGAAGGAAGTTTTTCCAAATTCCAAACATAAATTATCCGAAATCCATAAACAGATGATTTCTCACACCAAAATATTGATAAAAACTCACCAGCGCTAATTCCTTCTTTAATATCCACAAAATAAATATTTCCTTATCATATAAATCAATAATTAATTATTCATAAATAATATTATAGAACTACAATATTAACAACCAGGTCGTTCCCAGGACAGAGGGGGCCTTCCGATAAGGACTTCTCCTTACTGGCGCGCAATTAAATAACCCCTCCTAGACAGAACTTCCTTAGACATTGTCAATGATGCTATCTAATAATATTATTCAAATAATATGAATTATTGAGTTGATAACGTGAAATACTGTGCAACGATAATTATTGAATCAATACTACAAAATATCAACTGTAGCCATTATTGAATCAATCATAAAAAAATAGCAACGTAGCAATTATTGAGTCAATAAAATATCAATGTAACAATTATTGAATCAATAATATAAAATATCAACGTAGCAATTATTGAGTCAATAATATAAAATATTGAACAGTAATTACTGTAACAATAATTGAGTAATGGCTTCTCACGTAAGACTCAATAATTCGAAATACTGTGCAATACCGTGTGCTACTATGCAACACCGTGTATCACTGTATTTTAACCACCGGGTATTTCAACAGTACTAACGGTAACAACCACGCCGTTATTCTGTAAAAAAGTTATTTCTGTCGCTTTCTATATCCGACAGTTATTGCGTTGTGGGGGCCCACAAATAGCTGCGCCGTCGTACGAATATTCCCCGACAACAAGAATATTCCACGACCAAACGAATATTCCCCGACAACAAGAATATTTTATAACCACTTGCTCATTTTAAAAACATTTGCACAATTCACCCATAACTTTCATATTTATCAAAACAACACCTTACTGTTTCGAAATAATATATAAAGAAAACTAAATCTTTATTCATAAAAGTTGGGGTCTTACAGGCGCTCCCCTATCAAGTCGGAATTCATTTATGAATCCGTAGGTGAAAAATTCGCCGATTAGTCTATTTTTACGTTTTCGTTAAAAGTTCGTGAACATTCGATGCTCAATTCTTCGTTATAAGTCAGAATTGGTTCGTTCTTGTTCTCGCAAGTCTTATTTACCTAATTACACATGTTGCAATCGAAAACCATCATTTTTAAAGCACACAACGACTTTTGACTTCTAATCCGAGAAATTTACGTTCTCGACGATTATCGTCTAATCGCGTAACTTTCGTCGAATCTTCGTTCTTCGTTATTATTACTTCAAACCAATGAGAATTAATCCCATAGTTGATTATTACTAATTCTAATCATTCAAAATATTTATGTTTTAATGGTTTAACATGTTCATTATTCAATATCACATGAATTCACTAAGTTCTTCAATTGTTCTTAATGAGTTCTTAGTCTTTTATCATGCATGGCTTGTTAAGGTTCTTAGTTGCTCATTAAGCCATCCTTATAAGTTCTTAGGGTTCATGCTTCTTCAAACACTTCTCTATCAAAATAGTTATTTGAAAAAAAAGAGAATTTTACATAGTTTTTCTTATTGTTATACCTTTCTTGTTCTTTGTTGCTTGAGTATGGAGATGCAAAGACTTCTTAATCTTCTTGGTTGATGAAGTTTCTTAGCAAAAGCAAGGCTAGCTTCTCCTTCTCTCTCCCTAGATATTGGTGAATTGTCAAACAACAAAAATAAAGAGCAAAGCTCTCTATTTATAGAATTTGGCAAGCTTAGGGTAGTATGGTCATTAAGACCAAACCTCTTTAGCCCACCTCCTCCCCTCATCTTGCCTATGTCCCCCCCCCCCATTTGCTAGCATATGCTAGCACATGGCCCCCATTGTGCTCCCATGTGGCCTTGGGTTGCCCTATGGGTTTAACCCACCCGTTTACCCAACGGTTCGACCCATGGTTAAATTATTAACTTTAATACAATTTAATTCCAATTCAATTCTAATTCCATTCATTTCAACGTATTTACTCCGTATAAAATTCATATTATACGTCGTATTAATTCTCGTATTCTCTCCGTATTATTCTCGCATAATACCTCGTATTATACGCGTATTCCTTCCGTATAATAATCATTTATTATTATATGTAAACAATAAATCTTTGATTTACTTTCCCAAACGCTTAGGATTTAAAGTCCCTACGCGAAAATTTCGTGAGCCATAAGTGAATTACTATTACATAATCCACCTTGCCTAGAAATCCTATCATTATGCGTTTCTTAGAATTTCAAAATAAATTCCCGAGCAGAAATGGATAAATAGTGATTTTTGTACTTTTCCTCCAGAGAAAACTTTTTTCGGCTAACTTAACTTTTCACGGTATATTACCGTCAAATCTTTCGACAAAATGTCATTCTGACATTCCGAACTCTCAAAATGGCCTAGGGTCTCTAACCTTAACCCTTAGGATCAAACCCTAACCCTTAGGGTTAAATAGTATCTATTTCGTCTTTTTCCAAAAATATTTTTATTCTCGAAAATCTTTTATTTTCGTCTTATAAATTCATATCAATTATTTCTAGCGCATAGCCAAAATCCTCCTCATTTCTGCATTTTTTAGGTCATAGAACGACCTACGATTAGCTTACTAAGTTTTAATAAACAAATAATCAAATTTCATTCAATAAATCAAATAAAATTCATTTACATAAATGCTCGATTTTCTCAGGCGTTACATTTAATATTTTTAAAATATTAAATAATAAACATTAAGCTATTTAATTTATTCTATCACCATAGATTAAATTAATTACACTACATGCATTATTACGATTATGCCATTACCTTCCTAAATAATTATTATTCCTTTTCTGGTGTGACCCTTTAGGTTCTCCATATTAAACCGGTTGTGAATAAATTAATTAGAACAATTCTAATCTTATTTAAATAAATAAATTAAACTAATAATCTATTTAAATAAATCATATTTATTCTACAATAGGGATAAGCCTCCCTAGCGATCAACAACTTTCCAAATAATATAGATTTCAACATTAATCATAAAAGATCCTATGAGTAAATAGTTACCGTACAATTCAATCCTTCCACCATACAATGTCCCAATTAAATATAAGACATTAAATTAATGTCAAGTCTTATTTTATTTAATTATATGTATTTCGATTAGAAAATGCACAACTCCAAATAATGCAAATTAGAAACTCCTTTCTAATTTCATTCTGCCTTGGCCAAGGACTACTGGGTTGTCATTTAACGAATCACATAGGACATATCTCTTCTTTTACTAGAAGTTGTAGATTCTTTATTGATTATTCATTATCTCCATATGTAACTCATTATACCCAAGCATACCCTTTGATATACCCTAAGGGTCTTAAGAAATAAGTCAAAGTATAATTCATTACACACAAGATACTATAATGATCTCAAGTCCAAGGATCACTTGTACTACTATCACATTAGGAATTCCTATTGACAGGCAAGTAAAACTCCATTAGGTATTCCATAGCGAGTCACGTTCAGTGAACTTATTCTCCTAAAGCACCTACAAACTTGGTTTAGTGTCTCCACACAAATGATCATGAGATCAATCATCGTCATCCAATGAGCAAGCAACATATGTACCAATCTATCTGAATTTACTAATTCCCTTTGTAGTAATCCAATGATTGGAAACTATTTTAGTTTTAAGCTTTCTAAGAATTTAGATCTCATTAGCATGATTAACATCATGATTCTAAAAGCATTGCTTAAAACTATGGGTTATTTACATATTATAAAAACAGCATCATGTAGATAATTAAATGCCTTTAATAAATGAATACTTTTATTAATAAATGAATAAGATTGTTTACAAAGTGTGTGCTTTATCATCATACATGATTGGCTTGTATGCATACTACTATCAATCTCCCACTTGTACTAAAGTCAATCGTTATGGTATCTCATACCCATCTTCTCTAAGTGACGATCAAACTGCTGTTGTGTTAAAGTTTTTGTAAATAGATCTGCAATGTTGTCTTGAGAGTTCACTATCTCTAGTGATTTTTCCTCTTTCAATGATTTATTTAATCAAAGTGTCGCAACACATGTTTGGATTTCAGATGAGACTTAGGAACTATTCCTAGTTCTGTAACTAACTTTTCATCCTAAACATCAACTTACAGCTTCACTTATAATTATATATTGTCTTTGTTACTAAACTAGCAACCTTTTGCTGTTTGGAACCTTTCCAATTCACTTCACCAACTTTCAAGGTAACGACTTACCCTAAGGTGGATTTGTTGTCGTCTTGGTTAGTCTGAAAAACTTGAGTCTGTTTAGTCCTCTAGTTTAATTCAGACCCATACATATATGGAATTAAAATAATTAATAGTTGTATAAAGGTATGGACTGGTTGTTCAACCATGGGGCGGTAATCGACTGTCAGAAGAAATCGGTAAACCTTACGACTCTGTCGAAAGGTAGTGTTCTATGGTAGTAAATCGCCTAGACAAGCGAGTTATCTGATGATTATGCAAGCCAAGAAACTTTTGATGCAAGGCTGTGTAGGATATCTAGCTTACATAGTAGATACGCGTAAGGAGAGCCAGAAGATAGAAGAGATATCGGTGGTTAGGGAGTTTGTGGACGTATTCCTGGATGATTTACCAGGACTTCTGCCATATAGGGAGATAGAGTTCGTGATCGACTTAACGCCGGGAACTGCTTCGATTTTGAAAGCTCCGTACTGAATGGCTCTGATCGAGATGAAGGAGCTGATGGTTCAACTATAAGAATTGCTGGACAAGAAGTATATTCAACTGAGCGTTTCGCCGTAGGGAGCGCCCATTTTATTCGTGAAAAAGAAGGATGGATCGATGCGGCTTTGCATTGTTTATAGGGAGTTTAACAAAGTTACGATCAAGAATAGGTATCCTTTACCTAGGATCGATGACTTTTTTGATCAATTGAAGGGTGCTAGATACTTCTCGAAAATCGATTTGAGGAGTGGGTATCATCAGTTGAAGGTGAGAAGGGAAGATATACCGAAGATAGCTTTTAGGACTCGGTATGGTCATTACGAGTTCTTGGTGATGTCATTTGGTCTAACGAATGCCCCAGCTGCATTTATGGACTTAATGAATAGAGTGTTTAAGCCATTCCTAGATAAGTTCGTGGTGGTGTTCGTAGACGACATCCTGGTTTATTCCAAAACTGAGGAGGAACACACTGAACACCTAAGGCTAACCTTAGAATTGCTGAGACAAGAGAAGCTTTATGCAAAATTCTCGAAGTGCGAATTCTGGTTAGAAAGTGTGTAATTTCTTGGCCACGTGATTGACAAAGATGGGATTTTGGTAGATCCGTCGAAGGTTGAAGCTGTAATGAATTAGGATCAGCCGAAGACGCCGTCTGAAGTGAGGAGTTTCTTGGGATTGGCAGGTTATTATCGGAGATTTATCCAAGATTTTTCTAGAATCGCAACTCCGTTGACGAATTTGACTCGTAAAACGGTTAAGTTTGTTTGGACGGAAAAGTGTGAGGAAAGTTTTAAGGAGCTGAAGAAGAGGTTGAGTACTGCGCCTATATTGTCTTTACCAGATAGTACGGGAAATTTCGTAGTATATAGTGATGCCTCATATAAGGGATTAGGCTGCGTGCTAATGCAGAGTGGCAAGGTCATTGCCTATGCATCGAGACAGTTGAAAGATTATGAGAAAGGGTATCCGACCTATGATTTAGAATTGGCAGCAGTAGTGTCACTTTTTTGCTTTACAAAGTTGTAACAAGTGCAGTACTTCAGTTTTATTTAAAAATTCACTCTTTTCTACAGAAATTGAAAAAAGTTCTATTGGTAGAATAAGGCCAAATTATCAGTGCCGGAATGAGTCAATTTTTCTCATTGGAGTACTTTGGTCTTATCTCATAATATGGAAAAATCAAAATGAATTTTATGTATTTACGGTATATACTGGTGGACTTTTTCATATTCTAGCATCAAACTCATGAAAATATTTACAGTCTTATTTTCAGTTGCTAACCAAACATATGAATATATAATATGTTCTTAGAAAAAAAAAATTGGTTAACTTTTTGCTTAAGACAGGCGGAGCATTAAACTGGTAAACTATAAGCACACATTTATCAAAATTATCTCTGTTTTAGTCACAGATCGTACTCTCTTTTTCTTTGATTGAATTTGAGATAATGGAATATGCAGCTGTGAGATTAAGCCACAAATCTCGAGAATCTGCTCAAAAGAAATGTTTAGAAATAATGTGGTAGTCTTCAACTTAAAAATCATATTGTGAAACACTTATAAATGTTATACTAGTTAAGTCATGTTATGTAATGAAGTTATTGCTTATGGAATTTAGATTAAGCACTTACATTTGAGGAAGTTAAATTATTTTAAAACTTAATTTGGCATTTATTAATAGATCCTTTTCATTGATTAGGCTTGTCTAACTGAATTACTATCTCTTTTTGATAAGCAGCTTGCAGCTCCAACAAGTGACATAGAGGTCAGACTTCTGAAAATTCTGATATTGTTTAATTTTAAACCTATGAAAGGAACTGTTGCTCTGGCAATTTCTATTGTGATGAACATTTCCTTCACTCTGAATTTATGTGAAAGAATTGGTAATTGCATTTTCTTTAATATTTGTAAAATCCATCAGTAAGTCTTCCCCTTACCCTCTTTTCTGGCTGATGCACCTGATGGGTCATTGGGTTTGTGTGTACGCTTTCTGGAATATGAGGAGTCATATGAAGCCTCAAACTTATTTCATGAATGTGCCTATTTAAAAAAGACATTGTTTAAATATCTGTAGACAAATTATACATTTTTTAGAGAAACTGAGAAAGTATTTAAGTTCTGTAATTACCCATAATATAGATATTCTGCTTATCAATTCATAACGTACACCAAAGGCTAACCTTTTTTCGTTGTTTTCTAGGAAATCTTCTGTCGCTTACCGCTACCATATGTTCATGAGGATTTTGATATTGATACAGCTTGGAAAGACATTATGGAGAATGAATTGGAGCCACTTCCATATGTTCACATTAGGTGCAATATCCCATGATTGTTGTTTTTATTGTACTGATTTAGTTAAATAATTTATATATCACTTTATGAATCATTCCCTGGATAGAAGCGCAATATCAGATATATTGCTTAAATATCTATTATTAGTTATATGCAGTAGTGTGGTTCTAAACTGAATTAGATATATGCCTTATTAAGAAAAAACGTGACGATGGTGATGCTGATATTGGATGCACAAATTGCAGTTATTGACATATATAATTTTTTTTAATGTTTTATTTTATATTGTATTATGTTTGTTCAATAAATATTTGCTGCACTATTTAATTTATTTTTTAATCTAAAAAGGCTATAGCGAGGGTCGGTAACCGTCGCTATAGCACCCATACATTGGCGCCCGACCGTTGCTGTTGATATGTATTGGTCGTCGGTAAAAACCTTCAAAGGTGTTTTTGGGTTGTTTTTTAGCTACGGTCTGACCATCGGTATAGATATGTAAGACCGTCGCTATAGGTTTTAGCAACGGCAGCTAAGGCGAGGGTCGGCGATCGTCGCTATAGCCTATAGCGACGGTCTTTTAGCCTATAGCGAGGGTCGGCGACCGTCGCTATAAGTCGATTTTCTAGTAGTGAAATATGATGAAAGAATTATTATTTAATTATTTATTTTGACGAAAGTAAAGTTATTCAAACTCTTTTTGAAGTTATTCAGTTATGTCATATCATTGTTATATTTCAAGTGAGCTTTTATTTGCTCACTCTTGCACATTTTATAACCCCTTGCAGTTAAAGTCGAGAATGTTGACGTACCATCAACAAGTAAAGGGAAAGGAAAGATGAGCAAGTGAAGACTTGTTGTCTTTAATTTTGATTGTAATAAGACTTAGTTCATAAAATTTTATTTTCGCACTTATTTGTTATGTTAAGGTTAAATAACCCTGGGATTTATTTTAGACAAGTTTGTAATCCTTTTATAAGAAAGATGATTTTTATTTAAGTAATTATGAAGGTTGTAATCTACTTTGTAATTATTTATTATGGGGTAGATGCATGTTTTATTTAGAAAGTGAACACCAAATCTTGTGGAAACGAAGTACCCGAATTTGAGGGTGTCACAGGTGATCTACCAAGGAAAATGAATTATTCAAGAAGGAGGGTGGTTGGCTAAACCTTAGTTTTCTATCCTGTATAAAAAAGGAGTACTCTCCAACAATTGAAATTTCATCAACTGATATCTAATGTAAGACTCCTCTTATATAGATATTGGTCAACCCTTCTAATCCTATTAGACATAGGTTTTTATTTAATTAATTAAACTCCTTTAATTAATAAGGCTTCCCAATATATTGGGATTTAATTAATTAAACTCTTTTAATTAATTTTTCTCATAATCTTATTAGGAATAAATGAGAGTACTAATATTAAATTAATTCCTAAACTCCTTTAGAAATTAAAATAATAATAATTTTAATAATATTAATAAGACTCCTCTTATTAATTTATATTTAATATTTTCAAAATTTTAAATAATAAACATTAAGTTATTTAATTTATTCTATCACCATAGATTAAATTAATTACACTTAATGCATTATTACGATTATGTCATTACCTTCTTAAATAAACATGATTCATTTTATGGTGTGACCCTTTAGGTTCTCCATATTAAACCGGTTGTGAATAAATCAATTAGAATAATTCTAATCTTATTTAAATAAATAAATTAAACTAATAATCTATTTAAATAAATAATATTTATTCTGCAATAGGGATAAGCCTCCCTAGCGATCAACGACTTTCTAAATAATATAGATTTCAACATTAATCATAAAAAAATCTGTGAGTAAATAGTTACCGTACAATTCAATCCTTCCACCATACAATGTCCCAATTAAATATATGATATGGAATTACTGTCAAGTCTTATTTTATTTAATTATATGTATTTCGATTAGAAAATGCACAACTCCAAATAATGCAAATTAGAAACTCCTTTCTAATTTCATTCTGCCATGGCCAAGGACTACTGGGTTGTCATTTAACGAATCACATAGGACATATCTCTTCTTTTACTAGAAGTTGTAGATTTTTTATTGATTATTGATTATCTTCATATGTAACTCATTATACCCAAGCATACCCTTTGATATACCCAAGGGTCTTAAGGAATAAGTCAAAGTATAATTCATTACACACAAGATACTATGATGATCTCAAGTCCAAGGATCACTTGTACTACTATCACATTAGGAATTCCTATTGACATGCAAGTAAAACTTCATTAGGTATTCCATAGCGAGTCACGTTCAATGAATTTATTCTTCAATAAGCACCTACAAACTTGCTTTAGTATCTCCACACAAATGATCATGAGATCAATCATCCTCATCCAATGAGCAAGCAACATATGTACCAATCTATCTGGATTTACTAATCCCCTTTTTATTAATCCAACGACTGGGAACTATTTTAGTTTTAAGCTTTCTAAAAATTTAAATCTCATTAGCATGTTCAACATCATGATTTTAAAAGCATTGCTTAAAACTATGGTTTATTTACATATTATAAAAACAGCATCATGTAGATAATTAAATGCCTTTAATAAATGAATGCTTTTATTAATAAATAAATAAGATTGTTTACAAAGTATGTGCTTTATCATCATATATGATTGGCTTGTATGCACACTACTATCACAAAGAACTTGAGAATGGATTAATATAATGTATTAGTTGTTAAACTTATACTTGTCATTGAAGTTTCCAATTGAATGTATGAGTAGTTTGTAGCACCAGTGTAGCACCATATCTGTGGGTTGAAAGTACTCGAATTTGGGGGCGTCACAGGTTGGTATCAAAGCTGTAGGTTATAAAACCTAAGGGGGGGGGGGGGAGGGGAACCTTAGGCTATAACCTTAAGAAGAGAAGTTGAAGTTAGAAGTAAATAAACTCGAGAAGAGTTTCAAAAAAAAGAAAAAGAAAAGAAAAGAAGATAACCTTAAACATATTAAATGTGATATATGTTTATAATATTTGATTTTGTACTAATCAAATCATTGTGTCTTATTGTAGATGTTAGGAGATATGGCCATGTATAGGGAAGTACATGAAGTAAGTGAGGAATCTGTCAACCTCGTAGAGATAGTACCGATGCATGTAGATGGGGTACCTATTGTGAACATAGAAGTGACTGATCCAGAAGAGGAGGATCCGTCTGAGCATTCTGATAACTTCGATTATACCACCTTATTTGATGGTATGTCCGAGGAGGAAGTGGAGGTGGTATCCTTTAACTCGGTATTACTTACTGAGGAGGAGGAGCTGATACCGACAGAGTCTATGAAGGCTTTGTTCAAGGCAGTGTTAGACAAGATTGTCCAATTGAGTAAGGAGGTTCGTGACCTTAGGGAGGAGGTTCACGACATCCAGGAAGACGGGGAGGACATGGATACCTTCTGGGAGGTGGAGCAAGACAAGAAAGTGCTAGTGAAAGATAAGGTCCAGGATCTGAAGGAAGAGGTCCAGGAACTTAGGGGAGAGATTCTGAATAAGAAGCAAAAGATAAGCAGAATGTTTTATATTCATAGGAGTTCACATCAGGATTTCCAGCATAAGGTTGATGGGTATCCTGTGGAAGAAGGGCAGACTTGGCACACTATCAGCCGGGATGTGGTGGCCAGTCTAGCCACTGTGGATTACACTAACGCCGTTAGGCAGATGTAGTCCAGTTAGTATTTATAGAAGGAAAATCTATGTAAATATTTGTGTAGCTAGGTAATGACGTAAAACCCTCTTTTGTATAATCAAAGCGTAGTCTTTTGTAAATACCAATTTTTGAAAAGTAATTACGGGATAGTTTTGTAAATGGCTACGACTATGCAATGAAAAACGGTTGTAGTATTATACTACAAGCAGAAAACATATTAATATAAGAAGTTATTAAAATGCTTGGCAAAGTGTCTGAGTTTTTATTAACTGTGAATAATAACCAACTGAAAGAAGTAAGTAATGATGAAATTATATTTACGTTAATAGGAAATTCCACCAAAAAAGACTACAGAGAAATCAACAAACAGAGCCACGTAATATGGAGGAGCAAGGGGTTTAGAATAACCCGATGCAGGAATTTGTTAACTTAATAATTGCAGCCTTTAACGGAACTAGAGGGGGTGCAAGAATTAATCCTGGCGTATTAGGCGGTACTACTGTTAAGGATTTTAAGAGCGTAGGTCCACCAGAGTTCAAAGGAACTACAGATCCTATCGATGCCCAAACTTGGGTAAAAGATATAGAGAAGACATTTGTGATAACAAATGTCCGAGAAGAGCTAAAGATTCCTTTTGCTACGTACATGATGAAAGGAGAGGCCAACTTCTGGTTGGAGGTGAACCAGGGTAGGGCTGAGGTAGAAAACGCTACGTGGGAACAGTTTAAGAAGATTTTCTTTGAGAACTATTTCCCCATGAGCATGCAGAGTAAGATGGAAGTTAAGTTCCTAGAGCTGAAGCCGAGGGATATAACCGTTATGCTACCAAGCTCAATGAACTGGCAAGGTTTGCACCATATCAAGTGGACACGGAGGTGAGGAAAGCGAGGAGTTTTGAGCTAGGTTTGAAACCTTGGCTCTATAGTAGAGTCTCCATTTTCCAACGTGAAATCTTTGGAACTGTATTGGAAAGGAAATAATAGCTGAAGGTGGTAGTGAAGTGTTGTGTCTGTTCCACAAGGAAAAGAAAAATAAGAATAAGTTTGACGAGGGAGTCAAAATAGAGGGAGTAAGCGGTAGCGATAGTGCGCTGAAGCGGAAGGGATTCAACTAGGGAAATACCGAGGGGAAGCAGGGTGATCCTAGAAGATAGATCAAGGCGTGCAATACGTGTGGGAAGGCTCATTTGGGAGTCTATTTCAAGGGTAAAGCGGTATGCTATAATTGTGGACACGAAGGGAAAATCTCGCCTAAGTATCCCAACCCTAAGAAGAATACGACATGCTTTGTGTGTGGGTCCACGGACCATATGGCAAGGAACTGTCCGAGGAAGGGGTCGGATAGTGGGAAGAGGACTAGTGGTTGTAAGCTAACGATTGGTGGTCTTGTACCACAGGGTAGACCGGAGGCCCATACATTTAATATGACGATCCAGGATGCGGTGGCATCAAGCAATGTTGTAACATCTATTATCCCGGTCAACGATAAAAATGCATATATGTTGTTTGATTTGGGTTCTACTTGTTTTTTTATAGCATGTGAATTTGCTAAACGATTAGGGTTACTCCCTGAAAAACATGTAATACCTTTTAATATTAAGGTAGCAAACGAAGAAGTAATTCCTATTAATTATGTTCATAGGAGTTGTTGTGTAGAAATAAAAAGGTAACAAGTTATCGGTAGATCTTATACTGATAAAGTTGGGAGAATTCGATGTAATTCTCGAGATGGACTGGTTGTTTAACCATGGGGCGATTATCGATTGCCAAAAGAAAGTGTGAACCTTCGAATTTCTAAGAAACACAAGGTAATGTTCTACGGTAGTAAATCACAGTGACGCTCTTGTTGTTTAACCATGACACAAGCCAGAAAGTTGTTAAGGAAAGGATGTGTAGGTTACATGTGCTATGTTGTTGATACCCAATGAATGGGAGCAACATTGGAACATATACCTATAGTCAATGAATTTGCGAATGTATTTTCGAACGATTTGCCAGGTCTTCCACCTGATAGGGAGATCGAATTCGTTATAGATGTTGTGCCAGGGATGACACCAGTTTTGAAGGCACCATATCGTATGGCGCCGATAGAATTAAAGGAGTTAATGATTCAGTTGTAAGAACTATTAGATAAGAAGTACATTCAACCGATTGTCTCTCCATGGGGAGCGCAAGTATTGTTTGTAAAGAAGAAGGACTGATCATTAAGACTTTGTATCGACTACAGAGAGTTGAACAAGTTAACGATAAAGAATAAATACCCAATTACCCAGGATCGATGATCTCTTTGATCAGTTGAAAGGGGCAAAGTATTTTTCTAAAATAGATTTGTGGACAAGGTATCACCAGTTAAAGGTTAGAGAAGAGGATGTACCTAAGACACCATTCAGGACTCGTTTTGGTCATTACGAGTTCTTGGTAATGTCGTTTGGGTTACCTAATGTGCCAGCCGCATTCGTGGATATGATGAACAGAGTGTTCAAACAGTATCTGGACACGTTAGTCGTGGTGTTCATTGATGATATTCTAGTCTATTCAAAGACGCTAGAAAATCACGCTGAACATTTAAGATTAGTGTTAAAAGCACTACAAAAGGAAAAGTTATATGTGAAATTCACTAAGTGTGAATTTTGGTTGGAGAGAGTGCAGTTTTTGGGGCACATTATTGATAAGGACGAGATTTTAGTGGATCCAGCCAAGGTTAAAACATTTATTAATTGGGAACAACCGAAAACACCGACTGAGGTACGAAGTTTCCTAGGGTTAGCCAAATACTATCGGAGCTTCATCCAGGACTTCTCTAAGATAGCTACTCCGTTGATAAATTTGACAAGAAAGACCTTGAAGTATGTGTGGACAGAGAAGTGTGAAGAAAGTTTTCAAGAGCTGAAGAAGAGGTTAAGTCAAACACCTTATTATCTTTACCACATGGTATAGGGAATTTCGTAGTATATAGTGATGCTTCGCATAAAGGACTGGGTTGCGTGCTCATGCAGCATGGCAAGGTAATTACGTATGCATCTAGACAGTTAAAGGAGTATGAGAAGGGTTATCCTACTAATGATTTGAAACTAGCAGCGGTGGTTTTTGCCTTAAAAATTTGGAGGCATTACCTATACGGGGAGAATTGTGAGATATACACAGATCATAAAAGTCTGAAGTATATCTTCACATAGAAGGAGTTAAATATGAGGCAACAAAGATGGTTGAAGTTAATAAAGGATTACGATTGTGATATCCTGTATCACCCAGGGAAGGTGAACGTGGTGGCTAATGCCTTAAGTAAAAAGGGTCAAGAGAAGTTGTTAATGTTAACAACTCAGAATAAGTTGGTAACAAAGATGGCAAAGATGGAAATAGATATAAGATTACCCAGTGAAGAGGGGGAGAAATTATTTGCAATGGAGATTCAATCTACTATTGGGGATACGGTGAAGGAAGTGCAACTTAGGGATGTTGAGTGTGAACAGATAAAGAAGAGGATTGCAGACAATACAAAAGATAAGTATAGTCTTGATAAAGAAGGGTTATTAAGATTTGAAGGACGAATTTGGGTTCCGTGTGATACGAAGTTGAAAGAGGAGATAATGAATGAAGCTCATCACTCGAGATACTCGATTCATCTTGGTAGTACCGATGACGTATCAAGATTGTGACACCCCCAAATTCGGGTACTTTAATTCCACAGGATTTGGTGTTCACTGTCCAATAATAACACATCTATCTATCCATAATAAATAAAACTCATAATAAAATAGAAATCATCATCTTAAGGGGTTACAACATCTTAACAAATCAATCCAGGTCATCTAACCTTAAAACATCAAGTGCGGAAATAACATAAACAATTAAGTCTTAACATAACATCATAAGTCTAAACATTAACATTCACAAATAATAACAACAAGTCTTCATCACTTGTTTATCTTTCCCTTGCCTTTACTAGTGGAAGGCTCTTCAGTTCTTCCAACTTTAGCTGCAATGTTATTATGTAAGAGTGAACAACGATTGCCCACAAGGATAATAATATAAAAACAATAATAACATATGAGAAATCAATGATTTCTCAATAATAGAAAGCTCAGTTTTTGAATCAAGATTAGGAAACAAGAATCTAAAGTATATCTGAGGGTCACAAGACCAAGAACTATATATGTCCCAGGTTATCAAGTATTTCAACTTTAAACCTTTAACAGTCGTAAGACTATATGGACCTTACTTCTCGTACTTAGGGGGATCAGCCCTTAGTACCGTATATTCACATCATCTCAACGCTAACGCGTAAATAATCCCCTATAAAGGGTTGTTCATCTCAGTTTGACATCAGAGTCCGCACCAAAGGAAGTTTGGTTTGGATAAGTCTCAATAATAGTTCTAGAATTTAGAACGCTCATCAACTATGGACTAGTCGAATCAAGAAAGGTTCGCTAATCATTCAAGGTTCAATAATAAAATTTATACTTAACTCAAATAATGAATCTCAAAGGTATACAATTTAGTAAGCATTGTATAGCCGAAGTATTACTTTAAAAAGAATTAGAGGATCTCATTTGGAATCATGAATCATGAACTTGAATAAACAAGAGTAAGAACTTGCTTAATATAAGAATAGGATTTATAAACTTGTATAATGTAAAAGTAAGGTTTAAAAACTAGCTCAATTAAAAGTAGAGTTAAGAAACCTGCCTCGTGCGTTATTTAGACAATTACTATTCACGTCCCTCAATTAATCCTATATACTATTACATTCACAATACCAATTAATTATAAAATAACTAGCGTCATGATTATACTATCTTAACTCTGAATCTGATTATATTATTCAGATCCACGAATGTTAACTCTTAAACACATTATTAGACTTCATGAACAACAAGTGTAAATCACGTATTTGACTTTATCAACTAATCACGTAAAACATCATTGACATGTTAATAATCTGTTTTAACATCTCAATATATGGTTAACACGTTTTCATGTTTATTACATTAGGTTTTAAATTGCATTTCTGAACTTGAATACTTAAATAAAATTGTTTGGGCCATTCGGCTAACCGGCACTGCAGCCCCTAGTTTGAACTGAGGACCGGCGCTGCGGCGCTGAGCCACATCAGCAGGCTACTGGCCTGGCACTGCAGCGCTCGGTTTCTTCACAGAACCGGTGTTGCGACGCTGTGCCACGTCAGCCAACACTGAGCCTGGTGCTGCAACACTTAGTTCCTACACAGAACCGGCGCAGCGGCGCCGTGATACGTCAGCCAACACTGATCCTGGCGCTGCAGCGCTCGGTTACTTCACAGAACCGGCGCAGCGCCACCGCGACACAGTGAGGCGCAGACAGAGTTCGTGAAGAGCACAGAAAGAGCCATTTTATGCCAAAATTATGCTCAAACAACAAATTTAATGCGACCCATAAGTTATAAACTTAACATAAACATTATACAACAATTATGGCATGATTTTAACATCTTAGGCAACTTAAACAACCAAATTAAAACTCATAAATTAACTATTTTTGTGAAAAACTCCATTTTTGACATTTTTAACAAAATCAACTACCATGAATTCGTTTTTCAACCAAATTAGTCCGTTTAGGTTTCGCTCTCTTCGTTTTTACATATATAAACATTTTCAATCTTCAATTTATAGTTTAGCATACAATTGAAGCATGGAGTTTTGTACATATAAGCTATATTTATATGTTATTCCTCTGCAAGTTTTAAAACTCCAATTTAAACATGATTTCATGGATTAAATACTCTAAAACACATATAAATCATATACAATTGGATTATACATGCTAATAAACATCTAACACCAAGTTCTTAACGATTAAATCATGAAATTCAATTAACAGAGAACTCAAATCGACTTTCATGGAGAAAACTTAATAACGTAAATTTAAAACATGAGATAAAAGGAATTACCCTTGATAACTCTATTTAGATTGATAGAAACTTCTTTTAATTTTCCAAATCTCTTTCTTCAATTCACAAAATCTCTCAAGCTCTCTCTTTTCTCTTTGTATTTCTCTGACTTATGTTTTTCAAATGACTGGCATATTCTGATATAGTTATACGTATAATAATAACCGGTGCAACATGGGGTAGCGGTTAAGCGCATCAGGCCTTAACTGTTCCCAATTTCTTAAGGTTATGCTTGGTTTGGTACAAAATAACTTCTTTTTAGTTTAATTTAATTAACTTGTTTATTGTAGACACTCGAAATTTTGCTTTTTTTATACTAACATTGCAGAAGGGCAAAAACGTAATTGTACTTTGTAGATAACCCCGAGGTAGGGCAAAAGAGCCAGATTATCTCGGAGATAACCCCTGGGAGTGATGCAAAGGACCAATGACGTCTGAATATATCGCGAATCGAGCGAGGATCGACGAGCCGAGACAGTGATCACCGAAAACCACCTTAGCAAATCTCGAACGACGTGCCATCACAGATAAGCCAGCTAACTGATATATGGACCTAGAGGATATATCTCGGCCATGAGTATCGACTTCCCAAACGTTAATCCAGTCAGACTCGATCTTCTCCCTCTGCGTTCATCAAAGACTGTCCGGAAGCCGAGCGACGGAGGACAAATTCTGCCGAACTAGGGCCAAAGGAACACTTGTCGAGCTTGTGGGGCCCACCTGGCCTAGCCGCAGCCATACATGCGGCTGGCCGCATGTATGTATGCGGCTGGCTCGGGCAGGTTAAAACACCCACACTAGTTCATTTGTAAGAAGGGAGATAGGATTTTTAGAGAGAGAGGGGATTCTAGAGAGAGAAAGGCTCGGGTGGAACTCAAGAACACCAACTTGAAGCTTAATCACCCCATCTAATAACTATTTCAACCCCCGGGAGTGTTCCACATTGGCCACGGGAGTTAAAACGCTTGTTCAAGCATCCCCCAAGGTGAAACAACGCACTTTCTAGCTTCGTTCTTTGTAAATGTTGTTCAAATACTAGATTAATGATATATATTGTTTGAATATAGTTAAACTTGTTTTATTTCAAAAATATTGTGTAATAGTTGGTAGATATTATGTTTTATAGGTTATATTGTGCTTATTACGTTGTAAATCAATCGCGGAGGCTAGATCAACCTAGATTTAAACCAAATCTAGCCTTTGAGAGGTTATTCAGCATGAAGCTTTAACCCATGTGCTAGAGTGGCTTTGATTCATGGTAGATATATGAATTTATTGCTTTAAATGGTCCCGATTACCCTGTATAACCCTAAATCTATATTTAGAGGCGAAAAGGGTCCGAAATGACTTAAAACGGTGATTTCAACCAATGAAATCACCTAATATCAAAGCCAAGGACATTGTATATATGTAATCCCGCATGAATAATGTGAGCTTAGGAATCCCGATGTTGAGGTCCCCGAATGGATCCGACTTGATTCCCACGATCGACCGATTTTTATATTGTAATGTTTTAATGGCGTAAATATCGTTGTATATGTAATATTTAGATCTTAAAAATGAGCTCGAGGGGTTAGTCCCGAGAAGTCGGATTCAAGATCTCGTGATAGTGAAAACATTGCTTGCGGGAGCTCGGTTCATCGACATGGCTTACATGCCCGATGATGATCCGACCCTTTTTTAACGCTTTTGCATGCATATCATCAAAATGATTTCTAATAAAACCAGAAAGAGCTTTCAATCATAATAAAGCGATTCGGGGTAGATCACGTAATAAACGTAGAGAATAAAAAGAAGTATCGAAGTCCTCGATTCCTAGTCGGGCAAAGAATTTGAAAATCTTACTTTCTAAAACATCATTTCAATTCATATATCTTGTCAAAAATGAACTTTTTATCAAATCAAATCCTTCGTACCTAGGTGCAAAAGTTGTACAACACTACTTTCAAGTCACCCAAAATAAAGACTTAGAAAAAAAACTAATAAAGCTTTCAAAATAAAACACACATACACACACATATACACACTTTATGCATAGAAAAACTAATAAGATGCGGTTCCGTGCTTGCATGGGAGTCGGGGGGTGCCTAACACCTTCCCCCCGCTTAACCTAGCCCCCGGATTCCACGAATCTCTGGTTTCAAGACCAATCTTTTGGAGTCGCGCATTGGAACATCTTGCGAAAAACTACTAAAACTCGGATGAGTTGGTACATCCATTTCCAAAATACCAACTGGTGACTCTGTCTCATTCGGTCCAATCAACAAAATTAAATCTTTCTTTTCAAAATCGTCGACACTTATGTCAGTACCAATTTCCTAAAAATTCACCCTTTAAACGGAATCCCCAAAGACATAGCGAAAGCGAAAGGGTAGAATAATATCAAATTAGGGAATATAGGCATTCCTCTCTTTTCCCCCGGATAAGAGAGGAAGGGAAACAAAACCAAAGAAAAAGACCTCTCCTTCACCGAAAGGGAGCCAAAAGGCACCTTTATTTTCTTCCCGGCGTCAACATGTGGCGACTCTGCTGGGGATCAAAGAGGGCTTAAGCCGTGATCAATCTTTTTGATTTCATTCTGCATATGCATCTTGTGTGAATGATCTCTGTGTGTATCAATCTTTTAGCATTTTGTATTAGTGCCTCACACAATATATTAGTGAAGGCACAATGTCATCATATTACGTACGGTGAGGATGAGAATGTATGTGAATGTATGTTGTGTGGTACCTCCATTAGGAGGCAATCTCGTTGGTTGTTTATTACTGGACTCCTCTGGGTGTTTCCATTGTGAGGCTCAGGAAAGGCACCACTCAGATCCGCTCCAATTGAAAAATGGATGTTTTCATCAAGTAAATTGCGAAGATCTGGGAACCAATTTCAAAAAGCCTGTGAGAGTAACCCTAAGATAGGCCAGCCTCTGATAAACCAAATGCACAATTTTCTTCCTTATGCCCTATTTAATCTTTCGCGTATATAAATGACCTTCATCTTGAACTGTCATACATACATCTTTCATATCCTGTCATCAATTCGACTAACCCGTTATATTGCAGGAAAAGATTAAAAAACCATTAAACTGATGCATAGCATATCATGCATCCCTGTCCAGCAATATCTAGTCTAAACTAGATATCGGTTTTGTGCAGATTGGTCCTAGAACCCGATCTCGAGCAAAGAAGGCCCGTTCACCACCGTTCAAGATGGTTGAAGGAAGTTCATCTGAACATATCCCTGTATCTCAAGATGAATTCGAGGAGTTTAACAACCAGATGATCGAGATGACAACCCTGTTAAAAGAGCAGTGCAAAGTATCTCAGGAATCTAAGCACAAGAGTCCGACTGAATCCTCTATGCAAGGAGACATAAAAGTACCCAAGAAGTAAGGTGATACCCATACGTCCACACCTATCTCTCCCCTTGATGTTGAAGTACCCAAGGAGGCCCCGATCCAGAAGATGACACAGGAAAATATAGACCTCCGGGAGGACAAAGACACTGGAGACATTAGGAAGAAAGTTAGATAGATGGAAGACGCTATCCGGTTTATGAAAGGGACAGGATCCTACAGGAGCGTGAATTATTCGGATCTGTGTATTTTCCCAAAGGCGAGATATCCGGATAAGTTTCAAGTCCCCGAGTTCAAGAAATATAACGAACTGGGAGACCCATATACTCACTTGAAAGTCTACATAGGTGAACTTGGAACTTACGCCGAGGATGAAAACCTCTGGATGCAATTGTTTCAAAAAAGCCTTACCGGTGAAGCCCGAACGTGGTACGCACGGATAGACAATTCTAAAGTCAAAGGTTGGGAAGATTTGGCCCATGCTTTCCTCAACCAATACAGTTTCCAATCCCAGATGGCACATGATCGTTACCAGGTTACCAAAGTTAAAAAGTTGGGCAGTGAATCGTTCAGAGAATATGCGCAGCGGTGGAGGCGAATGGTGGCCCAAGTCAACCCACTAATGGATGAGGGTGAGATGGTGACAACCTTCATTGATATACAAGAAGCCCTTTTCTATAAGAGAGTCCTCGCCGGGTTAGGAAATTCCTTCTCCGAAATGATCAAATACGGGGAAATGGCGAAATGGGTTTGAAGTCTGGAAAAATTAAGGACCTCACTGCTTTAGAAGCCATGGCCGAGCACATACAATCGGGAAATTATACTAGCGCTCCCAAAAGAGGATCGAAGAGAAAAGAAGAATATATCTCTTTAATATTGCATAGACAATCTGCCAACAAGAGCCCTAACTCGCCTATCCAGAGGCAGAACTCTCATCCTTTGAATTCTCAAAATTCTACAGAAGTGAAAGTTGGGGAAAACAAGCGAAGAAGGATATTCACTCCTTTGGGAGACTCCTTGGAGAATATATTAGCACTATTGATTGCCCAGAAGAAGATCGTTGAGCTCGCTCCACCTTCCGATCCAAACGAAAGGCAATTCAATTCTAGCAAGAAATGTGCCTACCATTCCAACTCGTCGGGGCATGATACTCAAGAATGTTGGACGTTAAAGCATAAAATTCAAAACTTGATTGACAGCGGGGAGATTATAGTCAAAATGCCCGAGCAACCGAATGTCAACAACAACCCTCTGCCTTAGCATATGGAGGAAGGAGTCAACATAATCAGTGCCGGAAGCAGGGAAAACCGTAAATACCTGAGGAAGATGGGAGAGTTACCCTCTGAACATGACCTTGCAATTTGGGGATACCCTGAAGAAAAGTATGGGGTAGAATAAGGCTTAGCTTCAATCAAGGCGCAAGTGGATCAGTTGGCAGAATTGGTTGTATACCAACACCAGTTGACCCGATAGCTAATAGACCAGGTCCTACCAAGGCCAACCGACCCCATATCTATCGAAGATGTTTCAACCTCCAGAAGGGATCGGATTCGCTGCCAGGAGCAGAATAAATGGACCAAAAAGATGGCCCGAGAAGCTAGATTGCAAAGCCGACGAGAATTTGCCGCCAAACAAAAATTCGTCCCTTTGAGGCAATCCAGGGAGGAAATTCTCTGCACCTTGATCGAGGAAGGGAAGATTACGGAATTTCTACCACCCCCAGATCCGCGATTAAAGTGTTTCGATCCTTCCAGATCTTGCCTATACCATTCAAATGCTCCTAGACTTGCCATGGAGGAATGTTGGGCCCTGCGACATTTAATCCAGAACTTGATTGAATTAGGAGAACTGGAATTAATGAACAAAGCTGAGATCTTCTTTGAGGAAGAGATAAACTACACTCGAGGACAGAGGAATTTGGAGGGTATGGTAGCGGTTATCCTTTGCATGGAAGGAACGTCTGGCGGGCCCATAACCATCTAAGTAATATCTGAGCAGAGAAACAAAGCCACTCTCGAGATACCAGCGCCAAAACCCCTGATGTTGGCTCCTTAGCCGCAACTCCCAATTCTCAGCCTGAAGAAGGTACCATGGAATTACGGAGAAGGTATAAAATTGGCTCATGAATGTACCGCCATCATACCTAGGAAGAATCCATTTTACCTCCCGAGGTGTTTGGTGAAACCGGCAACCAAGGTATTGGGGAAGGTATTGATCGAAAAGATTGCAGATTTCCTCCATAAGATGGGGCACGGCGAGACAAAGACGATGAGGTAGTCGGAAGCTAAACCACATCAAATATCCATTCTGGATTTGGTATTAGATTCCGACGACCATCGTCAAATTCTAATCCAAGTATTGGAGGAAGCACACTTGCCCAAGACTATCGATACTGAGAAATTTCAGCACCTGATCAGCCATGTACTGAACAGTAATGTGATATCATTCACTGACGACGATATACCAGCCGAAGGAACTGGGCATCACAAACCATTTCATATCGCTGTCGTTTCATCAGGATATGTGGTCGGTGGCGTGCTAATCGACGGAGGATCGTCCTTAAATATATGTCCGCAGGATACTCTGGAAAGATGAAGATCAACCCAAACAGGATTCGGGAAAGCCATGTAGTGGTGCGAGCTTTCGACGGATTAAGAAAGGATACCATGGGGGAGATTAAACTTCCTGTGGAAATTGGCCCTTTCACTTTCAACATACCTTTTCAAATCCTGAAGATCACTACCGGGTATAATTTGTTGTTGGGACGACCATGGATCCATATGGCTGGCACGGTTCCTTCAACTCTTCATCAACAACTGAAATATATCGTTAACAGCAATCTGGTGATTGTCTGTGCAGAACCTGATTATCCTGTTCATGATCTGGGAGATATGCCCCTGATCGGCGTGAATGAAGGTGTCGAGCCCGCCAATTTTCAAGCCTTCAAAATAAGTAATCCGCGATTTAATTTTATGAGGGCGCCGGTCTTAATTCCCCAGATATCTCCAGAGGTGATGGCAGTTGGCCAAGAGATGCTTTCCCGAGGACATCGACTAGCCCGAGGATTGGGGAAAAATAGCCAAGGAATCAGGAACCTAATCCGTATACCCACGTAGTTGGGAAAGGCTAGACTCGGATATTCTGGTGGATCAAAACATCAGAATCCTCACAAGCACAAACCAGTTAATCATCTGATTCACCTCAAGCCAAACCTTAGTGAAGCCGGATTTAAAGAACCATTAAAGAAAATCCTATTCGTTATCTCAAGTCTTCTGATTCCTAAAGTCAATCAGAGCGGACATCAGTAGGTTAGGGATGAAAATCCTCTCAAGGATGCGACCCGGAAGGCCAAAGACAAGAAGTTTATGGAGGAGATTCAGTTGTAATTCATGAGCAGTTTTTGCCTTTCTGAAGAGGACCTGATGAAGTCCAGGGGGGAAGATTTTTTAAGTGATCAACCCATCATCCCTAACGAGGATCCAAGGACTAGTTTCAAACCAGTTATGACCATCTTGGAAGATGACAACTCCAGTAGCGCGTCTATCTCAGTGACTCCCTAGGATCTCATAACCAGTAATTGAACGAGAACCCCACAGATCGTCCGAAAAGGGTAAAAATCAGGAAGTTACTGCTGACAGGGAGCTCTACGTTTATCTATATTTATGTCTGTTTTATTTCATCTGTAGCTTGTTATTACTTGTTGTCATATTAACTGATGAATCTTTTTGTAATTAACGACTACTTGTATATATTTAGCAATCAAGTTTTTGTCTCAAGTTTCCAAATTTGCGTAGTCCTAGATATGTTCATGACTTGCCAAATTTGAGTAATGATTACGATTTTGATATAGAATTGGACTTTGACTTGATGGGAATCTAGCAAGAGGAAGGGGATGATGACGAGGTGCCCGAGAAAATCAAAGCATGGGTCGAAGATAAACCTAAACCCAACCTTGATCAAACCACCACCATAAATATCGGAACCCCTGACAATCCTAAAGAAATACAGATTGAAACCAACCTTCCCTCTAACTAAGAAAAAGAATTAATACAACTCTTAACCCAATTCAAGGATGTTTTTGCCTGGTCTCATGAATACATGATAGGTCGATCCACCGATATAGTTGTCCATCAACTACCAATTAAAGAAGGGTTCAAACCAGTCAAGCAAAAACTGAGATGGTTGAAACCAGAATGGAGCCTGAAGGTCAAAGAAGAAATTATAAAATAGTTCAAAGCGGGAATCATTATGGTGTCAACGTACCTTGAATGGTTGTCCAACGTAGTCCCAGTGCCGAAATCTGGGGGAAAGGTGCGAGTATGTGGAGATTATCTAGATCTCAACAAAGCCATCCTTAAAGATGACTTCCTAGTGCCGTTCATCCACGTATTAACTGACAACACTGCACAGTTTGAGATGTATTATTTCACTGATTGCTTTGCTGGATATCACCAGATCATGGTTGCTGAAGAAGACAGGGAAAAGACTGCCTTCATTACTCCTTGGGGAACCTTTTGTTATCGAAGACTAGCTTTTGGCCTTACCAATGCTGGTGCTACTTATCAAAGGACCATGATGACCTTATTCCACGACATGATGCACAAAGAAATTGAAGTGTATGTGGATGATATCATCATAAAGTCCCGACAGGCTGATGACCGTTGCACCCATCTTCGGAGGTTGTTTGAACGACTCCACAAGTTCAATTTGAAGTTAAACCCAGTTAAGTATGCTTTTGGTGTGAAATTCGGTAAACTGCTGGGATTTCTTGTGAGCAACCGGGGCATTGAATTGGATCCTGCCAAAATCAAATCCATCACGAAAATGCCCAAACCAAAGATAGAGAAGGAAATCTGAGGTTTTCTGGGAAGAATAAACTTCATCAGCCGGTTCATATCACAGTTGACAGCAACCTGTGAACCCATTTTCAAACTGTTAAGGAAGAACTCTTTGGGAAAATGGAATGAAGACTGCCGAAAAGCTTTCCACACTATCCAGAAGAGGTTGATTAAAGCACCTATCTTGGTACCCCCAAGGGATGGAATTTCGTTATTCATGTATATCTCAGTCAACTCCAATGCTATGGGTTGCCTACTGGGGCAGAAGGATGACATGGGGAAAGAAAGAGCAATCTATTATCTCAGTAAACGCTTCAGCAGCGGAGAACATAAATATACTCTGATAGAAAGAACCTGCTGTGCATTATCTTGGGCAGCCACAAAGTTACAGCATTACCTACACGACCATACCACTTATCTCATATCGAGGATGGATCCTTTGAAATACATCTTCAGCAAGTCGATTTTGAACTTCCATTTATCCAAGTGGCAGTTAATCCTTCAACAGTTCGACATCATCTATGTAACCCAAAAGTCCATTAAAGGGCAAGGGATTGCGGATCACCTGTCGGCTGCACCAGCAGGGGGTTTTGAGCCTCTGGAAACATATTTCTCGAAGGAGGAAGTGCTGACTGTTCAACTGATTGATAAGGAGGATCAAGGTCAATTTTGGAAAATGTATTTTGACGGCGCATTAAACGCTGAAGGCATTGGAGCCGGGGCAGTCCTGGTATCTATTACGAGAGATAAATACCCCGTGGTAACCAAGTTGCATTTTAACAACTCCAACAATACCGCAGAGTATGAAGGGTGCATTGTGGGGTTAAAGCTGGCTTAGTCCATGGGAGTAAAACAATTAGCTGTGTTTGGAGATTCGGAGCTAGTCGTCAGACAGTCTACCGGGGCATACACCACCAAGGAACTGCATCTACTACCATATCATTGACATGTCCTCAGATTGGCAGGGGAATTTGAAGACATTGCCTTCATGCATATCCCCCGGAACCGAAATGATTTTGCCGATGCATTGGCCACATTAGCTTCATTGGTGAACCTGTCAGCAAGAAAGGGAATGCCGGTCATCACCTTCACTGTGCAGAATACATCGTCATATGGAAATAATATAGGGGAGATATCAGATGAGATAGCTCCTGCTGGACCACCTTGGTACCACCATATTAAAGAATATTTACGAGATCAGCCAACCCCTGAAGGGATGAGTCAGGCCGCGAAGAAGCGAATACAGAAAATGGCCATGAACTTCTACCTAAGTAAAGACGCTCTTTATAGGAGAGACCTAGGTGTAGGCCTTCTGAGATGTCTAGACCTAGATCAAGCCCAACGACTTATGAATGAAGTACATGGTGGAGTATGCGGAGCACATATGAGTGAACCTCTGCTTGCCAAGAAAATTCTGAGGATAGGACACTACTGAATATCCCTCAAAGTGGATTGTGATGATCATGTCAAGCGTTTCTATCAATGCCAGATCCATGCCAACATTATTCACGCTCCTCCAAATTAACTACATTGCATGACATCACCATGGCCTTTTTCCATGTGGGGAATGGACGTGATAAGACCAGTTGAGCCTAAAGCCGATAACGGTCATCGATTCATCTTCACTATGATTGACTACTTTACCAAGTGGGTGGAAGAAGCTTCTTTCCCCAAGGTCACCAAGGAGGTCATCGTTGTTTTCATTAGAAACAACGTCATCTCTCGGTATGGAAAACCCAAGGTTATCGTATCAGACAACGCGAAGAATCTGAATAACGAGATGATGAGGGAACTGTGCAGTAAGTTCAATATCAAACACCTCAGTTAGGTTATTTATCGTCAAAAAATGAACGACACGGTGGAAGCGGCTAATAAGAACATCAAGAAGATAATGGTGAAGATGTCAGCAAATCACTGGGGATGGCCTGATCTATTACCGTTAACCCTACTCGCATACCGAACATCGACTCCAACCTCGACTGGGGCAACACCCTACTCACTGGTGTATGGTATGGAGGCTGTACTTCTAGTCGAAGTGGAGATGGAATTGCTAAGAGTGATGCTAGATACCCAGATAGAGGAGAGCCAATGGATACAAGATCGATACGATCAATTATCCCCGATAGATGAAAGAAGATCTGCGGCTATCTTCCATGGTTAACTCTATCAATAGCGAATGTCCCGATCTTATAACAAGAAGGTGCGACCTCGAGAATTTAAAGAGCATGATTTGGTGCTGAAGAAGATCATTCCAAGCCAGGATGCAGCTAAAGGAAAATTTACCCCAAATTGGGAAAGACCCTTTCTGGTCAAAGCTATCGTATCGGGCGGAGCTTTGAAATTGGAAGAGATGGAAGGTGAGGAATTCCCGTAATTGATCAATTCAGATTCGGTGAAACGGTATTATGTCTGAGACCCCTTTCTCTTTCAAACAGAAATACTTTGTCTTGATAAAAAAAAAAGAAGAAAAAAAAGAAAAAGAAAAAATATATCAAGCCTAGTTTTTTAGGTCTGAGCCTGAACTACGAAAGACCTGATCTCCTATCTATGGGAGTATGTAGGCAGCCATTTATGGTGCGTTCTAACCCTTGCAAAATTAAATCAGAATTTATCAACTTAAACCAAAAGTATCAAAATCCTATCAAATCAAACTCAAACCCAAATAAACCCCTTTTCAAACTTTTTATGTCTGAGCCTGAACTACGAAAGACCTGATCTCCCATCTGTGGGGGTACATAGGTAGCCATTTATGGTGCGGTCTAACCTTCGAAAAATCCAAACACTTTCCTATTATTCAAATTCCTAACCTATACAGCAATCAAAACCTTATCCATAAAGCCCACCCAATTGACCGCTCATGTGGAGAAGACCTACCGACATCTCAGCATCACTCCCGCCAAATCTGATGCCACATGACGAGACCAGTTCTATGTCAACATAATAAATCGTGAAGCAAAAATGGTAACAATGGACAAGGCTAGACATGCTCAAATAAGGGAAGTGAATTGAACTTGTTCCTTTTTATATATACAACTGTTTAGAATACAAAAGTTAATTCTAACCTATGACAAGTGATAATAATAAAGTCTATACAGGGAAATAAAATAGAGCTATAAATTGGCAGTAAGACGAGCCAACATAGCCAGATATCCAGCAGTCTCTGCAGTCGAGGGAGCATCTCTGAGCTCGTGCTCCAGTATATTAACCCATTTCAGCATCTCTGCTGCCATACGAAAAACCTCCTCCCTACTCTACACTACACTCTGTACGTGACCAATGAGTCCATCTGAGAACGTCTGGGCCGTATCTCTGTCAATAAGAGCCTGGTCTCTAAAAGCACGGGCTGCGTCTCTCTCAGCGATAGCAGCATCCTGACCCGCTACGGTGGCATACGTTAGAGCTCGAGCGTGATCCCTCTTGAAGGTCACCAGGTGAAGCTGTCTATCCATCACCTCTATGGAAACTGGGGCTGAACGCGAGACAGTGCTCACTAGAGAAGCTGTCAACTATGCAAATAAGGCATCCTCAGTCGGAGATATAGGATCCTCCATGGGCTCCTTACCATCTGTGGATCCAACATCATCCCCGGATAAAGACCCTATCTCAATCTGGTCTACCGTGTCTGGTGCCAAATCCGACTCTAGCCAAGCTGAGTACTCTGTAGATCGATCGGGATGGCAGTCTCTGAACTTCGCCTTCTTTCGATGAGACCAGAATCCATAAACCCGAGCCAGATCAGTCTCTATAACTGAGAAAACGGGGAAGCGATAATCCTCAATCCCCTCAAATGCATGGACCTCTTGGTACTGATCAAACTGACCCATCACCGCCAGAGGATGATAGGTCGTCACACGCCTCAAACCCGCCAATGGAAGGAAATCCAGGTCGGCTACATGGGTGATGAAACTCAAAAAGGAGCAATAACCTGAATATATAACTATCGCAAAAGGCTCCTCCATGGCACCCAGAAATGAAGTCTAGGACGCCTCATCGACGCAAGAAGTCAGGCGATATGAGTATACCTGAGACAAGCTATGTCCAAAACAAAACACGTGATGATGAAGCCGCCCGATCGGTATGAGATGCGTCATTAACCAGATGTATAGGAGCACGGGGTTACCTCTAAACTCCTGATCCCCAATAGTATGGCAGATAGAAGCTGATATCAGTGTCTCTGCCAAGATAAGGGGAAGTATAATAAAGTCATCTCTGAGAGCCCTAACCGCCATCGACATTGCCACATCCAGATGGTTAGTATAAAATGGCATGTATAGGTAGGCTATGAGGCACATAACCAGGGCTTCCACTCGGGCAATGTTCCATCAATCCTCTATAATGGAAAAATTGCCATGATAAACTGTGAAACTATCCGCAGAAGCAAAGTGACTGATCATAAAGTCCATGGAGATAACGTGGCTACCACCCACCTCGGACAACACAACTGCCCTCCTAAGTCTAGACATCGTTATGAACTGGTGGCGCATATGGCCCAATGCCATCCGAGCACATGGCCCCTCCATCGATAATCCCGAAATGCAACTATACTCCTCCAAAGTAGGAGTCAACTTGGCCTAGCCAAACCGGAAGACATGGCGCTCAGGAATCCATTACCTGAATACCCCGGCAATAAATCCCTCTAGAACTTGACAGGACAACAGAGACAGGGAGTGGCCTAGCATGTGACTGACGGTGACACGATCATTATATGGCAACTAGTCATACCAAACCCTCAAACTAGTAACTATATGGCTAGGAGGAAGGTGGTCCAAACGCACCATAGCAGAGGATGACATCTGTAAAAACTGTGTCAATAAGACCATACAGGGGTCAATCTCTATCCAATCATTTAAATATATCTGAAGCATGCATCATAACTGTGACGCCCCCAAATCCACGTTCCTTCGAAACCTCTGATTCGGTGCAGTCACGATACTACTATCGCCAAACTATTACATCTTTTATTCATTACTAAAAGAATATAACTTGCTTTATTATAATTTAGAATATAATTTCTATTTATATCCAAGATCTCGTCTATACATCATATTCGATGTTACTAAAATGCGGAATAATTTAAACTTTTCAATATCCTTTGAATAAAATCTTTTTATTGATTTCATAACTTTGAATCAAATACAATCCTTGAATCAACTATATACTATGATTCATTCTATTAGAACTACCGTATGAAGGTTTACAACTCAACTCGATATCCTCTATGTATTATCTAATACATCTTTATAGTACGACAAGCATTAAACCTCGTAAACAAATATCAAGTACAACTACTAGAACCTAGACATGGTTCGAGTAATAATCTAATCAGTATTCTCCATTGTGATACTATTTATCTTTATCAATCAAGAAGCACGAAGTCTTTATCGTAAGTCCTTAACCTGCAAAAGTGGTTATTTGCAAGAGTGAGCTTGACAGCTCAGCAATTCTAACAGTTTTCATGCATCACATAGCATACAACATTATACTCAGTTCATGCATTTATAAATAATTTATATTTACTACGCATGTTAATTTTCACATAACAAGTATATCATCAAAGATCAACTTTCAATCTCATTTATATCTCATATACAGTTCATATATAAGTTCACATTATCACAGCATAATATAATTCAACTAACAGTTATTGAATTCATATATCAAATAGGAACTGAAAGACTTGCCTGATTCGTAGTTTAACAACTACGACTTAACTGCTTAAGAATCTCTGCACTTTGTGTAATCCTACACAGTTATATTAATCATAGAGATCACACCCATCAGTTATACACTTCCATACATTCTCAATGTAATAATAAAGGTTACATTGTTGTCTAACTTGTTTCTTAGAACCTTGTTTCACTTTTCAAAATCCTTGTCATACTTAACTAGTCATGCAAGGCTACTATGTTCATCATATAGTCATAAACCAGTAGGGGTCAGACCATGATTTGCAGTTTAAGTAATAATACAAGTCTACTACAAAATCAAGAACAAACAGACTGCATAAATCCTGAAAACAGGATGGCGCAGCTGCGCAGGTATTGGCCTTAAGAGTGGCGCAGCTGCGCCACTCACTGGTCAAACCAGAAATGACATTTCATGCTGCTTGGACAACCCGAATTCGATCAATATCATTCAAGTTACTGATATTAATCAATACGTATGCTCTATGGTTATAATTTCAAGTTCGAAACCTAGGATGCTCATCCTAATCCAATTAAGGCCATATGCCGATAAACTTTAAATAAATCAAGCCCACGTTACTAATGGTCCATTACTAAAGTCATATCAACACACCACGAGGCTAAACAATACTAAGTATACATGCTCGTGCGTTCATCACACATGTATATGTTAATCACATAGTTTATGCTTTAGAATTTTATTTCTTGAATACGTTGGCATAGGTGATATCCATGCTCCATCAAATGATGCTCATGTCAACATGTCTATAGGCATAATGACATCCTAATGCATATGCTTGCATGATCACAACATAATTCATATGGTAATTGATGTCCTTAGCTTTTCATTGGAAATCACACTAAGTCAACAAGGAATCATAATACATGCATGGTATCTATATGTATTTCATATACACTAGAAACTCATATTTAAACCACATAAATATTCTCAAATGGTCAGAATCTAAAAGACATTAGTCTTGGTTAAGTTCGTTTTCGAAAGTCTTAAGTTTATCATTTCGAAAATTATCTTAACTTCTAATACTAGTGTACGGTTAATACTTTAAGCATGCATTTCATGTCAATATAAACCATACTATCATGTTTAAAATATCAGATTATATACATATTACATATGTGTCCAAGTTCACAATCGAAACTATAAGTTTCATTTCAAAACTATAAGTTTTTCTTCAATCGTGTGTACTAATATCGTTACACATGCTCATTTCATATCAAGGTAATCATATATGTATGTTATCTATGTCCACATGCTTGTTCTAATTATATAAGTTATGCTAGCATATAACAGAACCTGCAACAGAAAACAAAACCCAGAAACTGGTCCCGGCGCAGCTGCGCAGAGCCCCAGTTCAAAACTGGCGCAGCTGCGCAGGGCCTTGGCCAACAAAACGTCTGGTACCGGCGCAGCTGCGCTGCTGGCCAGTACAAAACTGGCGCAGCTGCGCAGTTGGTCGGCCAGAAACAGAGCAGCCTTCTGCTCGGCAATTCTACAGACCCATCTCAGAATTTCTTCAACAATTCGAATTTAAACATGCTATGTAATAGTTCTAACACGTTTATAAGATATCATAGCAACTAATAACATTCTTTAATTAACTTAACGTCCAATTCATGGTTAATCAAAGAATCAAGAATATAGAAAATTTACAGAGAATGAATGTATATGTTATACCTCTGCAAAACACTTGAGCTGCTAAAGCAATTTCTTAATCTCCTTCACACTAATAGTATACTTACTCTCTATAAATTTCTTAGCAATAAAATTCTCAGCAAGTGTAATATAGAAGGAGAAGAGCTAATTTATAGGCAAACCAATACTCAGTTCATAGCTTTGCTTGCCAAATCAAACTAACGGAAATAGCAAGAATCTAATGGTTAACAAATAGTTGGTGAGGAGTTGGTGTAATCCATCATCAATCCCACTCCCCCCATACTCCTTAGCTAGGATTGATGAATTTGAGAGGAGAGTAGTGTAGGCTAGGCTTCACGTGAAGAGAAGTGGAGAATGGGTACTCAAATTGGGACACAGTAAATATAACTCAGCAACTTGCAAATTAACTTACTATTGTTATATATAGTGTATACCATACTTGGGTTATATATATACATTACGTATACATTTAAGTTATACGCATTCCATGTCATATAACTTAAGTTATAATTAATGTGTCACAATGTAGTCCCAATAATACTATCGTGTAGTAAATTTTAACTTGCACATATAAATTCGTGTACATTTCATTCTACCGGATATAATTCTATCGGGTATCATCACAGTGTATTGTCTCCTTTATTATTAAATTTCATTAATTCAATAATTGTTTACAATATATCTATGATATATTATTTTATTGTATACTTAATATACACATTGTCACACCCACATTTCATGTATCTCTTACAACTCAATAAACTTTACTATATAGTTTATATTCATATATAGCATAGTCGCATTGCACTTTATACTTCGTATAACATATAGTTAACTATCATACGTTATACTTTAATATCGCATGGTTGCACATAGAAATTAATAAATTACTTATCTTATCAATTAATTAATAATAATATTAATTAATCCATTTCTCATTAATCCATGGAATTATAATTCCCACGCTAATTGATTAACACTTTATATGATTTATTATCACGTTAAATAAATATAAATCTTTTTATATTTATAAATCATTTACTCATTAATTATCATATTATCAAATAATTACTTGATAATAGTATATTGTTCATAACAATAATTAATATTAGAAGACAATTTATCTCATCACAAATCCAATTATACTTATAATCGATTTCCTTATTATTATACTATCACTAGCCATAATAATTTAACATATTATCATAATAACAATTAACAATTAATTTAGATTAATTGTTTAATTAATAATTCCTCCATCATTAAATTAGTCAATTCATTAATGAATCTATTATTGTGCCACACAAGGCATCTCTCACAAGCTCAATCTTAAGCTTATCATTATTCTCATCACTTACTCATTTCTCACCACATTACTACTTATAACCTGTTCAATTAAATTAGAACTATTAAATCCAAGGTCCACATATAAATATTTTACAAATCGAATATTCAAATATTATATATAACCTTTACGGAAATATAATAACTCAAGCTATTAAAATGCTAAACTACTTCAATTAATTATACTTATAATAAGTATAACCTTTACGCTTATAATAATTAATATATACTTTATTAATTATTCCAATAATAATATTCACGATCAAATAATAACTTAAGTTATTTAATATATTAAAATAACTTAGTTTCCTTTCATTAATTAAACTCCCTTCAAAAATACATTAGAAATTATGTATTTTGCCATAACATAAATATTATGTTTTCTCCAAATAAGCACATTCGTCATTAGAAAATAATTTACTTATTGTCTCATGATATTATTTTTAATATAATATCAAATAACTATATGTACGACACATGTACATATATTATATATAGAAAATAGATAATAAGTTTATTTTCTATTATAATAAATCGTTTCCATCAATTTAATTACATATAGCAAATATATTTACCATATTAATCAAACACACCTCATACAAAAACATATAAGGTAATATTATTATTCAAAAATAACATTTCCTCCTTTTATTAAAATAATTCAATATTAGAAATTATTTTAATACCATTTATTAGGAAAATCATATCTCTTTCTTTTTCTTTATACAACACATAATCCTTAATTCACCATTTTATTTGAGTGAATTAACTTATTTATTCAAATTACTATCTCACCACTGCCACACAAGGTTTTATAATATAATATTCCATAATATCACTTAATTAACCAATATTTATTCCGAGTTAATTAATTTCTCATTCAAATCATGCTTTGCTAACTTAACCCATTCATGACCCACATTTTAATTACTAATATACATATTCCCAAGTTCAGATTACACAACTCTCAGAATTTTCTACAGACCGGCGCAGCTGCGCTGGTCATAAGCTTGGAAGTGGCGCAGCTGCGCCACCTCAAGTTCATAGGCAGACAAGTTCTGCTATAGCAGAACCATAATCTCAATTCTTAAATACTTGAACATGCTTTTTAATGTGCTATCTTGCTACATCGGTTAACCAACATATTTTATTACCTCCTTCAAATGATTCAAAGTTTAAATTATAAGTTCAAACTCTATTCCCCTATAAGGTTCTCATATATATATCTAATTCCTTCCACATAATTCAAGATATATATATATAACACATATGTATATTCCGTTAATGTTCACTTCTCGTGGTATATTAAATCAACTAGTAATTCACTAACCAATGTTTATCTAAAGATATATTGGTTCTATTCTCTCTCTCTTCAACAACATACATATACTCCAGAAGATGGTGATTATCAAATATATTTAATGTCACCAATCTTACTATGATAAATAATTATATAAATTATTTAATACCGAATAGATAAATCTTATCCATCTTCTTGCTAATTCATCTCTATAACAAATAATAAATATATATTAATAATATATTTATAAATCACAAAATCACATATTACATAGTTCATATTACCCTATGTAACACAATACTACATACCTCGTATCACACATATATATTCTTATTCGAATCCATCTCATACCTTAAGAATTTTATTTATTAAATCCTTAATTAATAATATCTGAAAATTCGGGTTCTTACATCCTCTCCCCCTTATAAGGATTCCGTCCTCGGAATCACCGAAACTTCCTCTACTCGGTGCTATTCCGATTATTACATATTCTCTTGAATAATTTTTATTCATTCTCTTTTCAGAAGTTTTATTATAACTTGCTCACTTGCATTCTACCACATTCTCCTTTCTAAGGAACATTCTACTTACTACATTCATCCTTTAAAAGGATAAGAATCTTCCGTGATTTTTCAATAATCGGGAAGTAGTATGGATAACTCAGATTCCAATTTATGCTGAGGGGTCACAAGACCGTGAACTTTTCTCCAGGTTTACTAATGCTTCAACACAATTCTTCACACTGCAAACCAGAGTGTTTATCAATCACAAAGACTGAAAACACCCTCCACGCGTACTCTAGGTGGCCAGCCTATTGTACCACTACGTTGGGCCGCAACGTAGTGTTTTGTAACGACTATATGCGTTACGTTCGGAACCATTGTCCCCGAAAACATGTCCCCTTTATAGGGTTGTTCACCTCAGCTTTTCAACATCTAAATCCGCACCAGAGCAATCCGGTTTGGCATAAATACACAAGAATGCTTGAATTCTATAATCACTTTTCAATAGTCGCCTAGCCGAATCAAATAGCTTAGACTCTCATCAACAATTCGGACATCAATCGAAATAATTTAGCCAACTTAATTGACCTTCTTCATAATTTACAAGAAAACCAAAAATTCTTTTATGACGTCATGATACCATACTAGATTAGTAGTACGTTGAGGATTTCGCCATTTTATGACTTTGTCATATTACATCATACCATAGTGGGCTGACGATCTTTCGATCACAACATACACTAGGTCCGATTGCATTGATGACTCCATCGTTTACCATTCTACATCATATCAAATGATGCACATGGTCAAAATACATTTTGAAAGATTTTCAAATTATTTTTGTCTTGGCCGAAACAAATAGCTTAGACATACGAATAACGGTGTTGTTTTTAAAACTCATTGGTTTAGTCACCCGACCCAATGTTTTTCTCAAGAAAACCAAAGTGCAAACACTAGCACGAAGTCAATAAATTTTGAAAATCTAGCGTAGCTAGAAGATTTAGAAAAATCCAAATTTCTCCATCAACTCCAATCTCTTACTCCATCAATGCTCACTATTCCAAAACTCTTATATAATATATCTATTCTCAGTACAGTTCACCAACTTACCACACCATGGAAGTTCAGGAACTTACCACAATCATATGGGCTGAGGGACTTATCCTAGTCAGACCAAATTCGTCCATTCGCTGAGGGGTCCCATCATACGATTATGAGTCACGAACTTGTCATAGGCATGAGTCTTAAGAACTCGCACCTAAACTTAATATTATATAATTATATCTTAGAAATCTCTATCTATCAAAATAAACATTAGGAAAGAATCACCATTCCGCCATATGTATAATGATACCGCGACACTAACATTCCAACGATTATCAATGTGATGCACTTAGCGCAAGCACAAAACTCCTGCCCATACAAAAGTTTGTACAACTAAGCCGTCACATGAGTCCTCAATGGAATTCCAACACTTAACTATATCTTACTCTATCACTTGCTCATTACGAGCTTTCTACGTTTCATCACATACAACTCCTCATGAGTTCTTCTCGTACTTTTTATAGTACATTCTCTCATAGCATCAAGCTATACACACTTAGTCATTACAGACTATCTATCATTTCACAGTTCAATCTGATCACGTCGTGATCATCGCTTTACCTCAGGGTTCTTTCCCTACTATCAACTAAACTCCATCCGAGTTTATTCTCACTATCCTTGTCATATTCATATTATAGACATCGTCTTCACATTTTCATTACCGGAGTTAGGAAACTCCTGATTCTCATTCTCTAGATATTTCAAGATTCTTCTTTGAATCTTCATTTAGATATATTTTAATCTTATCTTTCACTCTCTCAGGTTATAGTCTAAGGTACACTTACCTAAGGTTTATAACCTACAGCTTTGATACCAACCTGTGACGCCCCCAAATCCACGTTCCTTCGAAACCTCTGATTCGGTGCAGTCACGATACTACTATCGCCAAACTATTACATCTTTTATTCATTACTAAAAGAATATAACTTGCTTTATTATAATTTAGAATATAATTTCTATTTATATCCAAGATCTCGTCTATACATCATATTCGATGTTACTAAAATGCGGAATAATTTAAACTTTTCAATATCCTTTGAATAAAATCTTTTTATTGATTTCATAACTTTGAATCAAATACAATCCTTGAATCAACTATATACTATGATTCATTCTATTAGAACTACCGTATGAAGGTTTACAACTCAACTCGATATCCTCTATGTATTATCTAATACATCTTTATAGTACGACAAGCATTAAACCTCGTAAACAAATATCAAGTACAACTACTAGAACCTAGACATGGTTCGAGTAATAATCTAATCAGTATTCTCCATTGTGATACTATTTATCTTTATCAATCAAGAAGCACGAAGTCTTTATCGTAAGTCCTTAACCTGCAAAAGTGGTTATTTGCAAGAGTGAGCTTGACAGCTCAGCAATTCTAACAGTTTTCATGCATCACATAGCATACAACATTATACTCAGTTCATGCATTTATAAATAATTTATATTTACTACGCATGTTAATTTTCACATAACAAGTATATCATCAAAGATCAACTTTCAATCTCATTTATATCTCATATACAGTTCATATATAAGTTCACATTATCACAGCATAATATAATTCAACTAACAGTTATTGAATTCATATATCAAATAGGAACTGAAAGACTTGCCTGATTCGTAGTTTAACAACTACGACTTAACTGCTTAAGAATCTCTGCACTTTGTGTAATCCTACACAGTTATATTAATCATAGAGATCACACCCATCAGTTATACACTTCCATACATTCTCAATGTAATAATAAAGGTTACATTGTTGTCTAACTTGTTTCTTAGAACCTTGTTTCACTTTTCAAAATCCTTGTCATACTTAACTAGTCATGCAAGGCTACTATGTTCATCATATAGTCATAAACCAGTAGGGGTCAGACCATGATTTGCAGTTTAAGTAATAATACAAGTCTACTACAAAATCAAGAACAAACAGACTGCATAAATCCTGAAAACAGGATGGCGCAGCTGCGCAGGTATTGGCCTTAAGAGTGGCGCAGCTGCGCCACTCACTGGTCAAACCAGAAATGACATTTCATGCTGCTTGGACAACCCGAATTCGATCAATATCATTCAAGTTACTGATATTAATCAATACGTATGCTCTATGGTTATAATTTCAAGTTCGAAACCTAGGATGCTCATCCTAATCCAATTAAGGCCATATGCCGATAAACTTTAAATAAATCAAGCCCACGTTACTAATGGTCCATTACTAAAGTCATATCAACACACCACGAGGCTAAACAATACTAAGTATACATGCTCGTGCGTTCATCACACATGTATATGTTAATCACATAGTTTATGCTTTAGAATTTTATTTCTTGAATACGTTGGCATAGGTGATATCCATGCTCCATCAAATGATGCTCATGTCAACATGTCTATAGGCATAATGACATCCTAATGCATATGCTTGCATGATCACAACATAATTCATATGGTAATTGATGTCCTTAGCTTTTCATTGGAAATCACACTAAGTCAACAAGGAATCATAATACATGCATGGTATCTATATGTATTTCATATACACTAGAAACTCATATTTAAACCACATAAATATTCTCAAATGGTCAGAATCTAAAAGACATTAGTCTTGGTTAAGTTCGTTTTCGAAAGTCTTAAGTTTATCATTTCGAAAATTTTCTTAACTTCTAATACTAGTGTACGGTTAATACTTTAAGCATGCATTTCATGTCAATATAAACCATACTATCATGTTTAAAATATCAGATTATATACATATTACATATGTGTCCAAGTTCACAATCGAAACTATAAGTTTCATTTCAAAACTATAAGTTTTTCTTCAATCGTGTGTACTAATATCGTTACACATGCTCATTTCATATCAAGGTAATCATATATGTATGTTATCTATGTCCACATGCTTGTTCTAATTATATAACTTATGCTAGCATATAACAGAACCTGCAACAGAAAACAAAACCCAGAAACTGGTCCCGGCGCAGCTGCGCAGAGCCCCAGTTCAAAACTGGCGCAGCTGCGCAGGGCCTTGGCCAACAAAACGTCTGGTACCTGCGCAGCTGCGCTGCTGGCCAGTACAAAACTGGCGCAGCTGCGCAGTTGGTCGGCCAGAAACAGAGCAGCCTTCTGCTCGGCAATTCTACAGACCCATCTCAGAATTTCTTCAACAATTCGAATTTAAACATGCTATGTAATAGTTCTAACACGTTTATAAGATATCATAGCAACTAATAACATTCTTTAATTAACTTAACGTCCAATTCATGGTTAATCAAAGAATCAAGAATATAGAAAATTTACAGAGAATGAATGTATATGTTATACCTCTGCAAAACACTTGAGCTGCTAAAGCAATTTCTTAATCTCCTTCACACTAATAGTATACTTACTCTCTATAAATTTCTTAGTAATAAAATTCTCAGCAAGTGTAATATAGAAGGAGAAGAGCTAATTTATAGGCAAACCAATACTCAGTTCATAGCTTTGCTTGCCAAATCAAACTAACGGAAATAGCAAGAATCTAATGGTTAACAAATAGTTGGTGAGGAGTTGGTGTAATCCATCATCAATCCCACTCCCCCCATACTCCTTAGCTAGGATTGATGAATTTGAGAGGAGAGTAGTGTAGGCTAGGCTTCACGTGAAGAGAAGTGGAGAATGGGTACTCAAATTGGGACACAGTAAATATAACTCAGCAACTTGCAAATTAACTTACTATTGTTATATATAGTGTATACCATACTTGGGTTATATATATACATTACGTATACATTTAAGTTATACGCATTCCATGTCATATAACTTAAGTTATAATTAATGTGTCACAATGTAGTCCCAATAATACTATCGTGTAGTAAATTTTAACTTGCACATATAAATTCGTGTACATTTCATTCTACCGGATATAATTCTATCGGGTATCATCACAGTGTATTGTCTCCTTTATTATTAAATTTCATTAATTCAATAATTGTTTACAATATATCTATGATATATTATTTTATTGTATACTTAATATACACATTGTCACACCCACATTTCATGTATCTCTTACAACTCAATAAACTTTACTATATAGTTTATATTCATATATAGCATAGTCGCATT
The DNA here is from genome assembly GCA_020205555.1 of Panax stipuleanatus. Lineage (NCBI taxonomy): Eukaryota > Viridiplantae > Streptophyta > Magnoliopsida > Apiales > Araliaceae > Panax > Panax stipuleanatus. Next base: position 63,740,182 of record CM035122.1, read on the forward strand.
GCACTTTATACTTCGTATAACATATAGTTAACTATCATACGTTATACTTTAATATCGCATGGTTGCACATAGAAATTAATAAATTACTTATCTTATCAATTAATTAATAATAATATTAATTAATCCATTTCTCATTAATCCATGGAATTATAATTCCCACGCTAATTGATTAACACTTTATATGATTTATTATCACGTTAAATAAATATAAATCTTTTTATATTTATAAATCATTTACTCATTAATTATCATATTATCAAATAATTACTTGATAATAGTATATTGTTCATAACAATAATTAATATTAGAAGACAATTTATCTCATCACAAATCCAATTATACTTATAATCGATTTCCTTATTATTATACTATCACTAGCCATAATAATTTAGCATATTATCATAATAACAATTAACAATTAATTTAGATTAATTGTTTAATTAATAATTCCTCCATCATTAAATTAGTCAATTCATTAATGAATCTATTATTGTGCCACACAAGGCATCTCTCACAAGCTCAATCTTAAGCTTATCATTATTCTCATTACTTACTCATTTCTCACCACATTACTACTTATAACCTGTTCAATTAAATTAGAACTATTAAATCCAAGGTCCACATATAAATATTTTACAAATCGAATATTCAAATATTATATATAACCTTTACGGAAATATAATAACTCAAGCTATTAAAATGCTAAACTACTTCAATTAATTATACTTATAATAAGTATAACCTTTACGCTTATAATAATTAATATATACTTTATTAATTATTCCAATAATAATATTCACGATCAAATAATAACTTAAGTTATTTAATATATTAAAATAACTTAGTTTCCTTTCATTAATTAAACTCCCTTGAAAAATACATTAGAAATTATGTATTTTGCCATAACATAAATATTATGTTTTCTCCAAATAAGCACATTCGTCATTAGAAAATAATTTACTTATTGTCTCATGATATTATTTTTAATATAATATCAAATAACTATATGTACGACACATGTACATATATTATATATAGAAAATAGATAATAAGTTTATTTTCTATTATAATAAATCGTTTCCATCAATTTAATTACATATAGCAAATATATTTACCATATTAATCAAACACACCTCATACAAAAACATATAAGGTAATATTATTATTCAAAAATAACATTTCCTCCTTTTATTAAAATAATTCAATATTAGAAATTATTTTAATACCCTTTATTAGGAAAATCATATCTCTTTCTTTTTCTTTATACAACACATAATCCTTAATTCACCATTTTATTTGAGTGAATTAACTTATTTATTCAAATTACTATCTCACCACTGCCACACAAGGTTTTATAATATAATATTCCATAATATCACTTAATTAACCAATATTTATTCCGAGTTAATTAATTTCTCATTCAAATCATGCTTTGCTAACTTAACCCATTCATGACCCACATTTTAATTACTAATATACATATTCCCAAGTTCAGATTACACAACTCTCAGAATTTTCTACAGACCGGCGCAGCTGCGCTGGTCATAAGCTTGGAAGTGGCGCAGCTGCGCCACCTCAAGTTCATAGGCAGACAAGTTCTGCTATAGCAGAACCATAATCTCAATTCTTAAATACTTGAACATGCTTTTTAATGTGCTATCTTGCTACATCGGTTAACCAACATATTTTATTACCTCCTTCAAATGATTCAAAGTTTAAATTATAAGTTCAAACTCTATTCCCCTATAAGGTTCTCATATATATATCTAATTCCTTCCACATAATTCAAGATATATATATATAACACATATGTATATTCCGTTAATGTTCACTTCTCGTGGTATATTAAATCAACTAGTAATTCACTAACCAATGTTTATCTAAAGATATATTGGTTCTATTCTCTCTCTCTTCAACAACATACATATACTCCAGAAGATGGTGATTATCAAATATATTTAATGTCACCAATCTTACTATGATAAATAATTATATAAATTATTTAATACCGAATAGATAAATCTTATCCATCTTCTTGCTAATTCATCTCTATAACAAATAATAAATATATATTAATAATATATTTATAAATCACAAAATCACATATTACATAGTTCATATTACCCTATGTAACACAATACTACATACCTCGTATCACACATATATATTCTTATTCGAATCCATCTCATACCTTAAGAATTTTATTTATTAAATCCTTAATTAATAATATCTGAAAATTCGGGTTCTTACAATAACCAGTGATAAAATAGCATGTGCGATGAATAAATAGAAAGCATCATATATAGATACTTGCCAAGTAAATTAGTTTCATAAACATCACTGTCATACCTATGATACGTGTGAAAACTAAAAAAATAGTACAGGATATTGGGGCACAAACGCCCAATGACTAACAGATGACCTATGGGCTAGCCGCCTCATCAAAATTATCCAGGAAAGTGCTGGTATCATCAAATTGATCAACCTAGGGCCGTCTGCTTAGAGTGGGTACATCCTGCTGATCCGGGCGATAAGGTGTCCCCTGCATATCCGGGTGACAAGTAAAAGGATCATCTTTATCCTGAAAGCCACCAATACCTGAAGGTCCAGCACCATGAGAGCCACCACCGCCTGACGGTCCAGCCTCATAACCCTGAGCAGCAAAAGTACTAGCTAAGGAGGGGTCCAAACCATTGTAACGATAGTATGCCGACAGCTGCTCCAACTGAAACCTCAAATCAGCAATCTGAACCTAATGAGAGGGCTCCTGAAAATATGATATCCAGTCCTTCATCATAAGGGACCCTGGAACCATATCTCCCAAGAACTGGGTAGCCCGGGTCTGAGCTTCTATCGTACGTGGGCCCCACCAAGCGATAAAGTCTGCAGAAGTGATCGGACAGTTGGACAACTAAAAACCATCATACCCCATAGTGGGAATCGATGTAGCTGAGGAAGATAAAGGCCAGAAGCGCTGAGCTGGAGGAAGAAAAGGAAGGTAAATCTCCCCAATGATGCATCAAAAAGTGCGCTCCCCGAGGTAGAGCTCCCAACCTCCATCAAAAAGGAATGGAATCCGGCGAGTAGATAAATGAAACTCTGGCCCTGTTGGCAAACCATCCTCAAATCCCTCAGAAAAGTGCTCTCCGAAATATGGGATCCACACTATGTCCTTAGCTACCAGTGTCTCCAACTAAAAACGGGCATGGGTAAAGCCCTCCGCGACCGAGACCTCCGACAGAGTAGACTGATGCCATCTACCTCCCCGTGGATAAGTGTCCAAACCCAAGACAGATATGCGGCGAAGACATGGAAGCCTCTCATAAAACTGTCAATGCAAAATAACCCTCCATTAGTCCTGGGAAGAAGATAAACCAATCAAAAATCAAACAAATAAAATTCGGTCAAAAGGACTTACCAGAAGAAACGGATAGAATCCGACCTAGGCGTCGGTAACTCCCTCGGATCACAATCGCATCCCATACAGGAAGAGAGCAAATGTAAACGATCCCTAATCATAGTCCCCAATGCGGTCTACGTCTCGAACAACCCCTACCAAGCTGAAGGGAACAGTGGAGGAGTTGTTCGCAATGAAATAACCCCTCAGGATGGTCAGGAATAGACGCCGTAAGATGCAATCCCTCTCCGCCAAATCGGCAGGCAACTGCTGCTGCAGGGTACCTTGAGCAGCGTCGACACTCAGGCTCCCCGACCGAATACTACGAGCCTTGAAGGCCCGCTCCTGAGAAGAAAACCCTAGGAGGGTACGCACCGTGGTCGAAGTGATGGTCGTCTCCAAGGGCACTCTGTCCCCGGTAAACTCTAAACCAGTGATGTACCTCCAATCCATGGGAGTCATCACAACCTTGCAGTCCAGCAGATGGAGAGACTGACTCTGATGAAACCATCGCTTGGACAAAGCTCGCATATAGCCCCAAGGGCAGCGACAGAGAGCAATGGTGAAGAAAGCCTCAAATCTCCAAGAATCCACGACCGCCTTGTACTCTGGATGTAGCGAGTGATACAGAGCGTATATACTAACCCAATTACCCCTGGGCTGGGTAAACTCTGGAATCTGCACGACCTCAAGGTTAATAAAACTCGTCGATGACAGAAAGGAGAAAAAAAAATTAATCACATACCTCATTCGCCTGTAAGTGAATGGAGGGATGGCGGCTCTGTTTCGTACCCAGTAAATCAGGGACAGCTACCTCAATGCCAGGAAGAAATCTAGGCGCAGTAGGGGCTAAGGCTGAACCTCAGGCTCGGGGATATCCTCTTCATCTATGGGAGGATGTTCCTCCCCACCAGGTCGAAAAGCTGGCTCCGTCAATCGCTGTACCCGTCTGATAATTCGGGGAACAGGAACATCAAAATGAGCTCTTCGTCGGCGAATTCCAGCTGAAACCCGCTGAGATGTAGAATGACTGGGTCCCGCAGAATCCATGTCTGAACAATGAGTTCGTAGGAATCAAAGTCAAGTCAGGTATATTCTTACCCATTTCAAATTTTAAATTAAATCCATGAAATATAATTTAGGTCATCACATCATGCATGTCCTACATGTGCCATTATATGTGTACGTTATTTTAATCGCATCCTAGTATGTCTATAAATACATCTAGGACCCTGACCTTTGGCTCATGAAAAAATTTCGCCAGTCTCCTCTATAAAATGGATTATCCACATGCCCGATATAACGATTGAGATTTTATATTTAATTTTAAATATTTATTGAGTTAAATAAATATTTTATGTAATTTATTTATTGAGTTAAATAAATAAATTATGTGATTTATGGAGTGATTTAATTAAGTGTTATATACTAATTAAATGAATGTGTAATATTTATTTATTTAATATTAATGTTATATTATAGTTCTAATTTAATTGAGATAATTGAATTAGATGAATTATGTAATGAAGTGTTACATGAATTATAATTAGCGAGTAATTATAATTATGTGGCAAATTTATGTGATTTATTGATGTTAAATTTTAATTGATTAAATTAGTTGTTTAATATTTAATTGATTAAAATATGACATTAAAGTATGTGTTAAAATGATTTGTTAAAATAAAAGAAAAGGATTTTAAATTGTTTTACCAAACATGGCCTTAATAATAATAATCTGTTTTTAAAAATAATGTTGTTTTGGCCAAACAAGCCTTATGGTTTTTTAAATTCAAATAGTTGTAACTTATATAATAATATGTATTTATTATATATCTTAATTAGTTAGCATTTACATATATATCATTAGTATACGTATATTATATCAGTTATAATATATCTAAACTACGTTAGTTTTTCCCAAGTCTAAACTAAGAACTAAGAAGAAAAGAGAGCAGAGAAAAGGAAGAGCAGAGAAGAGAAAAGAGAAAGAAGTATTGCTAGAATTGAACTCACATCACCTTCTCTTTCAATCTATTAACAAAAGGTATTATCTATAATCTCTAATTATTATAGAACTCAATCTATATGTTCCTTGTATTTTATTCTCTGTCAAAAGCTGAGTTTTCATGGAAGTGTGTAACCATAAATTTTATATATATGTATTGTGTTCAAGTATTATTATTGGTGATTGTATGCTATAAAGGATTTTCAGAAATCAAATGGTTGTTGGTATATGTTTTAATGGAAAATTGATGTTCTTGAGAGTTCATATGTTTTGGTTGAGTTTTAGAATGAAAACTTATGAAAATTTTATGTAGTAATATGCATGTTTAGAATTGTTTATGATGCTATCTTCAATCATGAATATAATGCATGTGTTATAAGTTTAATTGGTGGAGAAATTTTTAAAGTAAATTATTTTGGAGAAAAATATGAGTTTTATAAAAATGTCAAAATTGAGTTTTTAAAACCTTTGATTTTCGTTAGACAAATTCTGTGATTAGTATCATATATATAGCATGAGTATTACTGCATATGTATGCTTTACGTTGTCTGTGTTGCTGTGTGTTGCCGATTGTTGGCATGTGGGGGATGAACAGTGAAGCAGGGTGCCGTGGCTGTCTGCCTCTGTCCGCGTTCCGGCGCAGCTGCGCCGGCAACAAAGGTAGAGGTGGCGCAGCTGCGCCTGCTGAGTTTCCCAGGTTTGACACCTGCGCAGCTGCGCCGGTGTCAAGGCAAAGGGTGGCGCAGCTGCGCCTTTGCCTGAGCAGAGGCAGTGAAGGTTAGCTAATTGTGCAGTATTGTTTTTGAACCTAGTTTAATTATGCTATGACAGTGAGCATGTATCTAGTTGCTACAACATTTCGTTAATATAAATTTGACATATTGTATATAATATTTAAATTGTGAATTTTAATGGTTTAATTGGAATATGAATTACTTAATTATAAGTTGAATAATTATAATTATGAGTAAATGTTAATTTGGTTAAATTATAATGAATAAAGGTTGATTTATTAGATGTTAATTTAAATTATAATTTAATAAATGAATGTTTAATTATGGATTTTAAATTTATAATTGCATGATTAATTATAATTTGTGTAATTATAATGCATGATATAGTTTAATTAACTATTAATTATGAATTTGTGATAATTTAAGAGGTAATTATAATTGAGTAATTATAATTAGATTAAGTGTTTAAATTATAATTGTTTAATTATAATTTAGCTAAATACATAATTAATTTAATTATGTGAGTATGTGTGTGATGTAATTAACTATGTGATAGTTGATTATTTATTTAATTAGAGTGAGTTAACCATGAGGGTTAATCACTTATGTGAATTAGTTATGTGTTAACTAATTTAGGTTATTATGATTGGATGTATATAGGAAGTATTAAAGTACGTGAATTGTGTTAAGTAACTTGTGCTTAAGGCAAGTTTTCTAAACCCTAATCTTGTATTAATTTTTATGTAAGTTTTCTAAACCCTAATCTTATATTAATTTTATGTAAGTCTTCTAACCCTAAACTTGTTAATTCTATACAATTTCTTGAGTTCATATATTCATTGTTGAGAATGTCCTTTCCATTTTTGTATTGGACAATTGTTTATTTAATTGAAATGATCTTAACTTATTGTTCAAGTAAGATCCAGTTATTATTTTAAATGCTTTAAGTTTACTTCTAAAATATATGTTAATTCATAATTCTTTTATTTATGAATTATTGAAAGTCGATTCAACTAATCCTTAGTTGATGAACGTGAATTCTAAATTACCCTTGTAAGCTTATCCAAACCAAACTTTCTTTGGTGCGAACTTGAATTCAAATTACTGAGTTGAACAACCCTAATTATTAGGGGAGGTTACTACGCATAGCGTTAAGATGTTTGTGCACAATACATGGTACGAAGGGCTGATCCCCCTAAGTACGAGTTAAGGTCCATAGTCTTACTGACTGTTAAAGGTTTAAATAGAAAATATTTATAACCTAGGACAAGAGTTCAAAGGTCTTATGACCCTCAGATAAATTCTATATTCGAATTTTAATGTTGATAGAGAATTATTATTCAATTCTTTATTATTGAAGCAAGCTAAGTTGTTCAGATTCTTTTAAAGATATTTTTCATATCTATATTATTGTTAAACTCCAGTGAGCTGTGGTTTGCTCACTCTTGCATTAAATAACAATTTCAGTTAAGGTTGATAACGCTGATACTCCATCTACGAGTAAGGGCAAGGGAAAGCAAAGCAAGTGAAGAATTTTTTTTTATTTAATTGAGAAGGATTGTAATAAGACTTGAATGATATGTTTTTAGTTCCGCACTTTATTATTTATGTCAAGGTTAGAGTAACCTTGGGATTGATTTTTAAAAAGGTTGTAACCCTTGTTTTAAGGGAGATTTTATTATTTGAATAAAGATTGTAATTTATCTTGAGATATATTGGGTAGATGTTTGTTATAGTTAGAAAGTGAACACTAAATCATGTGAAAACGAAGTATCCGGATTTGGGAGTGTCACACCCGAAGCATGTATTAAATCACCCTATGAGGGTATACCATCACAACCAAGCATGTAAACATCAATTTAAACTATTATTCTAAAACATGGATACAATGCATGTCTAGATTAACTGATAAATGATAATATACGCATTCATACGGTTCATAATATGATCTGTAAGCCTACATTGCATCATAAACATGTTTATCTAGCTATCTATGCATACATGTTAGATATAATGCATTTAAGATAGGAAATACGGGTTTTTGCCAACGAAAACACGAAAAAACGAAGTCTAGACGTTATCCATAATACGTAAAAGAAATGTAGGTGGCGGATCGCTCCAAATCAAGCCAGAATCGAGTATATGTGAAGTGGTGCTCGGTTTTGTAGAGAGAAAATGAAGAATTTCAAATGGAATGGGTGAAAATGAGGCCTTCCGAGGTATAAGCCTGATCACGGGCAACCTTGACCATAACTGCTCCAGCCGCAACCATATATGCGGCTGCCACATTTGGGCCCCGCGGCCTTCAAATTGGTAACATGATGTCCGAAACGTGTTATTTTGGGTTTAGAATGGTTACATTATGAAAGATGATACCTTTCCGGGACAGTTTAAAACCCCAAAAACCCTAGAAAACCCTCTGAAATAATAGAAGTTCGGCGAATATCAGAAATCCCGACGTTGAATGCCGGAAGACCAGAGAAACAGTCAAAATCAAGACTACATTTCAAAATCCACCGACAACGAACCAGTGAAGGCGTCGGTTCGACCCCCGACGATGTAATCCACCGACAACGAATCATTGAAGGCATCGGTTCAACCCTCGACGATGTAATCCATCGACAACGAATCAGTGAAGGTGTTGGCTCAACCTTCGATGATGTAATCCACTGACAACGAATCAGTGAAGGTGTCGGCTCAACCCCCGATGATGTAATCCACCAAACAACGAATCAGTAAAGGCGTCGGTTCCACCCCCGACGATGTAATCCACCAATAACGAATCAGTGAAGGCGTCGGCTCGACCCCCGATGATGTAATCCACCACAACGAATCAGTGAAGGCATCGGTTTGACCCCCGATGATGTAATCCACCGATAACGAATTAGTGAAAGCGTCGGCTCAACCCTCCATGATGTAATCCACCGACAACTAGTAAGTGAAGTCGTCGGCTCGACCCTTGACGATGTAATCCACCGACAATAAATCAGTGAAGGCGTCGGCTCGACCCCCGATGATGTAATCCATCGACAACGAATCAGTGAAGGCGTCGGCTCGACCCCCGACGATGTAATCCACCGACAACGAATTAGTGAAGACGTCGACTCGACCCCCAACGATATAGTCCACCGACAACGAATCAGTGAAGGCATCGGCTTGACCCCCGACGATGTAATCCACCGACAACGAATCAGTGAAGGCATCGGCTCGACCCCTAATAATATAATCCACTGACAATGAATCAGTGAAGGCGTCAGTTCCACCCCCGACGATGTAATCCACCGACAAAGAATTAGTGAAGGTGTCGGCTCAACCCCCGACGATGTAATCCACCGATAACGAATCAGTTAAGGCGTTGGCTCGACCCCCGACGATGTAATCCACCGACAATGAATCAGTGAAGGCGTCGGCTCGACCCCCGATGGTGTAATCCACCGACAATGAATCAGTGAAGGCGTCGGCTCGACCCCCGATAATGTAATCCATTGGCTACATCCTAGTGAAGGCATCGGCATGACCCCGATGATGTAATCCATTGACAACAACCCCAACGCAAGTCAGCAAATCCCTGATGATGTAATCCGTTGACAACAACCCCAACGCAGGTCGACAAATCCTCGATGATGTAATTCGTTGACAACAACCCCAACGCAGGTCGACAAATCCCTGATGATGTAATCCATTAACAACAACCCCAATGCAGGTCTGCAAATCCCCGATAATATAATCCGTTGACAACAACCCCAACGCAGGTCGGCAAATCCCCGATAATGTAATCAATTGACAACAACTCTAACGCAGGTCGGTAAATCCCCGATGATGTAATCCGTTGACGACAACCCCAACGCAGGTCGGCAAATCCCCGATAATGTAATCTGTTGGCTATAACCCAGTGAAGGCATCGGCATGACCTCGATGGTGCAATCCGTTGACTACAATTCAGCGCAGGTCGATTTAATCTTAACAACGTAATCTTTAACTTCCCCAACCGGGGAGGTAACCCTTTTCTAATCTTACATATCATTACACCTGTTATACATGACATTGTATCATCAGATATACCTTGTCATGCATTCTCCATGTCTATTAATCTTTGTCGTGTTCATTCCATTACATTGCATAAATATGACAAAGAGGGGCATCTGTAGACACTTGAAATTTTGCTTTCTTTATACTAACCTTGCAGAAGGGAAAAAGTGTAATTGTACTTCGGAGACAACCCCAAGGCAGGGCAAAAGAGCCAGATCATCTCAGAGACAACCCCCGAGAGTGATGCAAAGGACCAATGACGTCCGAACATATCGCGATCCGGGCGAGGATCGACGAGCTGAGACAGTGATCACCGAAAACCACCTCAGCAAACCTCGAATGACTTGTCATGGCAGATAAGCCATCTAATTGATATTTGGACCTGGAGGATATATCTCGGCCACGAGTATCGACTTCCCAAACCCTAATCCAGTCAAACTCGATCTTCTCCCTCTGCGTTCATCAAAGACTGTCCGGAAGGTCAAGCGGCGGAGAATAAATTCTGCCAAACTGGGACCGAAGGAACACCTGCTGAGCTTATGGGGCCCACCTGGCCTAGCCGTAGCCATACATGCGGCTGGCTCGGGCATGTTAAAATACCAACACTAGTTCATTTGTAAGAAGGGAGATAGGATTTTTAAAGAGAGAGAGGGGATTTTAGAGAGATAAAGGCTCGGGTGGAACTGTAGAACACCAACTTGAAGCTTAATCATCCCATCTAATATCTATTTAAAGCCCCGGTAGTGTTCCACGTTGGGTACGAGAGTTAAAATGCTTGTTTACGCGTCCCCCAAGGTGAAACAACGCACTTTCTAGCTTCGTTCTTTGTAAATGTTGTTCAAATACTAGATTAATGATATATCTTGTTTGAATATTGTTAAACATGTTGTATTTCAAGCATATTGTGTAATAGTTGGTAGATATTACGTTTCTAACAGTTATATTGTGCTTATTACATTGTAAATCAACCGCGGAGGCTAGATCTACCTAGATTTAAGCCAAATCTAGACTTTGAGAGGTTATTAAGCATGAAGCTTTAACCTATGGGCTAGAGTGGCTTAGATTCATGGTAGATCTACTGATTTATTACTTTAAATGGTCCCAGTTACCCCGTATAACCCTAAATCTATATTTAGAGGCGAAAGGGGTCCGAAATGGCTTAAAACGGTGATTTCAACAGATGAAATCACCTAATATCAAAGCCGAGGACAATGTATATACGTAATCCCGCATGAATAATGTGAGCCTAGGAATCCCAAAGATCCCTGAATGGATCCGACTTGATTCCCACGATGGACCGGTTTTTCTGTTGTAATGTTTTAATGGCGTAAATATCGTTGTCTATGTAATATTTGGATCTTGAAAACGAGCTCGAGGGGTTAGTCACGAGAAGTCGGATTCAAGATCCCGTGATAGTGAAAACCTTAATTACGGGAGCTCGGTTCATCGAGATGGCTTACATGCCCGATGATGATCCCACCCTTTTTAACGCTTTTACATGCATATCATCAAAATGATTTCTAATAAAACCGCAAAGAGCTTTCAATCATAATAAAGCGATTCGGGGTAGATCACGTAATAAACTTAAAGAATAAAAAGAAGTATCGAAGTCCTCGATTCCTAGTTGGGCAAAGGATTTGAAAATCTTACTTTCTAAAATATCATTTCAATTCATATATCTTTTTAAAAATGAACTTTTTATCAAATCAAATTCTTCGTACCTATTGCTAAAGAGGTACAACACTACTTTCAAGTCACCCAAAATAAAGACTTAGAAAAAAACTAATAAAGCTTTCAAAACAAAACACACATACACGCACAAATACACACTTTATGCATAGAAAAATCAATAAGATGTGGTACCGTGCTTGCACGGGAGTCGGGGGGTGCCTAACACCTTCCCCCTGCTTAACCTAGCCCCCGAATTCCACGAATCTCGGGTTTTAAGACCAATCTTTTGGAGTCACGCATTGGAATATCTTGTGAAAAACTATTAAAACTCGGATGAGTTGGTACATCCATTTCCATAATACCAACTGGCGACTCTGTCTCATTCGGTCCAATCATCAAAATTAGATCAATCTTTTCAAAATCGTCGACACTTATGTCGGTACCAATTTCCTAAAAATTCACCCTTTAAACAGAATCCCCAAAGACATAGCGAAAGCGAAAGGATAGAATAATATCGAATTAGGGAATATGGGCATTCCTCACTTTTTCCCCCAGATAAGAGGAAGGGAAACAAAACCAAAGAAAAAGACCTCTCCTTTAACAAAAGGGAGCCAAAAGGGACCTTTATTTTCTTCTCGGCGTCGACATTTATTATATAGTTTATTTGTCACATTTTAATTAATTAAATAATATTATTTAAATTCAATTAAATAAAAGGCAATATTACACATTAAATCAAATCATCACATAATTAAAATTCTCATTTATTAATTATGACAAATCATTAAATCTCTAATTAATTATTAAATTAATTAGAATAACATTATAATTATTAAACAACTCATTTAATTTAATTATCTCAAATAAATTGACACTTTGAACGACAAAATTATTCCACATTAATTTAATCAATGTAACACATTTAATTAAATTAATCTACCACAATTTCATCAAATATTTATTTAACTCAATAAATAAATCAACAAAAATATTTATTTAATTCATTAAATATTTAAAATAAATTATAATAATCTCGTTCGTCACATCGTTCCTCCCTTAAAAGGATTATGTCCTCATAATCACGATTCAATTAATTCGTCCTGTTACATTCTCCCCCTTTACAAAGATTCTGTCCCTAGAATTGCTACACATAAATTAAGCAAATAAATAAGGGTAAGTTTTCATCATGTGTTCTTCGAGTTCCCACGTAGCTTCTTCGGCGTTGTGGTTCCTCCAAATTACCTTAACAGAATGTATCACTTTGTTTATGAGAACTTGCCCTTTCTTGTAAACTATCAGAACAGGAACTTCTTTATAAGATAAATCTTTCTCAAATTGTAGGGGTTCATATTCTATGCTGTGCTTGTAATCGGGTTTATACAGTCGTAACACTGAAACATGAAAAACATTGTGGATGTGTTCTAATGCCAGAGGTAAGGCTACCTCATACGCGACTTCACCAATTCTTCGCAGCACTTCAAAGGGTCCAAAGAACCTCGAGCTCAATTTCCCTTTCTTGCCAAATCTGATATTTCCCTTCCAAGGAGACACTTTCAAGAAAACGTAGTTGCCAGATTCAAATTTTTGATTCTTACGGTGTGGATCAGCGTATTTGTTCTGCCTATCCTGAGCAGCTACTAGTCTTATCCCGACCACCTTGACGATCTCGGCGGTCTGTTGTACCAATTATAGTCCTAGCAATTGATGTTCGCCAATTTCATCCCATCATAATGGAGTTCTGCACTTTTTGCAGTACAATGCTTCTTAAGGCGGCATGCCAATACTTGCATGGTAACTGTTGTTGTAAGCGAATTCCACTAACGGTAGGTGATCTTCCCAATTTTCTTTAAAATCCATGATGCATGCTCATCACATATCTTCCAATGTCTGGATCATTCTTTCACTCTGTTCATCGTTCTGAGGGTGATATGCCGTACTCATTCTTAACTGCATTCCCATGCATTCCTGTAGTCACCTGCAGAAGTATGATGTGAAATTTGGATCTCAATCGAAAACTATTGACACTGGAATTCCGTGCCTTTGAACAACCTCCTTCACATACAACTTTTCTAGCTGATCGAAGTTGAATCTAATCTTGATCGGTAAGAAGTGTGCTAATTTCGTCAATCGATCTACGATAACCCAAACTGCGTCGAAACCTCTCTGAGTCGTAGTAAGACCTACTATAAAATCCATTGTAATATGTTCCCATTTACATTCTAGGATTTCTAATTGTTGTAACAACCCACTCGGCCTCTGATGTTCTACTTTAACTTTCTGACATGTTAGGCACTTGGCCATATAATCGACAACATCTTGTATCATATTCGGCCACCAGAAATGTTGTCGGAGATCTTGGTACATCTTCGTACTCCCCGGGTGAATCGAATACCTTGAACTATGAGCCTCGCTCAAAATTTCCTCTTTAATAACTGGTACTGGAGGTACCCAAATTCTTCCCTCAAATGTTAGCAGTCCTTCGTTGTCCATTTTGAATTTTAGTTCATCCCCTCCAGATATCCTCTTCCTAATCTTCTCACATTCCTCATCCTGAAATTGTGCTTCCTTAACCGTATCCACTAAAGTTATACCAGTTCCTATTTAGAGCAGTTTTTTGTCAGACTCCTTAGGATATTTCACCTCCAACTCCAGTTTCGCCATCGCTGAAATTAGTTTTTTTTGGGCGGTCAACAACATAAATTTCTCTTGACCCTTTCTTCTTAAGGCGTCGGCAACCACATTAGCTTTACCCGGATGGTATAAAATCTCGCAGTCATAGTCATTTATCAGTTCCAACCATCTCCTCTAGCGCATGTTCAAATCCTTCTGTGTAAAAATATATTTCAGACTCTTATGGTCTGTATATATTTCACACTTCTCCCTATAAAGATAGTGCCTTCATATCTTCAAAGAAAACACTACCGCGACCAATTCCAAATCATGGGTATGATACCCCTTCTTATAATCCTTCAGTTGTCGTAATGCATACGCAATGACCTTGTCGTTTTGCATAAGCACACAACTTATTCCTTTATGCGACGCATCACTATACACCACGAAATTTCATGTGCTATCCGGAAGAGATAACATATGTGCCGTAATTAACCTCTTCTTCAGCTCTTGGAAACTTTCCTCACACTTCACCGTCCAAACGAATTTTATCGATTTCCTAGTCAAATTCGTCAACGGAGTCGCGATTTTAGAAAAGTCCTGAATGAACCTTCTATAATACCTTTCCAATCTGAGAAAACTTCTTACTTCTGACGGTGTCTTTGGCTGATCCCAGTTCATCACAGCTTCAACCTTTGAGGGATCTACTGAAATTCTGTCCTTATCAATCACATATCCAAGACATTGCACCCGCTCTATCCAGAATTCACATTTCAAAAACTTGGCATACAACTTCTCTTTTCTTAATGCCTCCAATGTCACCTTCAGATGCTCTACATGCTCCTCCTTGGTTTTAGAATACACTAAATTATTATCGATGAACACCACCACAAATTTGTCCAAAAATGACTTAAACACCCTGTTCATTAGGTTCATAAATGTTGCAGGAGCATTTGTTAGACAAAATGACATCACTGAAAACTCGTAGTGACCATATCGAGTCCTGAACGCTATCTTCGGAACATCTTCTTTCCTCACCTTCAACTGATGGTGCCCACTTCTTAAGTCTATCTCCGAGAAATATTTAGCTCCCTTCAACTGGTCAAACAAATAGTCAATCCTTGGCAATGGATACTTATTCTTAATCGTGACCTTGTTTAACTCTCTGTAATAAATGCAGAGCGGCATCAATCCATCCTTTATCTTAACAAACAACACCGGCGCTCCCCATGGCGATACGCTCAGCTGAATATACTTCTTATCCAATAGCTTTTGCAACTTCACCATTAATTCCTTCATTTCCACTGGAGCTATACGGTACAGGGCCTTTGATATTGGGGAAGTTCTTGACGCCAAATTGATCACGAATTCTACTTCCCTATCTGGCGGAAGTTCTGGCAAATCATCAGAAAATACATCCACAAAGTCTCTTACGATAGGTATCTCCTCTAACTTCGGACTTTCTTTTCTACTATCGAATACCCTACACAACCTTGTCTCAACAACTTCTTGTCCTGCATCATCGTTAGACAACTCGCTTGTCTAGGCGACTTGCTGCTATAAAATATAACCTTTGACGGGGTCATAAGGTTAATACACTTCTTTTAGCAATCAATTATCGCCCCATAATTGAATAGCCAATCCATTCCCAAAATAACGTCAAATTCCCCAAGTTTAATCGGGATAAGATCTACGATCATCACATTTCCCTTAATGTCCGCCCTACAGTTCTTGTGTACAAACTTAACAGGAATCATTTCCCTATTCGCAATTTCTATGTTCATAGGGTAATCTAATTCGTCCTTAGGCAATTCTAGATTCTTAGCAAAGTCATCGGATATAAATGAGCAAGTCGCATCCGAATCAAATAACACGTAAGCATTTATATTATTGATCGGTATGATTGTTGGGTAAAATCTAGTTACGCACAACACGCAGATATACGTGGTCAACAAGTAATAGAGTGAAAGTAAAGTGTCGATCCCACGAGGAATTATTTAATAAGAAACTCCAAGTACTAACCCGTAACCAACTCAATATTATTTAAACGAATGAATTTCAAATTATATAATTAAACTACAATTAAATTCCACTAGTTAAATTAAGATTACGGAGATTTAAGATCACAACTTCACTTATTGCTTCATCTAAGTTAACATACTTCTCATTAATTATTCTCTCTATTCTGAATTGTTAATCAAGAACACGAAAGTAAATATAACCACCTCTCGATGCATCATACCATACTCACTCAAATCCACAGATGATAGAATTAAGTAAGACACCCTAATTAACTAATCCACTATATTTCTATGTGAATTACAATTAAAAAGGATTTAATCACAAGTTCTTTATAAGATTACATATGGCGTAAAGGCGTACTTCTACCCTAAACACGAATCATGACTTCCATCTATGCAGAAATCACAAACACATGCTATTATGATCAGATCTAAATCTATACTCCTCAATCGATTTCATATAGATTATCACGGTAATTGCTAGCTAGGCAATTAAGCAATTAATTCCAAATCACAATAGACAATCTCAACGATAGATCACAATAATTGATAAAGAAGCATATTAAAATAAATTACACAATAAGATCCTTTGCAATCTCAAACAAAGAATTAGTTCATTGAATTAAAACTAAGAGTCTACACTTGAATACACATCAAAACATAAGAAAAAGATTAAGGAAAAGAATTGAATCTGTTGCCGGCAAATTCTAGCTCCTCCTCGCTCTTGATCTGGATCTCCAATGGCCTCCAAGTGCTTCAATCTCTAAAATTCCCTTTCAACTAGGGTTTATTATTTTATTTTATTGAAAACTATAAAACTAAACTAATCTAATTCTTTCCTAAGTTATCCTATATATTCTATTATATAAGCTAATATGCTAAATATATATATATATCCTAACTAAGCTGCTACCATTTTTTTCTTTTTCAATCCAGGTTAAGTCCCCAAATCCCTTTTAATGTTGCTTTTTTCTTATATGACCAGGACTGGAATACTCCTATACTAATTAATATATCTATCATAAGCAGCTCCGTTCCTAAAAGGTCACGTCTCTTTTTAAACAATATATTCCTTCTTTTTGTCCCACGTGAAACCCCCACCACCCGAATAGAAGAAGGAAAGCAGCCGACTTGTCATGCCTTTTAGCCAATCCGTGTAGGACAAATAATCATGCCAGCACTTGCGCCTCCTTTTTCCGTCTATGTCATCATATATCTCATGGAATCCTAATTTAACATATTATCTAAGCTAATCTAATTAATGTAATCCCACGTCATCTCCTGCTAATATCAGGTGAAGTCTTTTTTTTATAATGCTACACCCGCTGCCTTGTCATCTTGTTACACCCGAGTCCTGCTCAGCCCATCTCTTGCTTGCGTCCTTGTTTAATTCGAAGTGGGAGAAAGAAGGTCCGTAGCTGGCCCACTTGTAACGGGTCCACTAGCAGCCTTCATCCTAGTCTCCATGTGTTGCACAAACCCTTAGCCACTTAGGAAACATTCAGCTATTGCCACCTTTTATCATGCCTTAAGTAGAATCCAACTCCTATTTGGCAACGAAAAGTCTTCAGCTGCTTCAAGTCCTATACTCGTGGCCCACTTTGTTATATCCGTGTCTTTTATTGCCCTAAATCACTTAGCAGCCATATCATGCCTACTTCTGTCCAGCTCAGCAAAGGAGAACCATTCTTGCTACTGCTGCCTCCCCGCCCTAGCGGGGAGTTACCATGTTAATGCCCAGCCCCAGCGGGTTACTACACTGTCCAGCCGGCTTGATTTTCATGTGTTGATTTCATCTTTGCATGGCTTTCCTCCCATTGAACTTATTAATTCATGAGCTGCTCAATGCATGAAAGGCTACCGTGTCCTCCTCCAGTAGAAGACATGTTTTGCATGTATTCTTGCCGAATTGAATTGTTTGTGGCCCATATTATTTGAGAATGAATTGAATTAATTATCACTTTAAACTCCTTTTGCATTCATTCCAATTCCTACACATGATATTATAAACCAGTAAAAACGATAGGAAAATTACTTAAAAACAACAAGATTTAAGTTATAAGGAGAATACTGATTAGTGGGTATTAAACCAACTCATCAAATACTCCCAAACTTGAGACTTTGCTTGTCCTCAAGCAAAAACACAATTAGAATAATTCATCCTCTAGCAATGATCCACTCAGGCAATGAGTCGATATGAATTTGAACAGTGGCCTCAAAGGTTACAACAAATGATAACCCACAAAAAATTTCAAAACAATGCTATGTCTAATATTTTAACAACTTTCATTATTTCCACAACTATTCATGATCCTTTAAGTGCGTGTGTGCATCCACATGTTTAAACTAGTCATGACTTAGATAAGATATCTCATGGAATCCTCTTGATCTGATATGACGTTTGACATGAGTTCCTCCAGATTTGACTTTTCTTCTTGTGGCTCATCCAATAGCAAATTTGATTCTGGCTCTCCATCCGTTTCGAAATCCATGTAATTAGGACCAGTGTTTGGAGGAATGTTGTTCACGGCTTAAGTCATTTGCTCCAGTTGAATTGCTAGATTCTTAATTTCTATCGCTATAGATTTCATCACCTCTGCACTTTCTGTTCTGACTCTGGACAACGCTTCCTACATCCTTGAATTATCTGTTTGCGGCAATGGAGCTGGATATGAAAATTCTGGTGTGTATGTTAGATTTGGAGCGTAGTATTGGTCATCATAATTGTAGCTCCATGAAGAATCCGGGTGATACCCCCAATCTTGGAGATAGTTAGGATCAGCATAGTTGTTGAGGTAATCACCCCTATATTGTACCGGTTCAAAAATGAGGGTGCATTGATGACTTTGATGGTTGCCAGCACAATAAGCACACGTAACTGCCATCCTTCGACTCCGTTGGGCTGCAATAACATCCAACTTCCTCTAAAGTTCTTCAATCTGTGCTAATATAAGTTCATCAATCCTTGTTTTCATTGGTTGAGTAGTGCTCGTGTATGGCCATTGATAATTGAATTCAGCCATAGTACCTGAAAAAAAAGAGAGTAAGATAGGCAGAGAATTAAAAAAAATGTTTAAATTAAAACTAATTTGATTGAAATTAATATTGGTAAATAATTATTAAATTAATTCTCCGGTAACGGCGCCAAAAATTTGTTGGGTAAAATCTAGTTACGCACAACACGCAAGTATACGTGGTCAGCAAGTAATAAAGTGAAAGTAAAGTGTCGATCCCACGAGGAATTATTTAATAAGAATCACGAAATACTAACCCGTAACCAACTCAATCTTATTTAAACAAATGAATTTCAAATTATATAATTAAACTACTATTAAATTCCACTAGTTAAATTAAGATTACGGAGATTTAAGATCATAACCTCACTTATTACTTCATCTAAGTTAACATACTTCTCATCAATTATTCTCTCTATTTTGAATTGTTAATCAAGAACACGAAAGTAAATATAACCACCTCTCGATGCATCATACCATACTCACTCAAATCCACAGATGATAAAATTAAGCAAGACACCCTAATTAACTAATCAACTATATTTCTATGTGAATTACAATTAAAAAGGATTTAATCACAAGTTCTCTATAAGATTACATATAGCGTAAAGGCGTACCTCAACCCTAAACACGAATCATGACTTCCATCTATGCAGAAATCACAAACACATACTATCATGATCAGATCTAAATCTATACTCCTCAATCGATTTCATATAGATTATCACAGTAATTGTTAGCTAGGCAATTAAGCAATTAATTCCAAATCACAATAGACAATCTCAACGATAGATCACAATAATTGATAAAGAAGCATATTAAAATAAATTACACAATAAGATACTTTGCAATCTCAAATAAAGAATTAGTTTATTAAATTAAAACTAAGATTCCACACTTGAATACACATCAAAAGATAAGAAAAAGATTAAGGAAAAGAATTGAATCTGTTGCCGGCAAATTCTCGCTCCTCCTCGCTCTTGATCTGGATCTCCAATTGCCTCCAAGTGCTTTAATCTCTAAAATTCCCTTTCAACTAGGGTTTATTATTTTATTTTATTGAAACTCTAAAACTAAACTAATCTAATTCTTTCCTAAGTTATCCTATATATTCTATAATATAAACTAATATGCTAATATATATATATATATATATAAACTAATATTCTATAAACTAATATTCTATAATATGCTATATATATATATATATATATATATATATATATATCCTAACTAAGCTGCTGTCGTTTTTTTCTTTTTCAATCGAAGTTAAGTCCCCCAAATCCCTTTTTATGTTGCTTTTTCCTTATATGACCAGGACTGGAATACTCCTATACTAATTAATATATCTATCATAAGCTGCTCCGTTGCTAACAGGTCACGTCTCTTTTTATACAATATATTCCCTTTTCTTATCCCACGTGAAACCCCCACCACCCGAATAGAAGAAGGAAAGCAGCAGACTTGTCATGCCTTGTAGCCAATCCGTGTAGGACAAATAATCATGCCAGCACTTGCGCCTCCTTGTTCCGTCCATGTCATCATATATCTTATGGAATCCTAATTGAATATATTATCTAAGCTAATCTAATTAATGGAATCCGACGTCATCTCCTACTAGTATCAGGTGAAGTCTCCTTTTTATAATACTACACCCGCTGCCTTGTCATCTTGTTACACCCGAGTCCTACTCAGCCCGTCTCTTGCTTGCGTCCTTGTCTAATTCAAACTGGGAGAAAGAAGGTCTGTAGCTGGCCCACTTGTAATGGGTCCACTAGCAGCTTTCATCCTAGTTTCCATGTGTTGCACAAACCCTTAGCCACGTGGGAAACATTCAGCTATTGCCACCTTTTATCATGCCTTAAGTAGCATCGAACTCCTATTTGCCAACAGAAAGTCTTCAGCTGCTTCAAGTCCTATACCCGTGGCCCACTTTATTATATCTGTATCTTTTATTGCCCAAATCACTTAGCAGCCATATCATGCCTACTTGTGTTCAGCTTGGCAAAGGACAACCATTCTTGCTACTGCCGCCTCCCCGCCCCGGCGGGGAGTTACCATGTTAATGTCCCGCCCCAGCGGGTTACTAACACTGTCCAGCCAGCTTAGTTTGCATGTTTTGATTTAATCTTTTCATGGCTTTCCTCCCATTGAACTTATTAATTCATGAGCTGCTCAATGCATGAAAGGCTACCGTGTCCTCCTCCAGTAGAAGACTTGTTTTGCTTGTATTCCGTCGAATTGAATTGAATTGTTTGTGGCCCATATTATTTGAGAATGAATTTATTTAATTGTCACTTTAAACTCCTTTTGCATTCATTCCAATTCATGCACATGATATTATAAACCAGTAAAAATGATAGGAAAATTACTTAAAAGCAACAAGAATCAAGCTATAACGAATACCGATTAGTGGGTATTAAACCCACTCATCAAATACCCCCAAACTTGAGACTTTGCTTGTCCTCAAGCAAAAACACAATTAGAATAATTCATCCTCTCGCAATGATCCACTCAGGCAATGAGTCGATATGAATTTGAACAGTGGCCTCAAAGATTACAACAAATGATTACCCACAGAAAATTTCAAAACAACGTTATGTCTAATATTTCAACAACTTTTATTATTTCCACAACTATTCATGATCCTTTAAGTGCGTGTGTGCATACACATATTTAAACTAGTCATGACTTAGATAAGATCAACCAACACTCATAAAAGATTTTCAAAGACAACTCTCAAAACTTCTTATCACATCAATCTCCGCTAACCAAGACAAATCACATTTTTTTTCTTGAGGATCAACCGGATATCTAAACATTTAAGCACATAGGAACCCTTCCCAAGTACTTCAAAGATACTTCTTTTCTATCTTTTTAGTGAGTGCATTTTACGCTCCATCTCACTTTCCAGTTCCATTTATACGAGTGCGTTTTACGCTCCATCTCGTGCCTGTGTTTATGGAGAGTGCGTTTTACGCTCCATCTCGACCCACCACAAGATTCAGTTATTCAACTCGGGAAGGTTCCAATTTTTTTTCTTTTACAAAAATACTTCAAGATTTCCCCCAAACTTATGTGAGTGCCTAATTTTCACTTTGAATGATGCTCAAATAAGATTTCTTAAGTTGCAATGATATCTTTCATAAGCATTTAGCCAAAAAATTTCAATCGTAACTAGCTAAACAAATGGATATGTATAATTTTTAAAAAAAAAATCGCAAGTAGTGTGAAACCAACTAATCAGTTAAAATATAGACTAAACATGCTCATCAATTCTCCAAGAGTTAAAAATTAACCACCCTCTTATCATAGGCCACAATCAAATTACATCAAAACATTGCCCAAGTGAATACTAAACATGATAAATACCCCCAAACTTAAAACAGACATTGTCCTCAATGACTAAGTTAGGAATAATTAAAAGAGAGGACTTCCCTGAAAATATAGCAATGTTCCTCCTTGTCTGCTAAATCTGAAGAATCAGCTAGGCACATTGGAATTAATCGGGCACCACACTTGAGTTGGACTTGACTAACCTGTGAACACAATAGAAGCAAGTTTATTAAATCCTAAAAAAAAATATGAAAAATCTATTAACTAATATGAAATCTAAAAAAAAACTAAAAATTAAACTTGGGTTGCCTCCCAATAAGCGCTTGATTTATAGTCCTTCAGCCGGACTTTGTCTGTTCAACGCTATCCAATTCCTCTTCGAAAGTTGAGGAACCCTCCATCCATCAGTAGCAAATAATCCTTTGGGAGGTTCCCACAGGCGATGGCCAGTGCATCAAAATCACCTAGCATACTCTGATTCGGTATGATCTCATTCAAAAACGTCCCACAGCTAGGTGTTTTCTCCATTATGTATGTGATTACTTTGGGGCATGGAAGCTTGTCACACACAATAGACTCTTCATCTATCTTCTCTCTTTCGTCCCACCAAGGCTTCAAAATTGTACTCGCTCTTATGTCATAAAGAGCTTTGCCGACGACATGACTACCAAGCGGGCAGGGTTTTGCTAATCTGACTGGATCCTTGATTTTTGGCGGAGAAGGCACTTGGGGAACTAGCAGGATCGATTCGTCTTCTTTGGAATTTAGATCTTCATCGACCACCATTTCATGATCCCCATTTGTCTCCTCTCTTTCGATATTTTGTGGCTCATCCAGCTGCAAATTTGGTTCAGATTCTCCGTCAGTTTCGTCATCCATGTCATTAAGCCAAGTACTTGGAGGAAGGTTGTTTGAGGCGTTGTCCATTTGCTCTATCTGATTATTAAGATTTTGAGTTGATAACTCTTGATCTCGAATTGAACTCTCTTTATTAATCCTCCTCTCCTTTATGTCTGCTATGAACTTGAGCCACCATTCCCTCAACTCTGAATTATCTGTTTCTGTTTTGGAATCCATGTAATTAGGACTATTTGGTGGACTAGTGATGAGTTCCTCCATCTGATTATTAAGATCTTGACTTGACAAATCTTGACTAATCTTCCCCTCCTCTTGATCTGCTATGACGTTTGACATGAGTTCCTCCAGATTTGACTTTTCTTCTTGTGGCTCATCCAATAGCAGATTTGATTATGGCTCTCCATCAGTTTCGAAATCCATGTAATTAGGGCCAGTGTTTGGAGGAATGTTGTTCACGGCTTTGGTCATTTGCTCCAGTTGAATTGCTAGATTCTTAATTTATGTCGCTATAGATTTCATCACCTCTTTACTTTTTGTTCTTACTCTGGACAACTGTTCCCACATCCTTGAATTATCTATTTGCGGCAATGGAGCTGGATATGAAAATTCTGGTGTGTATGATAGATTTGGAGCGTAGTATTGGTCATCATAATTGTAGCTCCATGAAGAATCCGGGTGATACCCCCAATCTTGGTGATAGTTAGGATCAGCATAGTTGTTGAAGTAATCACCACTATATTGTACCAGTTCAAAACTGATGGTGCATTGATGACTTTGATGGTTACCAGCACAATAAGCACACGTAACTGCCATACTTCGACTCCGTTGGGCTGCAATAACATCCAACTTCCTCGAAAGTTCTTCAATCTGCGCTAATATAAGTTCATCAATCCCTGTTTCCATTGGTTGAGTAGTGCTCGTGTGCGGCCATTGATAATTGAATTCAGCCATGGTACCTGAAAAAAAGAGAGTAAGATAGGCAGAGAATTAAAAATAAAAAAAATGTTTAAATTAAGACTAATTTGATTGAAATTAATATTGGTAAATAATTATTAAATTAATTCCCCGGTAACGGCGCCAAAAACTTGTTGGATAAAATCTAGTTACGCACAACACGCAAGTATACGTGGTCAACAAGTAATAGATTGAAAGTAAAGTGTCGATCCCACTAGGAATTATTTAATATGAATCACCACGTACTAACCCGTAACCAAATCAATCTTATTTAAACGAATGAATTTCAAATTATATAATTAAACTACTATTAAATTCCACTAGTTAAATTAAGATTACGGAGATTTAAGATCACAACTTCACTTATTGCTTCATCTAAGTTAACATACTTCTCATCAATTATTCTCTCTATTCTGAATTGTTAATCAAGAACACGAAAGTAAATATAACAACCTCTCGATGCATCATACCATACTCACTCAAATCCACAGATGATAGAATTAAGCAACACACCCTAATTAACTTAATCCACTATATTTCTATGTGAATTACAATTAAAAAGGATTGAATCACAAGTTCTCTATAAGATTACATATGGCGTAAAGGCGTACTTTTACCCTAAGCACGAATCATGACTTCCATCTATGCAGAAATCACAAACACATGCTACCATAATCAGATCTAAATCTATACTCCTCAATCGATTTCATATAGATTATCACAGTAATTGTTAGCAAGGTAATTAAGCAATTAATTCCAAATCACAATAGACAATCTCAACGATAGATCACAATAATTGATAAAGAAGCATATTAAAATAAATTACACAATAAGATACTTTGCAATCTCAAACAAAGAATTAGTTTATTAAATTAAAACTAAGAATCCACACTTGAATACACATCAAAAGATAAGAAAAAGATTAAGGAAAAGAATTGAATCTGTTGCCGGCAAATTCTCGCTCCTCCTCGCTCTTGATCTTAATCTCCAATGGCCTCCAAGTGCTTTAATCTCTAAAATTCCCTTTCAACTAGGGTTTATTATTTTATTTTATTGAAACTCTAAAACTAAACTAATCTAATTCTTCCCTAAGTTATCCTATATATTCTATAATATAAGCTAATATGCTAATATATATATATATATATATATATATATATATATATATATATATAGATCCTAACTAAGCTGCTGCCATTTTTTTCTTTTTTAATCCAAGTTAAGTCCCTCAAATCCCTTTTTATGTTGCTTTTTCCTTATATGACCAGGACAGGAATACTCCTATACTAATTAATATATCTATCATAAGCTGCTCCGTTGCTAACAGGTCAGGTCTCTTTTTATACAATATATTCCCTCTTCTTATCCCACGTTAAACCCCCACCACCTGAATAGAAGAAGGAAAGCAGCCGACTTGTCATGCCTTGTAGCCAATCTGTGTAGGATAAATAATCATGCCATCACTTGCGCCTCCTTGTTCCGTCCATGTAATCATATATCTCATGGAATCCTAATTGAACATATTATCTAAGCTAATCTAATTAATGGAATCCCACGTCATCTCCTGCTAGTATCAGGTGAAGTCTCCTTTTTATAATACTACACCCGCTGCCTTGTCATCTTGTTACACCCGAGTCCTACTCAGCCCATCTCTTGCTTGCGTCCTTGTCTAATTCGAAGTGGGAGAAAGAAGGTCCGTAGCTGGCTCACTTGTAACGGGTCCACTAGCAGCCTTCATCCTAGTCTCCATGTGTTGCACAAACCCTTAGCCACGTAGGAAACATTCAGCTATTGCCACCTTTTATCATGCCTTAAGTAGCATCGAACTCCTATTTGCCAATAAAAAGTCTTCAGCTGCTTCAAGTTTTATATCTGTGGCCCACTTTATTATATCTGTATCTTTTATTGCCCAAATCACTTAGCAGCCATATCATGCCTACTTGTGTCCAGCTCGGCAAAGGAGAACCATTCTTGCTACTGCCGCCTCCCCGCCCCGGCGGGGAGTTACCATGTTAATGCCCCGCCCCAGCGAGCTACTACACTGTCCAACCAGCTTAATTTGCATGTTTTGATTTCATCTTTTCATGGCTTTCCTCCCATTGAACTTATTAATTCGCGAGCTGCTCAATGCATGAAAGGCTACCGTGTCCTCCTCCAGTAGAAGACTTGTTTTGCATGTATTCCGTCGAATTGAATTGAATTGTTTGTGGCCCATATTATTTGAGAATGAATTGATTTAATTGTCACTTTAAACTTCTTTTGCATTCATTCCAATTCATGCACATGATATTATAAACCAGTAAAAATGATAGGAAAATTACTTAAAAGCAACAAGAATCAAGCTATAACGAATACCGATTAGTGGGTATTAAACCCACTCATCAAATACCCCCAAACTTGAGACTTTGCTTGTCCTCAAGCAAAAACACAATTAGAATAATTCATCCTCTAGCAATGATCCACTCAGGCAATGAGTCGATATGAATTTGAACAGTGGCCTCAAAGGTTACAACAAATGATTACCCACAGAAAATTTCAAAACAACGATATGTCTAATATTTCAACAACTTTCATTATTTCCACAACTATTCATGATCCTTTAAGTGCGTGTGTGCATACACATATTTAAACTAGTCATGACTTAGATAAGATCAACCAACACTCATAAAAGATTTTCAAAGACAACTCTCAAAACTTCTTATCACATCAATCTCCGCTAATCAAGACAAATCACATTTTTTTTCTTGAGGATCAACCGGATATTTAAACATTTAAGCACATAGGAACCCTTCCCAAGTACTTTAAAGATACTTCTTTTCTATCTTTTTAGTGAGTGCGTTTTACGCTCCATCTCACTTTCCAGTTCCATTTATACGAGGGCGTTTTACACTCCATCTCGTGCCTGTGTTTATGGGGAGTGCGTTTTATGCTCCATCTCGACCCACCACAAGATTCAATTATTCAACTCGGGAAGGTTCCAATTTTTTTTCTTTTACAAAAATACTTCAATATTTCCCCCAAACTTATGTGAGTGCCTGATTTTCACTTTGAATGATGCTCAAATAAGATTTCTTAAGTTGCAATGATATCTTTCATAAGCATTTAGCCAAAAAAATTCAATCCTAACTAGCTAAACAAATGGATATGTATAATTTTTCAAAAAAAAATCGCAAGTAGTGTGAAACCAACTAATCAGTTAAAATATAGACTAAACATGCTCATCAATTCTCTAAGAGTTAAAAATTAACCACCCTCTTATCATAGGCCACAATCAAATTACATCAAAACATTGCCCAAGTGAATACTAAACATGATAAATACCCCCAAACTTAAAACAGACATTGTGCTCAATGACTAAGTTAGGAAGAATTAAAAGAGAGGACTTCCCTGAAAATATAGCAATCTTCCTCCTTGTCTGCTAAATCTGAAGAATCAGCTAGGCACATTGGAATGAATCGGGCACCACACTTGAGTTGGACTTGACTAACCTGTGAACACAATAGAAGCAAGTTTATTAAATCCTAAAAAAATATGAAAAATCTATTAACTAATATGAAATCTAAAAAAACTAAAAATTAAACTTGGGTTGCCTCCCAATAAGGGCTTGATTTATAGTCCTTCAGCCGGACTTTGTCTGGTCAACGCTATCCAATTCCTCTTCGAAAGTTGAGGAACCCTCCATCCATCAATAGAAAATAATCATTTGGGAGGTTCCCACAGGCGATGGCCAGTGCATCAAAATCACCTAGCATACTCTGATTCGGTATGATCTCATTCAAAAACGTCCCACAGCTAGGTGTTTTCTCCATTATGTATGTGATTACTTTGGGGCATAGAAGCTTATCACACACAATGGGCTCTTCGTCTATCTTCTCTCTCTCGTCCCACCATGGGTTCAAAATTATACTCGCTCTTATGTCATAAAGAGCTTTGCCGACGACATGACTACTAAGCGGGCAGGGTTTTGCAAATCTGACTTGATCCTTAATTTTTAGCGAATAAGGCACTTGGGGAACTAGCAGGATCGATTCGTCTTCTTTGGAATTTAGATCTTCGTCGACCTCCATTTCATGATCCCCATTTGTCTCCTCTCTTTCGATATTTTGTGGCTCATCCAGCTGCAAATTTGGTTCGAATTCTCCGTCAGTTTTGTCATCCATGTCATTAAGCCAAGTACTTAGAGGAAGGTTGTTTGAGGCGTTATCCATTTGCTCTATTTGATTATTAAGATTTTGAGTTGATAACTCTTGATCTTGAATTGAACTCTCTTTATTAATCCTCCTCTCCTCTATGTCTGCTATGAACTTGAGCCACCATTCCCTCAGCTCTGAATTATCTGTTTCTGTTTTGAAATCCATGTAATTAGGACTATTTGGTGGACTAGTGATGAGTTGCTCCATCTGATTATTAAGATCTTGACTTGACAAATCTTGACTAATCTTCCCCTCCTCTTGATCTGCTATGACGTTTGACATTAGTTCCTCCAAATTTGACTTTTCTTCTTGTGGCTCATCCAATAGCAGATTTGATTATGGCCCTCCATCAGTTTTGAAATCCATGTAATTAGGACCAGTGTTTGGAGGAATGTTGTTCACGGCTTTGGTCATTTGCTCCAGTTGAATTGCTAGATTCTTAATTTATGTCGCTATAGATTTCATCACCTCTTCACTTTTTGTTCTGACTCTAGACAACTCTTCCCACATCCTTGAATTATCTATTTGCGGCAATGGAGCTGGATATGAAAATTCTGGTGTGTATGATAGATTTGGAGCATAGTATTGGTCATCATAATTGTAGCTCCATGAAGAATCCGGGTGATACCCCCAATCTTGGTGATAGTTAGGATCAGCATAGTTGTTGAAGTAATCACCATTATATTGTACCAGTTCAAAACTGATGGTGCATTGATGACTCTGATGGTTGCCAGCACAATAAGCACACGTAACTACCATCCTTCGACTCCGTTGGGCTGCAATAACATCCAACTTCCTCGAAAGTTCTTCAATCTGTGCTAATATAAGTTCATCAATCCCTGTTTCCATTGGTTGAGTAGTGCTCGTGTGTGGCCATTGATAATTGAATTCAACCATGGTACTTGAAAAAAAGAGAGTAAGATAGGCAGAGAATTAAAATTAAAAAAAATATTTAAATTAAGACTAATTTGATTGAAATTAATATTGGTAAATAATTATTAAATTAATTCCCCGACAACAGCGCCAAAAACTTGTTGGATAAAATCTAGTTACGCACAACACACAAGTATACGTGGTCAACAAGTAATAGAGTGAAAGTAAAGTGTCGATCCCATGAGGAATTATTTAATAGGAATCACCACGTACTAACCCGTAACCAAATCAATCTTATTTAAACGAATGAATTACAAAATATATAATTAAATTACTATTAAGTTCCACTAGTTAAATTAAGATTACGGAGATTTAAGATCACAACTTCACTTATTGCTTCATCTAAGTTAACATACTTCTCATCAATTATTCTCTCTATTCTGAATTGTTAATCAAGAACACGAAAGTAAATATAACCACCTCTCGATGAATCATACCATACTCACTCAAATCCACAGATGATAGAATTAAGCAAGACACCCTAATTAACTAATCCACTATATTTCTATGTGAATTACAATTAAAAAGGATTTAATCACAAGTTCTCTATAAGATTACATATGGTGTAAAGGCGTACTTTTACCCTAAACACGAATCATGACTTCCATCTATGCAGAAATCCCAAACACATGCTACCATGATTAGATCTAAATCTATACTCCTCAATCGATTTCATATAGATTATCACAGTAATTGTTAGCTAGGCAATTAAGCAATTAATTCCAAATCACAATAGACAATCTCAACGATAGATCACAATAATTGATAAAGAAGCATATTAAAATAAATTACACAATAAGATACTTTGCAATCTCAAACAAAGAATTAGTTTATTAAATTAAAACTAGGAATCCACACTTGAATACACATCAAATGATAAGAAAAAGATTAAGGAAAAGAATTGAATCTGTTGCCGACAAATTCTCGCTTCTCCTCGCCTTTGATCTGGATCTCCAATGGCCTCTAAGTGCTTTAATCTCTAAAATTCCCTTTCAACTAGGGTTTATTATTTTATTTTATTGAAACTCTAAAACTAAACTAATCTAATTCTTTCCTAAGTTATCCTATATATTCTATAATATAAGCTAATAAGCTAATATATATATATATATATATATATATATATATATATATCCTAACTAAGCTGCTGCCATTTTTTTCTTTTTCAATCCAAGTTAAGTCCCCCAAATCCCTTTTTATGTTGCTTTTTCCTTATATGACCAGGACTGGAATACTCCTATACTAATTAATATATCTATCATAAGCTGCTCCGTTGCTAACAGGTCACGTCTCTTTTTATACAATATATTCCCTCTTCTTATCCCACGTGAAACCCCCACCACCCGAATAGAAGAAGGAAAACAGCCGACTTGTCATACCTTGTAGCCAATCCGTGTAGGACAAATAATCATGCCAGCACTTGCGCCTCCTTGTTCCGTCCATGTCATCATATATCTCATGGAATCCTAATTGAACATATTATCTAAGCTAATCTAATTAATGGAATCCCACGTCATCTCCTGCTAGTATCAGGTGAAGTCTCCTTTTTATAATGCTACACCCGCTGCCTTGTCATCTTTTTGCACCCGAGTCCTGCTCAGCCAATCTCTTTCTTGCGTCCTTGTCAAATTTGAAGTGGGAGAAAGAAGGTCCGTAGCCGGCCCACTTGTAATGGGTCCACTAGCAGCCTTCATCCTAGGCTCCATGTGTTGCACAAACTCTTAGCCACGTAGGAAACATTCAGCTATTGCCACCTTTTATCATGCCTTAAGTAGCATCGAACTCCTATTTGCCAACAGAAAGTCTTCAGATGCTTCAAGTCCTATACTCGTGGCCCACTTTGTTATATCCGTGTGTTTTATTGCCCAAATCACTTAGCAGCCATATCATGCCTACTTGTGTCCAGCTCAGAAAAGGAGAACCATTCTTGCTACTGCCGCCTCCCTGCCCCAGCGGGGAGTTACAATGTTAATGCTATTATAAACCATTAAAATTATAGGAAAATTACTTAAAAACAACAAGAATCAAGCTATAACGAATACCGATTAGTGGGTATTAAACTCACTCATCAAATACCCCCAAACTTGAGACTTTGCTTGTCCTCAAGCAAAAACACAATTAGAATAATTCATCCTCTAGCAATGATCCACTCAGGCAATGAGTCGATATGAATTTGAAAAGTGGCCTCAAAGGTTACAACAAATGATAACCCATAGAAAATTTCAAAATAATGTTATGTCTAATATTTCTACAACTTTCATTATTTTCACAACTATTCATGATCCTTTAAGTGTGTGTGTGCATCCACATGTTTAAACTAGTCATGACTTAGATAAGATCAACCAACACTCATAAAAGATTTTCAAAGACAACTCTCAAAACTTCTTATCACATCAATCTCCGCTAATCAAGACAAATCACATTTTTTTTCTTGAGGATCAACCGGATATTTAAACATTTAAGCACATAGGAACCCTTCCCAAGCACTTCAAAGATACTTCTTTTCTATCTTTTTAGTTAATGCATTTTACGCTCCATCTCACTTTCCAGTTCCATTTATACGAGTGCGTTTTACGCTCCATCTCGTGCCTGTGTTTATAGGGAGTGCGTTTTACGCTCCATCTCGACCCACCACAAGATTCAATTATTCAACTCGGGAAGGTTCCAATTTTTTTTCTTTTCCAAAAATACTCCAAGATTTCCCCCAAACTTATGTGAGTGCCTAATTTTCACTTTGAATGATGCTCAAATAAGATTTCTTAAGTTGCAATGATATCTTTCATAAGCATTTAGCCAAAAAATTTCTATCCCAACTAACTAAACAAATGGATGTGTAATTTTTCAAAAAAAATTCGCAAGTAGTATGAAACCAACTAATTAGTTAAAATATAGACTAAACATGCTCGTCAATTCTCCAAGAGTTAAAAATTAACCACCCTCTTATCATAGGCCACAATCAAATTACATCAAAATATTGCCCAAGTGAATACTAAACATGATAAATACCCCCAAACTTAAAACAGACATTGTCCTCTTTCCCTTCATGCATACCCCAAGGTGATTCCTCCCGCGGGTAGGACAGACCTCCACCCTCTTCTTCTGATTTCTTTGCTGGTGCCTTGTAGAGGCACTGTCATTCCACCTCCTTTTCTGACTACTGCGACCACTAGTATTTCTGCCACTAGCTTTGTTATTTTCACCTTCATTCTTCTTTTTCTTTAGTTCTTGATTGTACGTGGTCAGAGCATCGCTTCCACCTTATGCAATAATTGTCTTCTCCAACACTCCCGCAAAAGTGTTCAACTAGAACCTTGACACCTTGTTGTACAACCAGGGCTTCAATCCCTGTTCAAACCTTCTAGCCTTTCTCTCATCTGTATTCACCTAATAAGTTGCAAACCTAACCAACTCATTAAACTTTACAGCGTACTCTGGTACAGACATGTTGCCCTGCTTTAGCTCCAGGAATTGAACCTCCATCTGGTTTTGAGAGCTCATTGGGAAGTACATCACAAAAAATATCTCCTTAAACCTGTCCCCAAGTGATTATGCCCTGTCCTCCCCAGATCTTATTCACCTGCCACCAGTAGCTGGCCTTTGCTTTCAGCATAAATGTTGCAAAGGCGGTCTTCTGATCATCGTTGACCCTTGTGACGTTAAACACTTTCTCCATCTCCATCACCCAAGTCTGACCTTCGATTGGGTTCATGGATCCCTTAAACTCTGGCGGTCCTACCTCCTTGAAATCCTTAAATGACGTAGTTTGTGGAGCATGCGGCTGATTTGCAAGTGCTCCAGATAAGAGATTGACCAACTGCTGAACAAGATTAGCGTTGGCATTGGCGTTGGAGTTATTGTTATTGGTCGACCCTTCCTTAGCTGGTTGACAGGTTGGGCGTCTTCTTGGCGGCATCTTTCTAGTTTAAGATATACGTTTAATAGATCGTTACTCAATTTCTTAAATATTTAAGACTTAGCTTAAACCTTTTAAGATGATCACTTAACACATATCATCTTATAGACTGATGAGTGCATATTATTCATTTATTTCAATTCCATTATATTTAGTTTATTTCATGTTTTGTGATGTAAATAGGCTTAATGGTGTGTTTATTGATTTCAGGATTAATTGGAGCTAAAGTACAGAAATAGGCTGATTTGGAGTTGAATTGAAGAGGAGTTTGACAAGCAGTTGATTTTCTCAATTTTTGGAGATTGCTACATGGAATTGGATTGATATTACTATCAGATTTAGGATTGCTTTGGACTGAGATTTTATTTCGTTATTGGGCTCTATTTCTTTATGGAAACTAGTTATGATTTGTAATTCGTTTTAGGATTTAGATTTCTAGTTCTCATAGGATTTAGGACTTTATCTAGCACTATAAATAGATGTAATAGTCAGGGTATAATTCATTCTATCATCTAATTCATTCTACAATCTACTACATTCTCTCATCTACACCATTGGAGTGCAGACTTGGAAGCATGTCAGGCTAGTTTTCTTTATTCAGTTATAAGGGATGTTGGACCTTATTTATAATTAATAGTTAATTGAGTATTTATTATTTATTCCTTCTCACATGAAATTCATTCTTGATAATCTGATTTAATTTCTGAATGGTATTTGGTTTAACTAATTTGATTTTTACAGGATTAAATTGGTTAACGAATATCATATGTTAGATCAAAGAATAATATTACGTGTAATTGATATTGTTCCTAATCACAAGTAGCAATTAGTAATACCTGATTGTGGACAAGCTTTAGAGTATTGCTATGATTATCAGAGGACAAGTTGAACAATCCGTGCTTATGTGTTTGTTGCTTGGAATAGCCTAATTCCCTAGTTATTAATGCTGCTGTTATATTAAATTTAAAGAGCTTGTTCTAGGTTATATAATGGTTAGAATCTTGTGAAGAGCTTGTTTCATTGAGTGACAATCTAAGGGGAGTTTTGGGTAGCAGAGCTTGTTGTTACCTAGGACTATTAGTTTCATT
Source organism: Panax stipuleanatus (assembly GCA_020205555.1). Lineage (NCBI taxonomy): Eukaryota > Viridiplantae > Streptophyta > Magnoliopsida > Apiales > Araliaceae > Panax > Panax stipuleanatus. Next base: position 63,774,938 of record CM035122.1, read on the forward strand.
GAAGGGTAAATAATATTACACTTCATTAATTTATTGTTGAAAAAAGGTGATACTAAATTGAAAAACTGAAGCTTTTTATTCATTGTTAATTCTTATTAGTTTATTCTTGTTAATTTAGTTAATTAATTCAAAATCTCCTTTTCATTAGAAATCATAGGATAAATATAAAATAAATCACTCTCTATGGGATCGATCCTTACTACTGTGCTAATTGTTTGAATTTGTAAAGTGAAAGTGAGGTTAATTTAGGAGTGTAATCGACAGCTCCTATAGACACTTGAAATTTTGCATTCCTGTTACTAACCATGTTGGAGGGCAAAACCATCTTTTAGCCCTGACAACACCGAGATGTCAAGTGAAGCCCCGACGACAACCCCGGGAGGTACAGAACCCCCAGTGACAACACCGGGAGATCAAAATCAACCACGGCCACAACACCGGGACGTCAGGTCAAGCCCCGACAACACCGGGATGTCATGTGAAGCCCAGGCAACAACCCCGGGAGGTATAAAAGCCCCGACGACAACCCCGAGAGACCAGATCAACCTTTTGAGACAGCCTCAAAGAATCAAATCATCCCCAGAGATAACCTTGGGAGACCAAATCAACCTCGAAGACAACCTTGAGTAAGAACAGAGTCGGCTGGGATCAAACCTTGGAGACAACCCCTAGAAAACTGTCGAAAGTCTTGTCAATACAGAAGACAACCCCTGAAAGGGAAAATGGTTATTTTACTGACTTGAAGCCAAATCAAGCCAAATTAATGCAGTGAGGGTCAGAAAGAGCCATAACATCTATCCCGAGTGAAAACGACGCAAGACAGCTCAACGGACGGACCGCGTAAAAATGAAGATCTGGTCATAAACCCATTTCTTGGATTCAAAAATGGTTAAATCCCATGTCATTGTGTAGCTTTCGAAATGGGCTTTTCGAGAAGGTATAGCACGCCTCAAAAGGATGCCCAGATCAAAAGTTATAAAGATTAGAAGCATACCAAGCGTTGGTTGGAGTGCACATACTTTGAGACGACAAGACCCACGGTAGTGGGCTCCACTTGGGGAGCCGCACCTCTACCTGCGACTGTCGCGGGTAGACCCGCTACCATCTGGTCTATAAATAAGACCCCCCACCCTTGCAAAAGGAGAAGAAAAAAATAGAAAATATAGATAAACTCCGCTCATGTCAACCTTTAGCCCCACTTCTAGTACTCCAAACTTCAATTTTATTATTCCAATATGTTTGCATACGTATATTCTATAACATATCAAATATTAATCAGTAGAAATGAAGATTTGAAGCCTTTCGAGTGGCAAAGAGCCCGTGTAGCAGTCCATTGTATATTTTTTTACGATTAAAAATTGTTTCCTACTTTATTACATATATGTGAACATGCATATAAAGTTTTATCTTCTGGTTTTTCCCGAATCTCAAATCTGTGGCCTTTCTAGCTTATTTTGTAGTATATATAAGTATATATATACGTTTTTCTTTATTTGCACAGTTTGGATTGTTAATCCGTGATTTTTACTCTCTTTTATATATATATATATATATATATATATATATATATATATATATATATATTTATGGGCCGGATCAAGAGAAATACTCTTAAGTAGCATTACGGCTTAAGTAGCACTACCTATATAAGGTATCCGATTTTTGGCTCCAATTTGAAAATCAATTTTTCTCAATCTCCAAAACAAAATAAATCAAAGCTGTTGTTCTCTTCGAAACAAATCCTTTGTTCTCTCCAAATCAAAAATAAAACCAACCTCTGTTCGATCTCTCCAAAACAAATCGAAGTTGTTTGGTCCAAAACAAAACCCAATCTCTGAACATCTCCCTATTTCAGACCAAACAAAACCAAGAATCAAGCAACTATGCTCGAAAAAATTGAATCAAGCAACACGGAGACCAATAATCAACATCTATGCCCATATTTCGACTTCGATTCAGTAAACCTTTAACTATTATCCATCTACTCGCTCTGGGTTTTGACCATCGAGGATTTCTAGGTTTTATGTGACCCATTTAAGTCTCTTTCCAATTTGGGTTTTATTAAGAGGGTCTTATGCTATCTCATCTTTCTTTCCCGTACGAACATTGAAATCTCTCTCTCTCTGCTCAATAGTCATTGCCAATGTATAAGAGGAACAATTTTCTTAATTAATCACTACAGTTTTTTCCCTCTCACTACTTGTTTCATTAGTTATTTGCAGAAAGTTTTTATTTTTATTTTATTAATAATCTTTCTCAAAATTTTAGTTTACATTTTTTTATTCTTTCGAACTCGTGTTTCATTAATTTATTTACTGCTATAAAATTGTGTCTGGTTTTACTTTTTCTCAAATGATTTCTTATTCTTGTGTTATAGAAAAGCTCCAATCTTTGTTGTTTTAATGATTTTTCTTGTCATTAGTATGATTACAAGGGAAAGTGGTAAAGGGAAAATCCAATAATTCACTTTTTATACATGGTTGTCAAATTCAATGGTCTATAGGAATTCCTATGTGTTATATCTTGTAATTAACTAATTCACAGGTTACTAGCTTGCTTATATTTCAATTGTCATTATAATAAATAGTCATTTTTGCAATTAACAAAAGGAATAAAAATGGTGGCTTTGTGGCATCTTAAGACCTTCTGGTGGTAGAAAAATGTGGAAGGGGAAAACCCCCACCTGTGCCTTTTGTTTTGTTCCTTATAAATTTTCTTCCCCCGTAAAAAGTAACACCATATAGCTTGTAATTAATTTGTTACTAATAATATGGTGTCTCAACAAGTGCAAAGACCAGACTATTACTATCTCTTGCAAGAAGGTTGAGAGAAATGTTGTTGGCCACTTTCTATTGCTTTGGTAAACAACTGGACATTCATGGCTTCTTGTGTTTTTGGAATTGTGTTGTGGTGCATTTTTGCTGATGAAGAAGGTCAATTTGATATTCCCTAGTGAAAAATTATTCAGTTTGCTTGTTCTTTTTACTGGCATTTTATATTGTGCATATTCGGCCCAAAGACCGTGAGGGTTTTGGAGGACTTGAAAATCTTGTTTGTCTAATTGTGTATTTTCACAAATTATTTGGAGACTTGTAATCAGAATAAAGGTGAGTGATTTAGCTTCTCAATGAAATTTGAGAAAATCTCTAAGGGAATAAATTTGTTTGTGTGAGAAAGAAATGGTTTGTCTTCCCAACTAATGTTTATGTATCTGTTTTCTTAACTTCTTAAACTAGATATAGAATGGAATTATTAAAATGTACTTTGTGTTTTTAGAATTTGATTCTTTTGCATAGAAGTTAAGCACACTGAAATACATTATCAGCAGTAACTACCATTTTATTTCCATTGATAGTAAACACTATCAATATTATCTAAAGCTCCTGAAAGCATTAATTATATCTGTGATATTCTTAATGCATGAATAATTTTTGTGAGAAATGGACTAGTGTCAGGAATTTCTGCACATTCTTTTGGGAGGCTGACTAATGAAATAGATGTTACTTCGTACAATTTATAACTGTAGTTTTGTAATATTTTTGTATCTTCATTTCAAATTATGTTTAGTGCTTGAGAGTGAGAGTTTATCTTCTTCTCTGAAGAAGCAATATGGAATTTAGTATTCACTCCTATTTTAAACAAGTTGAAGTGACTTGAAATTTCTTTAACCCCTTACCTCTCCTTCCCCTCTGCAAGGAATAAAGATCTTTACGTTTCATCACCAAGAGTTGATGACAGTGATGAAAATGACAGAAGTTCATGTGAATATCAAACTTCCAATGAAAGACCGAAGAAAATAGTACTGGGTGTTTGTTTTTCCTTTCATTTTGTGGTTTTTATTGTTTGTAATGAAGTTGTAGTTTCTTTGTAATGAAATTGTTGAATGTAATGGGTGTAATGAATGTAATGAAATACGCTGATGTTTAATTTTGAAGTACTGATGGATTATCTATGAGATGATGATGTTAAATTTTGCCGTAATGATGGTTTGTTATTTTGAAGTACTTATACTTTTATATTTCTTATTGTTTTGGAGTATTGATTGTTTAAGTTGTTATGAAATGAATGGTTTAATTTATTGTGAATGGTGGTTGCTTTGATTTGATTAATTTTTTTTATAAGTTTTGTTTAGTTGAGATGATGATGATGTTATGAAATCAATGGAACAGGAAACAAAAGACGCCCTGCATCAAAATATTTTTTATGAATATTTATTATTATTTGGTCTATAAGGCCTCAACTGGTATAGCAAATCAACAAGTAACATTAGAAAACCAATAACATAAATCATTCATTTCATAACTAGTACAAAGATGGATTAAAACCCAACTCAAAAAATTGTCATGGAGCTTGCTGTACAAGATTATCATTGTTCAACTTGTTCTAAATTGGTTTTGCACCTGAAAAACTCACATGGAAAAGCAGCTTCAGCTGGTAAAAAGCCACACGGAACAAAACCAAACACTATAACAGCTACAACAACCGTTGCTCATCCTTAACCCAAATCCACCTCATTGTAGCATTCCATCAATTTTTCTTAATGCATCTATGGCATTGGATAAAACCAAAGCAGGTGCCAATATAGAAAATCAGGTTAATCACAAGAGTCACAACTTAGTCATTCCAACAAAAAACTATTTTGGGAGTAACTTTTGGCTTATACGAAAATTCTACATCAACACCAAATTACTATAAGTAGTAAAATTCTGCATTAACACTAAATTAAAATAAGAAATCAATTGGGAAAAAGGAGAACCAGACACAATTTTATAGTAGTAAATAAATTAATGAAACACGAGTTCGAAAGAATAATAAAAGGTAAAATGAATTTTTGAGAAAGATTATTAATAACATAAAAATAAAAACTTTCTGCAAATAATTAATGAAACTAGATAGTGGGAGGGGGAAAAATTGTAATGATTAATTAAGAAAATTGCACCTCTTATACATTGGCAGTGACTATCGAGTAGAGAGAGAGATTTCAATGTTCATACGGGAAAGAAAGATGAAATAACATAAAACTCTCCAAAAAACCCAAATTGCAAAGAGACTTAAATGGGTCACATAAAACCTAGAAATCATTCAAGGTCAAAACCCAGAACGAGTAGATGGATAATAGTTAAGGGTTTATCGAATCGAAGTCAAAATCTGGGCGTAGATGTTGATTATTGGTCTCCGTGGTGCTTGATTCAATTTTTTCGAGCTTGGTTGCTTGATTCTTGGTTTTGTTTTGGTCTAAAATAGGGGGTGTTCAGAGATTGGGGTTTTTTTAGACCGAACAACTTCAATTTGTTTTGGAGAGATCGAACTGAGGTTGGTTTTATTTTTGATTTGGAGAGAACAGAGGATTTGTTTTGGAGAGAACAACAACTTTGATTTGATTTGTTTTGGAGATTGAGAAAAATCGATTTTCAAATTGGAGTAAAAAACTGGATACATTATATAGGTAGTGCTACTTAAGCCGTAATGCTACTTAAGAGTATTACTCTTGATCCGGCTATATATATATATATATATACTAACTTGTTCAGCCTGGATCGCTGATTCATGGCTTTTTCAACTTTATTATATATATAACTGACTATATATATACTAACTTTCAATTCCGTCAAGCCTGGATTGTAAATTTGTGGCATTTACTGCTTATATATATATATATATATATATATATATATATATATATAATTATTCTGACTTCGTTTGACCTGGATTGCAAATTCGTGGCCTTTTACAGCTTTTATATATATATATATATATATATATATATATATATATACATTCCAGTCGAGCTTGAATTAGAAATTCGTGGCTCTTTACAACTTTTATTTATATATATATATTTACATTCTAGTCGAGCCTGGATTAAAAATTCGTGGCTCTTTACAGTTTTTATAAATATATATATATATATTTACATTTCTGTCGGGCCTAGATTGGAAATTCGTCGCCCATTACAGCTTATATATATATATATATATATATATGAAATTGCATCCATAGCAACCGGTTGCCATAACACTATTCCCAGTAACCCACTTTTCAGCCGTAGATCAAGATAATTAAGGGCTGAGATGGTTTAGCTTTTTGTCCCAGCCGCTACTTGTAGTAGCAGCTGATAAATCTATTTTTTGGTCAAAACCTTTCAAGTACAGTGGGCCCCAATAAAATAAAAACTCCCAAACCGCTACTACATGTAGCGGCTCATGACAAAATTTTGTCTCACTTTACATGTCACTTTCATTATATTAAACTTATAATAAATTATATTATTATAATAATAATATTAATTGTTTGATTTATAAATATAATAAATAAAATTATAAATAATATTAATAATAATTAATTGTTTGATTTAATAAATATAATAATATTAATAATAACTAATAATCATATTATTATTATAATATGATTAAATTTATATCTTCTTTATTCAATGTGATTAAATATTTGCTTTAAATATTCATTTGATATGAATCTGCATTGATGTAAATATTGTGAATGAGATTTCTCTAAATCTAGCCCTTTCTAACTTTCAAACGGTTCAAAATCGGTCAAATCGGAACCGGGAAGCTAGAATGACTAAGAAATATTTAAATCTAGTTTTTTCCAGCTTTGGAATTATTAAAGCGACTATGTGACCATAGATCCTTATCTAGCGAAAACGGAAAGCTTTGGCTACGCGCATGCAAGGATTTTACTAATAAATCCTTTGTTTTGCGACGTCTAGAATAGAATTTGTATTATATGTCAATATATGTGATGTGCAGGTTTCTTGATCATTTTCTGTAAGCCTAGGAATTGTGGGATTAATGATCAAACACACTGATCTAATCTAATTCCCACGATGGATAACTCCACATTGTAAATTTATCATGCCAATTTTTCTGTAAAATGTACATCCGAGGGACCTTAAAACGGTTATCTAGATTTAAGGTCTCAAACATAGTGAAATATGGTTTTAGTGCTAGAGTCACTTGGATGGCTTTCATGCCCATAAGAAGACCAACACTTGTATATACATTCTGTATCCCGACAATTAACATCCAAATCAAGTCAAAGGCTGAATATAATAAAAATGGAAGTATCAAAAGGCTTCAAATCCTATGCGAACATAAGGGTTTGAAAACCATCTTTTAAAATGTCATTTTCATATCTTATCTAAAAAATGGACTTTTCAAACAAATCAAACCCTTCGTATATAGGTCCAATGAAGCACGACACTACTTTTAAATCAAACGTAGGCTCAATTACTTCCAGCATACGCATACACATTATAAATAAAAAGAAAAATATTGAAAAGATGCGGTAACCGTGTTTCACGGAAGTCTGGGGGTGCCTAACACCTTTCCCCCGCTTAATCAAGCCCCTAAACTTTAAGAATCTCAGTTTCCAAGGCCATGTTTTGATAGCGTCCAGTAATTGGGCTTACTTGCAAAAATCAAACAAAACTCGACTGAGTCGGTACAACCATTTCAAAATATACCAACTGACGACTCTGTAAACCTTTCAAAATCGTCGACATAATACATGTTGGCCTTTTCCTAAAAAATTTACCCTTTATTAAATAGATAAGACAAACAAAGGTAGAAAACAACAAAATTTAGGGAGAAGAAGATTTGTCCAAAGAGAAGATTTTTTCCCGACGTCAATAAGTGGCGACTCTGCCGGGGAATAGTAGAAGGCTTAAGCCGCACTCAAAACTTTTCAAAATTTCCCTTTTAAATCTGCGTATGTGTGGATGTTGTGTTTTACATTGAACGGGTGTGACTGAATGCTTTACTGCTTTATGTTAGTGCTTTGCACAAATGTCATCATTTCATACGGTGAGACACGATGTATATGAATGTATGTTGTGTGATTCCTCCACCAGGAGGCGAACCCGTCTGTGTTTGATTACTGGATTCAAAGGAGACTAATCATGCAAGGCTCAGGAAAGATACCACTCAGATCCGCTTCAATTGAAAGATCGGATTAATTTCCCCTCTAGTAGATTGCGAAGATCTGGGGACCTTCATGCCGAAAAACCGTGAGAGTAGCCTAAGATAAGTCAGCCTCTAATTAACCAAATCTGAAGGGAAGTTTCTTCATGCCTTCCTCTTTCAATTCAATGTAAATTTTCCAATTCAAATGTAAATTTCAAGATTCAATGTGAATATACATTCCATGTCTTGTAAATCATGTCATCCTATTCTGTCATCAAAACAACCGACCTATGTTTTACAAGATAAGATTAAAAACCTCAAAAATAAATACATTGCACGGCATGCATCTTAGTAATATGTACATCAAAATTAACACACCTACTTTTATTGTAGGAAAAAATTGGTCCCGTCACCAGATCCAAATCTAAAAAAGCACTAAGCCCATCTCCAGTCATGGCTTCAAGTGCTCAACCTGAATCCACCCCTGTCTCTAGCGGAGAGTTTGAAGGATTAAAAAACCAGATAGCCGAATTGGCCATTTTCTTGAAAGAACAAAGCCAAGGTCTTAAGGGAAAATAAACCCCCGGTCAAACAGAATAGTCTACACCTGGTAGCAATAAGGATGCCGGCAAGAAAGATACACAGACCCATGAGTCTCAAAACAAGGACCTTACCAACAAAACCCCAGAAATCATCAACCTCAACAAAAAATAGGAGGTTAATGATATTATGAAAAAGGTCCAACAAATGGAAGAAATAATCCGGTTCATCAAAGGACTGGGGCATTTAGGAGTGTCAATTACTCATATTTATGTATATCCCCAGGGGCTCGTTATCCAGACAAGTTTCAAGTCCCTGATTTTGAAAAATATGATGGATTAGGAGATCCCTACACCCATTTGAAGGTATTCATAGGAGAGCTCGGATCTTATGCAGAGGACGAGAAGCTCATGATGCAATTATTCCAGAAACGTTGACCGGAGAGTCTAGAGCCTAGTATGCCAGACTTGACAATTCAAAAATTCACAGCTGGGAAGAGTTAGCACATACCTTCCTTAATCAATACAACTTCTAGACTCAGATGGCTCTAGATAGATATCAAATCACCAAAGTCAAGAAGCAAAACACTAAGTCATTCCGAGAGTATGCTCAACGATGGAGACGGATGGCGGCATAAGTTACTCCGCCTATAATAGAGACTGAGATAGTCCTGACCTTCATTGGCATTCAAGAAGCTCCGTGTTACGAGAAGGTCCTAGCAAGTATAGGAAAACCATTCTCGGAGATGATCAAACACGGAGAGATGGTCGAAATGGGGCTAAAGTCTGGGAAGATAAAAGATCTAACTGCCTTGGAAGCCGTGGCCGAACATATTCAATCTGGAAGCTATGGGAGTAATCCCCGGAGAGTACACAAGAAGAAAGAAGAGGAGGTGTCCTTGATACTTTAGGGACAAAATGAGAGAGGCAATTCGAGCTTTGCCTATTCAAAGGAGAAACTATCCCCCTTTCCAAGCTCCTGCACAACCTTCTAACCCACCATTTCAGAGAGCGGAAGAGGTCAGACGTCAAAGAACGTTCACCCTCTTGGGAGATTCACTTGAAAATGTGCTGAAACTGCTGACAGCACAAAAGAAGATTGTTCAGCTCCTTCCGCCAGCCAGTTCCAGTGGACGAAATTTTGACCCAAGCAAAACATGTGCATACCATTCCAGAGCACCGTGCCACGATACACAAGACTGTTGGTCTCTCAAGCACAATATCCAAGACATTATAGATAACGAAAAGATTGTGGTGACAAAGCAAAAGCAACCACATGTGCAAGATAATCCTCTCCCTCAACATAATGAGGAGAGTGTCAATATGATTATCACAAGGAATGGAGAAGGATCCAAATACCTTCAGTATGTTGGAGAGTCAACTCAATCAAGTACCAATAGTCCAGATAGTTGGGAGTTCTCAGAAAGGCGGTTCCTTATAGAACAGGAAATCAAGTCCATCAAGGAACATGTTGGACTGTTGGCAGAGTTGGTCGTGTATTAACATTAGCTAACCCGACAGCTGATAAATCAGACCAACCAGCATGAAGCAAGTTCTCCTACACCTGAAATTAGCCCCATTGCTATGAGGGATCATTACCTGTTTCATGAGCGTGAATCCTGGGCCGACAAGGTGGCCAAGGAAGAGAAGTTCCAAGCTGATAGGGAATTCACCTTTAAGAGAAATTTTACTAATTTGAACCAGCTGATGAAAGAAATCCTTTAAATACTGATCAATGAGGGGATGGTTATGGATTTGTTACCCCCAGTAAACCCTCAATCCAGGAAGTTCAAGCATGACCAGATCTGTCAGTATCATTCCAACGTGCCCGGTCATGACACCGAAGATTGTTGGAAACTTCGTCACCTGATTCAAAACCTCATTTAAAGCGGTGAGCTAATGAAGGTAAATCAAGATTATAACTATCCCGATGATGAGGCACTCTTTATTCTCATGGTATGGAATCAGGAATTAGTAGCTATAATTTCTTGTGAGAAGGATATAGCCATCACGCCCCTGATATTGCAAGGGAAAGGGGTCCAAGAAGTACAGAATCTTGTGATAGTGGCTGCGCCCGAGCCTCTAATATTGCCCTTCAGACCACAATACCATGTCATCAACCTGAAAAGAGTCCTATGGAACTATGGGAAGGATAAAGGTTCAACCTCAAACAATATTATCAGCGTATCAAAGGAAAACTCGTTGTACCTGCCTCAACGGGTGATCAATCCAGTCATTAATGCTAAGATGAGAGTGGCTGAAGAGAAAATTGAAGAATTCCTCATCAAAATGGGGCATAATGAAATCAAGGTTGTGAAAAGTTTGAAAGAGGAACTTAAACAGATATCCATCCTGGATCTCATCTTATCCTCGGAGGATCATCGCAAAATTTTGGTGAACGTACTGGAGGAAGCACATCTGCCAAAGAATGTAGATATTGAGAAGTTCCGTCATGTGATAGAACACATTTTCAATAGCAATGTGATATCTTTCACTGACGATGATATACCCGTAGAGGGGACGGGTCATTGCAAGTCACTACACATAGCAGTGATGTCATTAGGGTATGTGATCGGAGGTGTGCTGATAGATGGAGGATCGTCTCTCAGCATCTGCCCCTATAAAACCTTGGAAAGAATGAAGATCAACCCAAATCGGATTCGTACCAGTTATGTAATTATTTGAGCTTTTGATGGATCTCGCCGAGAGGCTGTGGGAGAGATTGAGCTTCGACTAGAGATTGGTCCCCATACTTTCTATATATCCTTTCAGGTACTCAACAATAACACTGGATATAATTTGTTGTTGGGAAGAACGTGGATCCACATGGCAGGAGCAGTTCCATTCACCCTTCATCAGCAACTCAAGTACATTATTAATGGTAGTCTGATCACCATAAATGTCGAGCCAGAATATTCGGTCTGCACACAGAGCGATATACCGGTAATTAGTCTTGACGAGGGGGCTGAGCTTGTCAGTTTTCAAGACTTGGAGGTGAAAAATAATCAATACTTGTTGGGCCACCAGCCTTAAAACCAAATGTTTTTCCCGAAGTAATGAGAGTCAGTCAGGAAATGATATCCCTGGGATTCAGCACTGGAAAAGGGTTAGGGAAAAATCTACAAGGAATCAAGAATCCAGTGCAAATCCCTAGCCAGTTAGGGAAAGCCGGATTTGGCTATTCATCCGGAGCGAACCATTAGAACCCACTCAAGCGTCCAAAGGTTCCAGCTTCCACTATCCTGCTGCCAAACCTCACTGAAACCGGGTTTGTGAAACCAATGAGGAAGATTCCTACTGCTGTGTCAGCTAGGCTGTTTCCTCCAGTCATTCAATGAGTGAGAGAAAAGCCCCAAAGCTTTAGGGGAGAGCAAAAAGGGAAAAGAAAAGTTCATGCATGAAGGGCGAGACCCATTTGCCAACATATATTTTCTTATACACTACGAGGGTATGAACGATGATATCCCAGACAGTGATAAAGTTGATCAGATCTGAATGCCTCGTATATAAAGGGATATGGGTAAGAGCTCAAAGAAGAACCCGGACCCTGATCTGAAGTATGTCTCAGTCGTCATCAAAGATGAGGCAGACAAGCACAACTCCTATATCCTCCCTATTCATGAGGATTTGACCATGGACTATTGGAGCAGCACCCCATGCCTTATTCAAAAAGGGTAAAAGGGAAGAAAGTCCATCTGTCCTGGAGCATGGTTTCATTTACTACCTATTTTTGTTGCACAGCTATAGCAGTCACTTTTGTCATGCTTTTGCTAAATGCTTTGTATGTTTAAACAGTCTCATATATTATAGTGAAAGCATTTTGTTTTCAGGACTCCAGAATTGGATTTGTTTGTCCCTGCTGATGAGATGCCAAATTTTCACAGTGACTACAACTTTGATGTAAAACTAGACTTCGACTTGATGGAGATTGATCAAGAGGAGATAGATGACTATGAGGTGCCCGAGGAGATCAAAGAATGGGTCGAAGACAAACTCAAACCAAACCTCGATCAAACCACCACTATCAATATCAGAACCTCAAAAAACCTTAAAGAAATCCAGATAGGCATGGACCTTACCCAAGACCAAAAAGCAGGCCTGATTGAACTCTTAACTTAGTTCCAAGATATGTTTGCATGGTCGTATAAAGGCATGATTGGCTTATCTACTGACATTGTTATCCATCGACTGCCCATTAAAAATGGATTCAAGCCAATCAAGAAAAAGCTCAGGGGATTAAAACCTGAATGGAGTCTGAAAGTCAAAGAAGAGGTTGTAAAGCAATTTAAAGCCGGTATCATCATGGTATCAACATACCTGGAGTAGCTGTCAAACATAGTTCTTGTGCCTAAGCCCGGAAGGAATGTACTGTCGACGCCGGGTGGAAAATTAAGTCCTCGGTCTCCCTTTTGTTGAAGGAGGAGGTCTCTTTTTTCTCTTTTGGAGTTGTTTTCCCTCGTCTCTTGTCCGTGGAACGAGAGAGGAGTGCCCCAATTTCCTTATTTTATTCTTTTCCCTTTCGCTTTCGCTTTTTCTTTGGGGTTCTGTTTTAAAGGATGAATTTCATAGGAAACCGATACCAACATATGTGTCGACGATTTTGAAAGATTGATTTTATTGATTGGACCGATTGAGATAGAGTTGCCAGTTAGTATTTTGGAAATGGATGTACCAACTCATCCGAGTTTTAATAGTTTTTCTCAAGATGGTCCAATGCGTGACTCTTTGATTTGGTCTTGAAACCCAAGATTGGTGGAATCCGGGGGCTAGGTTAAGCGGGGGGAAGGTGTTAGGCACCCCCCGACTCCTGTGCAAGCACGGTACCGCATCTTATTGATTTTTTATGCAAAAAATGTGTGTGTGTGTGTGTGTGTATTTTTGATTTTGAAAGCTTTATTAGTAGGTTTCTAAGTCTTTTTGGTGACTTGAAAGTAGTGTTGTACCTCTTTTGCTCCTAGGTACGAAGGATTTGATTTAATCAAAAGTTTATTTTTAGTAAGATATATGAATTGAAATGAGGTTTAAGAAAGTAAGGTTTTCAAATCCTTTGCCCGACTAGGAATCGAGGACTTCGATACTTCCTTTTATTCTTTACGTTAATTACGTGATCTACCCCGAATCGCTTTCTTTCATCAAAAGCTCTTTGTGGTTTTTTCTTTGAGAAATCATTTTGATGATATGAATGCTAAAGCGTTAAGAAAGTTCGGATCATCATCGGGCATAAAAGCCATCTCGATGAACTGAGCTCCCGTAATGAAAGTTTTTACTATCACGGGATCTTGAATCCGAGCTCTTGAGACTAACCCCTAGAGTTCGTTTCCAGGATCCAAATATTACATGTACATCGATAGTTACGGTATTTAAAGCATTTACAACGTAAAAACTGGTCCATCGTGGGAATCAAGTCAGATCCATTCGGGGATCTCGACACCGGGATTCCTAGGCTCACATGATTTATACAATATTACGTATACATAACGTCCATGGCTTTGATACTAAGTGATTTCATCGCTCGAAATCACCGTTCACGTCGATTCAGCCCCCCTTTTACCTCTAAATATAGATTTAGGGCTATACGGGTTAACCGGGACGATTCAAAAATGATAAATCCATAGATATACCATGGATCTAATCCGTTATAGCTCCCGGGTTAAAGCTTCATGCTTAATAACCTCTCGGGAGCTAGATTAGGCTTAGCTTGAGGTATATCTAGCCTCTTGATAAGTGGATTCTATGACCACTTATTTGGATAGTAACCAACTCATTCTGTTGCTTAAACTCAAGTATCATTATGCCTTTTATGTGTTTTTGCTTTGTTTTGTGATTTTCAGGTTTAGAAACTCTCCGGGTGCTAATTGAGCTTAAAAGAGCAAAAGAACGCTTAAATAGGACAAAGCACTGAAATGGGCTTAAAGCATGAAGATAGCATGGGTGAGGAAGCAATGAAGGTGATGCCACGAGTCTAGAGGCCAAAAGGAGCAAGAATGGCCATTGAAGCAAAAATGGGAAGGAAGTGCAATCCGAACATCGTTTGGGTGGTTCATGTTCATTTCATGTTCTTGGATTGGAACTTGTTTCATATTGTAGAGCATCTTATAAGCTTTCCGTAACATCTTGAATCATCCAAATCAGAGTTCGGAGGTGAGAGTTATGCCCCGTATACCAACGGACGTCAAACCTCACGGTTTTGAGTTTTCATGCACAGCTGTCACTTGGAGCTCAATTTCAGCCTTCATCCATCCATAATTTCTCAATGTACAAGGAATGAAAGTTGTAGAGCTCTTCGATAGCTTCGATTTGACAGGTGACAGGCCTCGTAACTCCTCCCGGATCAAAAGTTATGGCCATTTTACCAGAGGACTCTGCAGCAAAAAATCCTTGGCGCGGGCGAGCGGCTTTAAGGCTATTTTTGGCGCGGCTGCGCCAGTCCTCAGCAGTGCTAGACTTGACTTTTCAATTGAACAGGACTTGGCTTTTGATTGGGATATAAGGGGGCTCGTTTGGGGCAAGAAAGAGTATCATATATTGGCCTTAAGCCCTGGCCCTAGCTTATTCTTCCATTTCTTTTACATTTCTTGTATAGATTAGGAGTAGATTAAGTCTAGATTAGGGTTTAGTTTAGTTAGTTAGTTTCTATGGTTAGATTAGGTTTGAAGATTTAAGCAAGTGGATTCCATTGGAGAATCAACAAGGAGCTTGAGCACTCAGATTTGCTATTTTCTATCTTTTGAATCTCTTTGCTTCCTATTTGCAATCTTATGATGTATATTCAACTTGTGGATGATATGTTTGAGTCATTTATGACTTAGACCTTATTTTGAGGTTCCAATGGAATCTAATGAGTAATCTATGTTGATTTCTCTTCCATATTGGTTCTTATTGATTGCTATGTGATTGTCTACTGCGATTTATGCTTTCATTGCTTAATTGAGTCATGACCAATTACTGTGATAACCTATGTGGACTTGAAAGACGAAGTGTAGGTTTAGATCTAATCGTAGTGGCGGGCGATTGTACGTTCACATGGCGTTGGACGTATGATTTGTGCTTAGGATAGACATATACCGAAGCGCCGCTCGTAGTCAATAGAGGACTTGACCTTAAACCCTATTTATTTGTAAACACCATAGACATATAGGGGTTTAGATAATATGGGTGTTCACATGCGTTCTATCATCTGTGGATTGCATGTGATATAGATTAGGTGCATCGAACGATGGCCTTCTCTTACCTTCGTGTTCTCGGCTAACAACTGTAATGATTAATTTGACCTAATTGGAAGTGTGTCGACTTAGACGAATCATTAGGGGAAATTGGAATCTCTTGTCTTCATTATCGAATTTTAACTCTAGAATTAATTAGTTTAAATTCAATTCCTTGCCTAGTTTAAAGTAGTTTTAATTCCAACCCTTTACCACCCGTTTAAATAAGACTGAAATGATTATGTACTAGTGCTTTGGTGACCTTTTATCTGTTAATTCCTCGTGGGAACGATATATGTACTTTCACTTTATTACTTGTTGACCGCGTATACTTGCGCGTTAATTGTGTCATCTAAATCCGACCAACACCTCCGAAGACTATATACAACGTATCAAGCATAAAATAACCTGTAAAAACATAAAAACTACCAACTATTACACGATATGCTTAAAATACAACAAGTATAGCTAGATTCAAACAAGATACTTCATTAATCTATCATTTCAACAAAGTTTACAAAGAAACCGAAGCTAAAAGTGCGTTATTTCACCTTGGGGGACGCGTGAACAAGCGTTTTGACTCCCGGGATGAAGTAAGAACACTAAGATGGCTTCAAGTAGATGCTATATGGAAGATTTGAGCTTCAAGTTCCTTAGTTAAGGTTCAACCCGAGCCTTTTTCTCTCTAGAATGCTTAATCTCTCTCTACAATGTGTATCTCTTCTTTTTTTTAAAATGAACTAAGTGGGGGGTTATAACCTGTCCGGGGCAGCCGCACACATGTATGCGGCTAGCCGTATACATGGTGGATGCTACCCAGGTGGGACCCCCCGGCTTGGTTATGGCTCCTTCGATCTCGATTCGGCAAAAGTTGATGTCTGTCATTTGATCTTTCAGACCGTATTTGACGAACGCAACGAGATATGACCGAGTCCGACTGAGTTAGGGTTCGAGAAGTTGATACTCGTAGGCGAGATACCTTCCAGGTCCAGATATCAGTCTGCAGGCTTCTCTCTTGATGGTACGTCGTTCGAGGTTTACTGAGGTGATTTCCGATGATCACTGTCTCAGCTCGTCGATCTTCGATCGGGTTGCGGTATGTTTAGACTTCATTGGTCCTCTTCACCATTCCCGGGGTTGTCTCCGAGATGATCGGGATCTTTTGCCCTACTGTGGGGTTGTCTCCAAAGCAAAATGACTCTTTTACCCTCCTGCAGGGTTAGTACGACAAAAGCGAAATTTCGAGTGTCTACAGGTATGAGTATGCGTGGATTACCGGGATTTGAACAAAGCTTGTCTCAAAGACAACTTCCCAGTACCTTTCATCCACATCCTGATAGACAATACGGCACAGTATGACATGTATTCTTTTGTGGATTGCTTTGCTAGATACCATCAAATCATGGTCACTAAAGAGGATAGGGAGAAAATAACCTTCATCACTCTCTGGGGAACTTTCTGTTATAGACGTTTATCTTTCGGCCTTATCAATGTCGGTCTTACATATCAGCGAGCTATGATGGCCCTTTTTCATGACATGATGCATAAGGAGATAGAGGTTTATGTGGATAATATCATCATCAAATCCCAGAAGGAGGATGACCACATTACCCATCTCAAAAATCTTTTCAACAGGTTGTGCAAGTACAACCTAAAGTTGAATCCAGCCAAATGTTTGGTGTCAAATCAGGTAGGTTGTTGGGATTTCTAGTAAGCAACAGAGGCATTGAGCTGGATCCCACCAAGATTAAAGCCATCACCAAGATGCCTGTGCCCCGAACAGAAAAGGAAATACGGGGGTTCCTAGGAAGAATTAATTTCATAAGCAGGTTCATTTCCCAGTTCACAGCAACGTGTGAAGCCATCTTCAAACTGCTAAGGAAGAATTCATCAGTGAAATGGAATGAAGATTGTCAAACTGCCTTCCTTTCCATCAAGAAGCAGTTGATCGAAGCACCTGTCTTGGTACCCCCAAGGGATGAAGTTCCCCTATTTATGTACCTATCTGTCAATACCAACGCAATGGGTTGTACGCTGTGGCAGAAAGATGATAGAAGTAAGGAAAGAGCTATCTATTACCTCAGTAAAAGATTCAGCAGCGGCGAGCAGAAGTACATCCTGATTGAAAGGACCTGTTGTGCATTAGCATGGGCCGCCATGAGATTACAACATTATCTGCATGGACACACAACCTACCTTATATCCCTCATGGATCCACTAAAGTACGTATTCAGCAAACCAATGTTGAATTGTCAATTGTCCAAAAGGCAGTTGATCCTCCAACAGTTCAACATTGTCTGCGTGACTCAGAAGTCCATCAAAAGTCAGAGGATTGCAGATCAATTGGCCGAAGCACCGTTAGGGAAATTTGAACCCTTAGAAACTTAATTCCCGGATGATGGGATTATGACAATTCAACAGATCCCTCAAGAAAATACAGTCAAGTATTGGAGAGTGTATTTTGATAGAGCAGTGAACATGGAAGGTGCCGGAGCTGGGGCAGTCCTTATCTATGTTACAAGAGAAAAGTATCATGTGGCTACCAAGATACAGTTTGTCAACACCAACAACACGGTTGAGTATGAAGGCTGCATAATGGCATTGAAGCTAGCCCAATCCATGGGTATTAAGCGTTTACTAGTCTTTGTGGATTCTAAGGTGGTTATCAGACAAACCACCAAGGCGTATCACACCAAAGAATTGCATTTGTTGCCATATCATCGGCAAGTTATCAAGATATCCATGGAGTTTGAAGAGATAACCTTCCTCCATATCCCTCGAGATAGGAATGACTTTGTTGATGCATTGGCAACATTGGCTTCCTTGATCCACATATCAGATAGAAGGGGAATTCCCGACATCAAATTTACAAGCTAAAAGGCCCCATCATATGTAAATTATATTGGAGAAGTATCAGATGAAATACCTCCTATCAAACAGCCTTGGTATCAAGATATAAAAGAATATCTCCGAGATGGATCTGCACCCGCTAGAGCAAGCCAAGCCGAAAAAAAGCTGATTCATAAGACGGCCATGAAGTTCTATCTGAGCGAAGATGCACTCTATAAAAGGGATGCTGGAGTAGGATTTTTAAGATGCCTTGATAAGGATCAAGCTCAGAGGCTGATGGATAAAGTACACAGCGAAATCTATGGTCCACACATGAGCGATCATTTTCTGGCCAACAAAATATTGGAGAACCAGGCATTACTGGATCTCTTTCATAGTTGACTGTGATGATCACGTCAGAAGATGCTACAAATGCCAAGTCCATGGGAATGCCATACACGCTCCTCTAAATGAATTGCACAATATGAGTTCGCCATGGCCTTTTTCCACGTGGGGGATGGATGTGATTGGGCTAATAGAACCCAAAGCCAATAATGGTCATCGATTCATCTTCACCATGATCGATTACTTCACTAAATGGGTTGAAACTGCCTCTTGTCCCAAAGTCACCAAAGAGGTAATCATTGGTTTCATTAGAAACAATGTTGTTTGTCGATATGGACAACCGGAGGTGATCGTATCAGACAATGCCAATAATCTAAACAACCAGATCATGTAGAAAATGATCTACCAGCCGAAGATGAAGCAAGTTCCATATCAAGCATCTCAATTTCGTCATCTACCAGCCCAAGATGAATGGTGCTATTGAAGCGGCCAACAAAAATATCAAGAAGATCATGAAGAAAATGTCCGCCAATCACAAAGGATGGCATAACATGTTGCCTCAGACTCTGTTAGTGTACAGGACATCAATGCGTACTTCCATTGGGCTACCCCCTACTCATTGGTTTATGGCATGGAAGCAGTACTTCCAATAAAGGTTGAAATGGAGTCCCTAAGAGTGTTAATAGACACTCAGATGGAGGAAGACCAATGGTTGCAAGAGCGGTACAACCAGTTGTCCCTGATAGATGAAAAAAGGGCTACAACCATCTTCCACCGGCAGTTATATCAGCAAAGGATTGCCCGGTCATATAACAAGAAAGTTCGACTCCGATAATTCAAAGAGAATAACTTGGCACTGAAGAAAGTTCTAGCCAACCAAGATGAAGTCAAAGGAAAGTTCCCCCCGAATTGGGAAGGCCCTTTCATTGTCAGAGAAGTGTTGACAGGAGGAGTAATTAGATTACAAGAAATGGATGGGAAAGAATTTCCCTAACTCATTAATTTAGAGACCGTGAAAAGGAACTATGTCTGAAACACCTGCAAGCCATCATCTTGGTCCTTTGAAAAAATCAAATCAGCTCGGGTTTTCACTAAATGCTCGAACTACGAATGACCTGATCTCCCTCAACCCGGAAGTACGTAGGCAGCCATTTATGGTGCGGTCAAACCAAAAAAAATTCAAAAATACATCAAACCTAAGTTCAAACCAAAAAGTAAATACTTTTCAAACCTTTCAGGGGAAGCTTGAACTACGAATGACCTAATCTCCCTCAACCTGGGAGTACGTAGGCAGCCATTCATGGTGCGGTCTGACCTTTAAGGAAATAAAACCAATAAAAACCAGTTCCAAGACACCGAAACCCTATAAAACCTAAATACTATTAGGCCTCCCTGGTCAACAGGCCCTGCTGAGGTATTCTCCAACATCTCAATGTCAATCCATCAAGGAAAAGCTCACGATACATCAGAACAACAAGTCATAAAAAAAGTGGTAATCACTCAGCAATGACAATACATATCCAACATGGAAGTGAATCAAAATATATATCTCTAATATATAATATTGTTTGATATATACTCTGTGTCCTGTACATGACAAAAAAATGGCTGATCTAGTATGTGCAAAAAAATTAAAGCTGGTCTATGAACCCGTGGATAAACGGGATAGCAGTGCGAACATGGCATCCCTCTCAGAAGATGGATAAACAGCTATAAGCTCATGTCCCACAGTCTTCATACGTTCTAGAATATCAATGGCCATCTGCATAGTACTGCTGTGACCATCTATGAAGGCAATTATATAGGCGACGATGATGTATGTATATAATCTGAGGGCAGTGCTGTCAGCAATATAAACATCTCGGATAGCTATATGGCCCCATCCCTCTCAATATAAACAGCATCCCGGGCGACTAAAGGCTCCTTAATCTCAACAAATGTTGCATCCCGGGTGGGTCGAGCCTCGACTCTATCAATAAAAGCGGCATCCCTGCTAGAAAGGGCTGTCAACATCAGCGCACTAGCCTGATTCCTCTCAAAGGTCATCCGAGCTAGTAAATCAATAAGAGCTGGATCTGTCCCAGTCAGAATGCTTGAGGGGTCAATAACCAAGGATGCTGTCAAACCAGCAAAACAATCATCCTTGGTGGGAGAACCAGGATCCTCTATAGGCTCTTCCTCGTCAGAATCAATGCTCGGAGTTAAATGGATTACTGCATCCAATGAAATATCTGCCTCAAACTTTGCCGAATACTCTAGAGAACGATCTGGATGGCTAGTAGAGAAATCAGCTGTCTCCCTATGAATCCAACACTCATAAGTCCCGGTGCGGTCAGCTGGTAACAAAGATGAAGCTAATATCCGTTGATCCATAGCCCCCTCAAAGTGGTGGATGCTCTGAAACTGATCAAACTGGCCCATGACTACCAGCGGATGATATCTGGTCACCCTCTCAAATCTGCCAGGGGCAGATAATCCATGCCACATACATGAGTGAGGAAGCTGTAAGGGGAACTAAGCCCTAAGCAAGGTAAGATCGAAAATGGATGCTCGATTGTTGATAAATCAACCAACTAGGATGCAACATCTATACACTCTGCTAGCCGAAAAGAGTAGGACATGGCTATCTCATGAGTAAAGTAATACCCATGATGTCTGAAAATGCCAATAGGACTCAAATGTGTCATGAACCACACGTACAGCAGAACGGCGTTGCCCCTGAAAAACCCCTCTGGATGGGTACTGCAGAATGTATCCGACCTCAAGGTCTCCACTAATATCATCGGTAAGATAGTACAACCCTGTCTGAGAGCACGAACCACTATCATCGGGCCAGTGTCCAAGTGGTCCATATATAGTGACATGTACAAATAAGTTGTGACGCACATCAACACAATGTCCACACATGCAAGCTTCCACTCGTCTGCAGGGATGATGAAATCTCCCGAATATCGCTCGCATCAGTCCAGTCGGCCAAAGAGATAGATCAAAAAGTCTAGGGACACCACATGTCTCGCAATAATCTCCTTAGTGATGACTCTGAGTCTCAGACTGTCATGGTCGTGAATGGATGTCTCATGTCACTAATGGCTGTCCTGGCACAGGGCAGATCTAATGCCAAACCCATGAGGCGCTCATACTCCTCCAGTATAAGAGTAAACTAATAAATGCCAAACCTAAAAACCTGGCACTCGGGTATCCAGCAGGACAACATATTGTCAACAAAACCCGGTGGAACATGAAAATCTAGAATGGCCAAAGAATGTCCTAGCATTTTATCAACTGTCCCTCTGGCTGTGGGGTGCAGACTGTCATATCAAGATCTCAACAACGATGCTATCAAAGAAGGTGGCAAGTGCCTGATACAGATTACGGTAGATGAAGACATCTGTAGAACAGTATCATGAGACCATCCAGGGGTCAAATCTAAACTCACCTGTCTAAGTGCATATCGATGACATAATACTGAAAGTAGTATGCATATAAGCCAATCATGTATGATGATAAATCATATCCTTTATAAACGATCTTTTCGCAACGCATTCAGCAACATACCTCTTCATATTCAGCCACCAGAAATGATGCCTGAGATCCTGGTACATCTTCGTACTCCTGGGGTGAATAGAATATCTAGAACTATGAGCTTCGCTCAGAATCTCCTCTTTGACCTTTGGTACTGGCGGTACCCAGATTCTACCTTCAAACCGTAACAGACCTTCATTTTTGATCTTGAACTTGAACTCTTCGCCATCAGTTATCCTCCTCCGAATCTTCTCACATTCTTCATTGTGAAGTTGTGCTTCTTTCACTTTGTCTACTAGAGTAGAACCAGTGGTTACTTGAAACAACATCTCATCCGATTCCTTCGGAAGCTTCACCTCCAACTCCAATTTAGCCATCTGTTCTATTAACTGATCCTGATCAGTTAACATGTTCAGTTTCTCCCGACCTTTCCTGCTCAAAGCGTCGGCGACAACGTTAGCTTTACCCGGATGGTAAAGTATCTCGCAATCGTAGTCTTTAATCAGTTCCAACCATCTTTTTTGGCGTATGTTCAAATCCTTCTGGGTAAATATATACTTTAGACTCTTGTGATCTGTGTATATTTCACACTTTTCTCCATATAAGTAGTGCCTCCAAATCTTTAGGGCAAACACTACTGCCGCCAATTCTAGATTATGGGTGGGATACCCCTTCTCATAATCCTTTAGCTGACGTGACGCATAGGCAATGACTTTGCCACTCTACAACAACACACAGCCTAATCCTTTATGTGAGGCATCGCTATATACTACGAAATTCCCTAAACTATCTAGTAAAGACAATACAGGCGCAGTACTCAGCCTCTTCTTCAGCTCTTGAAAACTTTCCTCACATTTCTCCGTCCAAATAAATTTAACCGTTTTACGAGTCAAATTCGTCAACGGAGTTGCGATTCTAGAAAAGTATTGGATAAATCTACGGTAATAACCTGCCAATCCCAAGAAACTCCTCACTTCAGACGGCGTCTTCGGCTGATCCCAATTTATAACAGCTTCAACCTTCGACGGATCTACCGAAATACCATCCTTATCGATTACGTGGCCAAGAAATTGCACACGTTCCAACCAGAATTCGTACTTCGAGAATTTAGCATAAAGCTTCTCTCATCTCAGGGCTTCTAAGGTTAGTCGTAAGTGTTCAGCATGTTCCTCCCCAATCTTGGAATAAACTAGGATGTCATCTATGAACACTACCACGAACTTGTCCAAAAATGGCTTGAACACCCTGTTTATTAAGTCTATAAATGCAGCTGGGGCATTCGTGAGACCAAATGACATCACCAAGAACTCGTAATGACCATATCGAGTCCTAAAAGCCGTTTTAGGTATATCTTCCTTCCTCACCTTCAACTGATGATACCCGCTTCTCAAATCAATTTTCGAGAAGTACTTTGCACCCTTCAACTGATCAAACAAGTCATCGATCCTAGGTAAAGGATACCTATTCTTGATAGTAACTTTATTCAACTCCCTATAATCAATGCAAAGATGCATCGATCCATCATTCTTCTTCACAAACAAAATTGGCGCTCCCCACGGTGAAACGCTTGGTTGAATATACTTCTTGTCTAGCAGTTCTTGTAGTTAAACCATCAGTTCCTTCATCTCAACTGGAGCCATTCTATACGGAGCCTTCGAAATCGGAGCAATTCTCGGCGCTAGATTGATCACAAACTCTATCTCCCTATCTGGCGGAAGTCCTGGCAAATCGCTCAGAAAAATGTCCACAAACTCCTTAACTACCGATATCTCCTCCACCTTCGGGCGTATCTACTATGTAGGCTAGATATCCTACACAGCATTGCGTCAAAAGTTTCTTGGCTTGCATAACCGTCAGACAACTCATTTGTCTAGGAGATTTGCTACCATAAAACACTAACTTCGATGGAGTCGTAAGGTTTACCGACTTCTTCTGACAATCGATTATCGCCCCATGGTTGAACAACCAGTCCATACCCAGTATGACATCGAATTCCCCAAGTTTTATCAGAATTAAATCTACTCTAAACTCCTGACCCTTAATGTCCAATCTACAGTTCTTATAAACACACCTAACAGGAATAACCTCCCTATTCGCAATCTCTATGTTCAAAGGGTAAACTAACTCCTCTACAGGTAAGTCTAGGGTTTTATCTAAATCATCAGATATGAATGAACAAGTAGCACCCGAATCAAATAATACATATGCATTTATACTATTGACATGAATAATACCTGACACCACGTCTTTTGATTGCACAGCATCCTGCACCGTCATATTGAATGTCCGTGCAGTGGGTCGAACAGCTTGCAATGGTGCAGCGATAGTAACGGTACTGCCACTTCCATTCCCTCCACTACCTGTTGACCCTGCCGTCAGCTTCTTAGGGCAGTTGCGAGCCATGTGATCCTTGGATCCACATGTAAAGCAAGCTCCCTTCTTCGAGTTTAGGCAATTAGGTGCAATGTGACCTTCCTGACCACAGTTAAAGCACACTCGCTTTCCCTTGATGCACACGCCAATGTGATTCTTACCGCATGTAGCACATGCTTCGAACTTCCTCTTCTATTGGCTTCCTTGCTGACTACCAGCAGAGGTATTGTCATTCCATTTCCTCTTCTGGTTCATAGCGCTGCTACCCCCAATCTTGGTTTCTACCTCATTCTTCTTCTTCTTATCTTGGTTGAACTTCATCACCGCTTCGCTTCCTCCTTCAACAAGTATGGCCTTCTCTAGTACAGCTGCAAATGTGTTCAGCTGGAACATTGAAACCTTGCTGTAGAGCCAGGGCTTCAGTCCCCGCTCAAAACTTCTCGCCTTCCTAGCGTCAGTGCTGACCTGGTATGTAGCGAACCTGGCCAACTCGTTGAACTTAGTGGCATACTCGGACACCGTCATCCCTCCCTGCTTAAGCTCTAGGAACTGGACCTCCATCTGGTCCTGCGAACTCACTGGGAAGTACATTTTGTAGAAAATTTCCTTGAAACGTTCCCACGTGATAACTCCCTCTCCCTCTCGGGTCTTGTTAGCCTGCCACCAAAAACTAGCATCCGACTTCAACATGAAAGCCGTGAATGCTGTCTTCTGGTCTTCACCTACTCTGGCTACGTCGAATACCTTCTCCATTTCCATAACCCATGTCTGAGCTTCTATAAGGTTAGTCGATCCTTTGAATTCTGGCGGTCCTACAGCCTTGAATTCCTTGAACGTAGTTCCCTGCACTTGCGGCTGATTCGCAAGAGCTCCTGTTAACAAGTTCACCAACTGTTGAATCGAGTTGGGATTCGTCCCATCATTATTGTTGTTGTTCGTCGCACCCTCGGGGTTTTGACGTGTTATTCTTCTTCTAGGAGGCATTTTCTGTTAAGAAAATATTATTATTAGACCCTTTATTCAATTTTTAAATATTCAAGTTCATACTTAAATGTTCGAATAACTTAGTTCACATAGAACTCATAGCACATCAATAAACTTCTTTTATTCATTAGTCGTAGTTTAAAAACATCAATCAGATATAATTTTTGCCATTTACATCATCCTTCCTGAACTGGAAAAGTTACAGGATTACATTATTAACTTATCCCATTCTTATCTCAAATTATGGGATTTACTTTATTTACTACAAAAAGCAACACACAAACAAAAGCTCTACTACTACTGCTACTGCTACTGCTACTGCTACTACTGCTACTGCTACTGCTACTGCTACTGCCTAGGCATATTAATACGTCTCACAGCCTCTCTGTGTTCCTCTTCCATTACCCGAAACACCATTCTTCGGTCCACCACATACCACGGTAAACCTTGGAACTGAGCTGGGTAGTAGAAAACACGGTCCTGAGCTCTTTCTATAGCTGTATGAAAAGCATACTCTGTTTCCCTCAGCTTGGCCCTCTTGGCTTCAGCTTCACCTTTAGCTCGATCGGCTCGTTGATTAGCTCTCAAGCTTGACTCTTTAGTTCTGGCACGCTTCCTCGACTCCTCCTGGATGTCTTGCTTCATCTTTGCCAGTTCAAATCAAGCAGCATCTCTATCAACCTCCATATGTATCAGGTTCCACTGTGCATCTCCTAGGTCACTTGCCATTTCCTCGATCGTCTCGTCTTGCTGCTGAATGGTTTCTTCGAGCTCTCTGACTCGACCATGAAGCTCCACGTTGCTATCGTAGACTGCCTCGTACATCTCAGCACTAGTAGAGTGAGGTGGGAATTCCTCTTCAGGATCCTCTTCCTCCTCCTCCTCCTCTTTAGACTCGTCCTCGTCCTCTTCTTCTAGAATAGGTGTCAGCTCACGCTCCCGACCAGCTACGGTGATCACTGGAGATGGCTCTCTCCTAACCAGCTGCTCCTAGACAATATGTATGTCACGGGGCTCCTCCTCTCTAGGCATCTGAGGTACACCCTCTCTAGCCTGACTAGGTTCTCCAACGTTCGACATCCTGACAAAAGAATTTTAAGGTTCATTATTACATGATAACGAATCGACACTCTTCGAATACTCAAACGTAAACATATAGGCACATAAGGTAGTTTATTATCTTTGCCTAGCACACCTATCTTTTCGATCTTACCTATAAGGCTACTACCTAAGGTTTTTCCCCACCTAAGGTTTCATAACCTACAGCTTTGATACCAACCTGTGACACCCCCAAATCCGAGTACTTCATTTCCACATGATTTGGTGTTCACTTTCTAACTATAACAAACATCTACCCAATATATCTCAAAATAAATTACAATCTTTATATAAAATCTCCCTTAAAACAAGGGTTACAACCTTCTCAAAAATCAATCCCAGGGGTACTCTAACCTTGACATAAACAATAAAGTGCAGAATAAAACATGACATAAAAGTCTTATTACAATCATTTCAAAATAATTAAACAATTCTTCACTTGCTTTGCTTTCCCTTGCCCTTACTCGTAGACGGAGCATCAGCGTTATCAACCTTAACTGAAATTGTTTTTAATGCAAGAGTGAGCAAACAACAGCACACTGGAGTTTAACAATAATAAATATATGAAAGGATATCTTTAAAAATATCTGAATAGCTTAACTTACTTCAACAATAAAGAATTGAATAATAATTCTTTATCAACATTAAAATTCGAATATAGAATTTATCTGAGGGTCATAAAACCTTTGAACTCTTGTCCTAGGTTATAAATATTTCTATTTAAACCTTTAATAGTCAATAAGACTATGGACCTTAACTCGTACTTAGGGGGATCAGCCCTTCGTACCATGTATTGTGCACAAACATCTTAACGCTATGCGTAGTAACCTCCCCTAATAATTAGGGTTGTTCAACTCAGTAATTTGAATTCAAGTCTGCACCAAAGAAAGTTTGGTTTTGATAAGCTTACAATGGTAATTTAGAATTCACGTTCATCAACTAAGGATTAGTTGAATCGACTTTCAATAATTCATAAATAAAAGAATTATGAATTAACATTTGCTTTAGAAGTAAACTTAAAGCATTTAAAATAATAACTGGATCTTACTTGAACAATAAGTTAAGATCATTTCAATTAAATAAACAATTGTCCAGTACAGAAATGGAAAGGACATTCTCAACAATGAATATATGAACTCAAGAAATTGTATAGAATTAACAAGTTTAGGGTTAGAAGACTTGCATAAAAATTAATACAAGATCAGGGTTTAGAAAACTTGCCTCAAGCGCAAGCTACTTAACACAATTCACGTACTTTAATACTTCCTATACACATTCAATTATAATAATCTAAATCAGTTAACACATAACTAATTCACATAAGTGGTTAACCCTCATGGTTAACTCACTCTAACTAAATAAATAATAATAATCAACCATCACATAGATAATTGCATCACTTACATATACTCACATAATTAAATTAATTATGTATTTAACTAAATTATAATTAAACAATTATAATTCAAACACTTAATCAAATTATAATTACTTAAATTATATTTACCATTTAAATTATAAATAATTATAATTTAAAATCAATTAAACTACATCATGCATTATAATTACACAATTTATAATTAATCATGTATTTATTAATTATAATCTATAATAATCATGCATTTATTAAATTATAATTACATAAATTATAATTTAAATTAACATATAATTGATTAAAATAAATCAACTATTATAATTTAACAGAATTATAATTTAAATTAAACATTTACTCTTAATTATAATTAATCAAATTATAATTAACTAACTTATTTTACAATTAAACAATTATAGCTTATAATTTAAATACTATATTAGGTTTTCAAAACTTCTTTTTTCTCAAATTATGAAATTATCAACTTCATGTTAACACATGTTATAGCAGCTAGATACATGCTCATTATCTTAGCAATAATGTAATGGAAACATAAAAACACACTGCACATTTGATTAAAACTCACTGCCTCTGCCTAGGACACGGCACAGCTGCGCCACCTTTAGCCTTGACACCGGCGCAGCTGCGCTGGTGTCAATCCTGAAAATCTAGCGGTGCAGCTGCGCCGCTTCTGCCCTTGCTGCCTGCGCAGCTGCGCCAACACGCGGATAGAAACTGAGCAGCTTACGAACAGTGCCGAGAAAACCAAATTGGCTTAATTCTCCACATCGAGTTCTTGAATTTGAAATTGATAAATTATTGAAAAGGCATGAATTACTTGTTATTTGGATTGTAAGATGATATCTATGTGTTATCTGAACTTCTATATATGATATAGATACAATGTGATTGATCTTACGTAAGGAATTTCATGAATGGGTTTAGTTCTGCAGGAGCAAAGCTCTTCCTGGTTTTACCCAGGAAGGGCGCAGCTGCGCCCATCTGGTAGTTCAAACCGGCACAGCTGCGCCGTGCACCAGTTCAAAAATTCAATTCTTGTTGTAATCTGATATGTTTAGCATGCTAATTTAACTTAAATATGCATGAAAACAGATATGGCTTGTTGTTCAAGGTACCTTACCTATAATGAACGGCTTTAGCTTGAATTAGTATGTGTTTTTTAAAGGAAACTTGAAATTTTGAAAATGAACTTTGCTGAAACCTATGGTATATGAATGTTGAATCTTGTAGCCTATGGTTATAACTGAGTTAGGTATATAAACAAGCATCGAATTGAAAATTTGAATTGATTTGCTTGTTATCTACTTGTGTTAGCTTGTTTTAAAGAAAACTTATAGTTTCAAAATTGAACCTTGACGAAACTTGTGTACCTCAGATTCTAACTTTGTTAGCATGTATATGTAGCCTAACTATGCATGACGTATTGTTCAAAGTGGCTTCATATGTGTTAGATTGCTTCGACTTGGTTTAAAACGACTTTTAAAGGCAAACTTATACGTTTTGAAACTAATATACATACACATATTGATATTTACATTCTAAAATTTTGACATGCATGCTAGTACTCTTATATCCCTAAACATGATCTATATGTGTGTTCATCTAGTATGACATAACATAGGATCTTTCAAGCATGAATTTAAGTAAGTTTCCAAGTTATTAACTATGTTAACTATGTATATTACCTCTTAAGCTTAAATTTCAAATTCTTGTTTCCTAACTTCTATTTTCTCCTCAATCCAGCAACTCACTCAATATTTATACTTATTAGACAATTTGGCAAAACTAATTGTGAAGAGGAGAGTCTCAATTTATAGAAAATCTAATATCTATTCAAAAGCTTTGTCCACCATTTCAAACTATCGAGAAGAAGAAGAATATGTTGGGTAATCAAGGTTTGGTAGTATAGTTGCACTATACTGTTAAGGCCACTCCCTATTCATTATCACCATCATTTGCATTTCTCTGAGTTTGACAATGTAGGGGTAGGATAGGCCAATGGCCATTTACGTGATTGAAGGAATGAGACATTAAATATGGGACAATTCTTCTAATACTCAGTATTTGCAATATGAGAACTATCATACTTAGGTTCTAATTCCTTTTGGGTTTACAAGTGTAACTTTAATGAGTTAATGTTATTACATTATGATAAGTTGGGGGTATATATATACATAATCATATAATCCATGTACATTGAGTAAATCAAAATAGTATTTAAATTACGTTAGAATACAATTCAGTTGGGTACTAACAACCCATTGTTTTCCATAAACTTTATTATTCCAATTATACATAAATATTAAAATAAATATTTATTAGTAAATATTTTATTTACTTAGATTTTATTTCTCCCATGTATTTACATATTTAATGAATGAATCAACTTTATAACATATGGCCACACAATACATGTTATTGCACCTAGCAAATAATTAAAAATAATATAAATAAGTCTATTACATTATTTAATCATTTACTCATTAATTTAATATAATAACACTAATCAATCTCATTATTAAATTATTCCTTCATTAATTTACTTAATGAATTCCTTAGTCTTTCATTATGCCATATTAGGCAATTCTCATAAGCTTTAAATTAAGATTTTCATCAATTCTACCATATTACCCAATTATCATATACTTATTCAATTCAATTGAATTATCACATCCCGTGACTCAACAATATATACTTATATTCAAATAAATATTCAACTTTTATTAATTTAATTATTAATATTATTCATGAATTTCACGGATATTACAGTTTCCAACACTAATCTTAAATGTTCAGCGTGATCTTCTAGCGTCTTAGAATAGACTAGAATATCATCAATGAACACTATGACGAACTTGTCCAAGTATTGATTGAACACTCTGTTCATCATATCCATGAATACAGGTGGCACATTAGTTAACCCAAACAACATCACCAGGAACTCGTAATGACCATAACGAGTTTTGAACTCCGTCTTAGGTATGTCCTCCTTCCTAACCTTCAATTGATGATACCCCGTACACAAATCTATCTTAGAAAAATACTTCGCCCCTTTCAACTAATCAAATAGATCATCGATCCTAGGCAATGGGTACTTATTCTTTATAGTTAGCTTGTTCAACTCGCGACAGTCGATACAAAGTCGTAACGATCTGTCCTTCTTTTTCACAAACAATACCAGTGCTCCCCACAGGGAAACACTTGGTTGAATATACTTCTTGTCTAATAATTCTTGTAACTGAATCATTAACTCCTTCATTTCTACCGGCGCCATCTAATATGGTGCCCTAAAAATTGGTGCCGTTCCTGGCACAACGTTGATAACAAACTCGATCTCCCTATCCGGCAGAAGACCTAATAACTCTTCTGGAAACAAGTCCGTGAATTCTCGTACTATATGTATCTTTTCCAATGGTGCTCCCACCCTCTGGGAATCAACAACATGGCACATATATCCTACACACCCTTTCTTTAACAACTTTCTAGCTTGTGTCATGTTTAGACAACAAGAGTGTCCGATGATTTACTACCGTAGAACACTACCTTGGGATTCTTAAAAGTCAGAAGGTTTATACTTTTCTTTTGACAATCTATTATCGCTCCGTGGTTAAACAACCAATCCATCCCGAGAATTATATCAAATTGTCCCAACTTTATCGGTATTAAATCTACCGATAATTTGTTACCACTAATATCTATGAAACAATTCCTATGAATGTGTTCAACAAGAATTATCTCTTCGTTCGCTACCTTAATGTTTAAAGGTATTGCTAATCTCTCAGGTAGTAATTCTAAACGTCTAGCAAATTCACATGCTATAAAAGAATAAGTAGCACACAAATCAAACTGCACATAATCATTTATTTTATTGATCGGGATAATACCTGCCACTACATCCGCTGATGCAACTGCATCTTGGACTGTCATATTAAACATACGGGTCGTTGGTCTACTCGGTGGTGTTGGTCCAGTAATTGCTAATAATTTCCCACTACTAGTACCCTTACTACCCTCTGACCGCTTCTTCGGGCAGTTACTTTCCATGTGGTCCGTTGACCCACACACGAAACATCCTTGGTTCTTCTTTGGGTTAGGATAGTTGGGTGAAATATGCCCCTCTTGCCCGCAGTTATAACAAACTGACTTCCTTTTGAGACATACTCCTAGATGAGCCTTCCCACATGTCTTACAAGCTTCGATCCTTCTCTTAGGATCTCCTTGCTTTGCTTCTGTATTCCTAGAGTTAAAACCCTTCATCTTTGGTGCACTACCGCTGCCACTAGCTCCCTTAATTTTTATTCCTCCATCTCTTTATTCTTATTCTTCCTCTCTTTGTGGTATTGGCTTAAAGCCTCCCTACCACCCTCCGCAATAATTGCTTTTTCTAGAATGGTTCCAAACGAAGCACTCTAGAACACTGAAATCCTGCTATATAGCCAAGGCTTCAAGCCTTGCTCAAACCTCCATGCCTTCCTCTCCTCAGTATGCACTTGATGTGGAGAAAACCTCGCCAGTTCATTGAACTTGGCCACATATTAGGGAAACGTCATGTCCCCCTGCTTAAGGTCTAAAAACTTAATTTACATCCTACTTTTCATGCTAGCAGGAAAGTATTTATCGAAGAAAAGTTCTTTGAACTTCTCCTACGTAACAACTCCCTCTCCAACCCTACTCTGGTTTACCTCCCACCAGTAGTTGGCTTCTCCTTTCATCATGTAGGCAACAAAAGAGGTCTTTTGCGCCTCCTCAATGTTTGCATTCACAATGCCTTCTCGATTTCTTTTACCCATGTCTGGGCCTCGATAGGGAGGCGTTCCTACACTCTTAAACTCCTTGAAGGTAGTCGCTCGACTTACCCTAGGATTAACTGGTGCGTTACCCCCAGTTCTATTAAATGTTGCTGTTAATAGATTAACGTACTCTTGCATAGGGTTGTTCTGACCCTCTTGGTTATTCTCGTTACGTGACTTAGCTTCCTGATTACGTTGTCTTCTTCTTGGCGGCATTTTTCTATTTAAATAAATAAAGTTTCATTATTTTTTACTTATCCCTTTCACTTGGTTATTATTCATCAAACAATAACACAAAACTAATAGCAAGCACATTTAATAAAACCTTGTTATATTAATATGCTTCTTCATAGTTCAAAACTATTTACACTTTGTTCCATAGCCCTAGCTAATTACATTACTTTTCCGCGATTGATTTCCAAAAGTTGGGAATTACAAAAGACTACCCTTTAATTATACAAAAGAGGTTTTATGTCACTACATAGATACACAAAATATTTACATATCTACTCAATCTCTACTACTAGCTAACACTGCCTAACAACAATCTCATGCTTCTCATTCGCCAGAATTGCCACAATATCATGACTGATAGTGTGAGGAGTTTGCCCCAACTCAATGGAATAATAAGAGATCTTTAGCTTGAAATCCTCATGAGCACTCCTATGGATATAGGACATTCGTGCTATCTTCTGTTTCTTCTCTACCAACTCCTTACGAAGCTCATCGGCCTCATGCTTATAATCTCTAGCCTTATCCTTCATGAGCATTTTCTCATCATGCTCTAACTCCCTAATCTGCTTTTGTAGATTCCTTTACCTCCTGAAGGTCATTAACCTCCTCCCTCAGATTCTGCACATCAGTGCGTAGTTGGACATTCTTGTCAATCACCACCAAATACAATGCCCTCGCTGCCTCTGGTGGTGTTAGCTCTAGTGTAGGTACCATCGTATTGAACGATGCCACCTCCATGTCATCCTCCTCATCGGCCACCACATCAAAGTATGATACCCACCCTAGGTTCTCAAAATCCTCTGACGGATCTTCTGTAACACCCCCAAATCTGGGTACCTCATTCCCACAGGATTTAATGTTCACTGTCCAAAATAACACATCTAAATACCCTTAATAAAGGATAATATTAAAATGTAAACCTTAATAAACTTAAATGATAATCTTCCCCACTAAAGGGTTACAACTTCTACACAATCCCAAGTACTCTAACCTTAAAACATCATTCATAAGCGAAAAATACATCAGATAGTCTTATTACATAAATTCAATCTAGTAAAATAACAAGTCCTCATCACTTGTTCAGCTTGCTCTTGCCTTTACTAGTAGATGGCTCGTCAACTTTCTCAACTTTAGCTACAGTGTTTTATATGCAAGAGTGAGCAAACAATTGCTCCCAAATATAATAGTAGCAATAATAGTAACATGAGAATAATCAATGGATATTGAATAATAGAAAGCTCAACTTTTGAATAAAAAATAGGAGACAAGATCAAAAGTACATCTGAGGGTCATAAGACCATGAACTATGTCCTAGGTTGTCAAGTATTTCTACTTTAAACCTTTAACAGTCATAAGACTATATGGACCTTACTGCTCGTACTTAAGGAGATCAGCCCTTTGTACTATGTATTGTGCACAAACATCTTAACACTAAGCGTAAATAATCCCCTATATTAGGGTTGTTCATCTCAGTTTTACATAAGAGTCCGCACCAAAGAAAGTTTGATTTGGATTAACTTCAATAACTGTTCTAAAATTTTAGAACGCTCATCAACTATGGACTAGTCGAATCAATAAAGGTTCACTAGTCAATTAAGGGTTTATACATCCTTAGAGAAGTAAACAGTAATATTTATGATCAAAGATTAAACAACAACAATGTACAATGGAATAACCATTGTACACTCAAAATATTACTTTCAAAAGAATTTAGGAATTCTCACTAGAAATAATGAACTTGACTAATTTAAGCTTTGAGGAAAAGGAACTTGTTGGCTTGTTTGTATGTATGACAAATCAATACACACGCAAGTGCACGTGATCAACAAGTAATATAGAAGAAGTAGAGTATCGATCCCACGGAGAATATTAATTGCATTTTAAACTAACATACACCAATTTTATAACTAATTAGGTCTACTTAAAAAGATGAGCAAATTGCGATCTATCTAAAAGTGTTGATTATCAAAAGACAACTAACTAACAAGCAATTAAATCAGATAAGGGAGATATGGGATTATAACTTCACTTAATGCATCATTCAAGTAGCTACACTTCCTGTTAAGCTCAATTGATTATTTTAGATTATTAGTCGAGACCATAAAAGTAAAATATGACCATCTCTTGATGTACCATACCCATATCACAATGAATCCACAATTGACAGAATGAATGTGAACACCCAAATTACTTAACCCACTATATCTCTATGTGACTTAAAATTAATAAGGGTTTAGGCACAAGTTCTCAAATGACTACGAGTGGTGCTTCGGTATATTTCTATCCTTAGCACAAATTATGGAATCTAACACCATGTAAAATCATAAACACAAGATAATATTGTCAAATCTGAACTCATAATTCATTTCTCAATTTCATATGAGTTATTTCGATAATTGGTGATCAAGCAATTAGGCTATTAAAACAAACCACATTAGACAATCTATACATAATCAATCACATCTCACAAAGAAGCCTAGAAATCTGAATTAAGCATTAAGATCCATTAAAATCCCACAATAGAAATTAGTTCATAGTTGAATAAATATCCATCATCCAAAATTGTTCATAAATTGAAAGCCAAAGATGAAAAATAAAGAGAAGCTAAGGAATGAGAGATGCAAATCTGATGTCTCCTCTTCAAATCTGAACCTTCAATATTGAGTCAATGCTTCAATGCTCCCAAATCTAGCCTTAATCTAAGCTAATCTAGAAAATTGCAATAAAAACTAAGAAAGATTCAAAGTAAGAATGAGACTATGCACAAGGTTCTCTCTGTGCTTCTATATGACCAAAAAGGCAATAAAAACGTTCTATATTGTATGCCCTAACTTGCAATGACCCCCCCTTAAAGTAAGGAATTGATTGGTCCATTAAGTGAAAAGTTAGCAATTTTGGCTTTAGAGACTGGCGCAGCTGCGTCGGCTTTGTGCTTGTCCTGGGCGCAGCTGCGCACCAGGGAAATCTGGACTAAGGTTGGGTGCAGCTGCGCTCTCCTCTTGTGTAAATCAGGCGCAGCTGCGCTTGCTTGCAGTCTGCAATTCTACTGCTGTTTGATGCTGCAACTTCAGCCCTTGCACACTTTGATCATTTTTTCTTCCTTTCCCACATGACTTAGCTCCTTTTCTCCCACACACCAGGTTCCATGTATATCAAGCCTATTTGCCCTCATTTTGACAAAAGATGCCACCGAGTGAGTTCCCAAACATGAATCCTATAAAAAGGAAAGAAATGCATGAAAAATAACTTAAACACATGAAATTAAGCAACAGTGATAGCAAGTTAGTGTCCAATATGTAGGTATTGTGACGCCCCCAAATCCGGGTCCCTAGAACCTCGAACCTGGTACGTTACGATACATCATTTCTATAACTATTGCGGAAGATATAAACATAAAATTGTTTATACAATAACTTTTATAATATAATTTCCAAGGTTTATAACCTTAACTTAATACCTGCATTCAATATCCTACACGACATACAATGTCATTTGTATCCTATACTATTACTATTTTAACCGTATAATAATTCCATCCTGGAACTTGCCTTTGCATTTGACTGTGTCCGAAATTTCGTCTTTAATCTGAAATGTTTATCATGATATAACAAGGGTGAGCAACAAGTTTGCCCAACAAGTTTAAGTTCAAATGAAGATATATCACGATTGAAAAGAATAATAAGCTGACAAACTTTCAATAATATAATAATTGTGGAAGAATGTAAATCAATTTTCATAAATGAATGACTGAGTCAATAATGATGAATGGCCAACAATGAACATGAACAAATTTATCTGAACCTTAGGGTAATGAAGGTGATCAGCCTTTCATACCTGATGAACATATGCAACATGCACTAAGTGCGAATTAATAATCAGTATAGATGTGAATAATTAATAATAATTATTCACGAACATGCTTTACAATAACAACTCGAGTTCGAGTTAGGAAACTTGCCCAATAAAAGTATGGTTTAGGAACTTGCCTGTACCGTCGATTACTGCTACGTAATTTAAGTTAATCGCTTTATTGAAAAGACCTATCAGTTATAAGATTGATCTTTCAATTAGCATAACATACCTTATAAGTAAACTCTCTAATAGTTAAACACATAGTCAAATATTAGATAACCTTAATACTATACATACACAAGTCTAAATCTAGCACACATCAAGTCTTTAATAATATTCAATATAGTATACTGAGTGGTTTCTCACAAACAACTAACAAATTAGTTTTCGTCTAGTCTACACTATTTTCACAGTGAGTTAGATCGGTTACTAATTCGTAGATCCCTTCCCCATATGAATGAGTCGTTTAGCCCAGCTACTATACATCAACAATTAAAGAGTACGACTGTACTACCTTAGACTTAACACTACTGTATCATATAACTTGTGAATTAACACTTAGTCTTTCATTTTATAAGTCTTTTATAATTTAGTAAGTCAAATACCTAATCCAGCAACTTGGATTCAAACTGAATTTCAATTTAATAAACTATTTTCCAATCCAGCAGACTGGATTCAACTGACCTCCAATCTAACAAGCTTGGATTCAAACTGACATCCAATCCAGCAAGCCTGGATTCAACTGACCACCAATCCAGTAACCTGGATTATCCAAATAGATCAATCCATAATCCTGGATTATCCAAACATACCAATCCAGCATCCTGGTTGCCAATCCAGCATCCTGGTTGCCAATCCAATAACCTGGATTCCCCTTTTTTAAACTAATCATCTTATTATTATTTTTTATCTTTTTTCCACACATAAATACATGTATTTCATACACAAAAATAATTTTTCCAGAAATTTTTCAACTTCCTTAAGTATTTTTCAAAAATCCATTTGTTGTTAATTCCTTAAGAAAATAGCTACCTCACGCTTAACTCCAAAAATTCCCAACTCTTGGCGGGATCTTACACATGTTAACGTGAGCCACCAGTTTAAATTTCGTGGCCATCGGAGTTATACAACTCCGGTTATAGCGATTTTTGTCGAAAAAGCGCAAATATTGAAATGGTCATAACTTGCTCAATTTAAGTCAGAATGAGCTCATTTTTGGACACAAGCTACTTTATATCATATATTTTCATGTCCCAAAAGGCAGGAATTTATTACACAAATTAAGTGGCCAAAACATTCCTTGAAATTTCCGGACATGCCTACTTTTTATCATTTTCAATTTTAGCATCCTTTGCTAAAAATAGTCCACCCGAAAATCTACATGGAATTTTTTAGTGATTACACTTGAAAAAGTTATAAGACTTCTCGATCTAACTTTAGAAATTGACCACACTCAAATATTTGAAATACACTAGGAGATATGGTCGTTTGAATTTCATGTTGCGTTTTCTCAAAAATCTAATTTTCTAATCTTTGTGTTTTGTAAAAAAACTTTCATGATCTATTGATTTATCAAACATTAACCACCATAAACTATTATAACACATACTAATACACCTTAAGATCAAGGATCTACCATGATCCATGATCTATTGCACCAAACCTTCACCAAATCCAAGCTAAACATAATTTATGCTAAGAAAATCAAGGTTTTCTAACTTTTAAAACATAGTTTCCTTTTTCTTGCTTTTGATCTAACTTTTGATTATCAAAAGTGATAGATCTAAACATAACACACTTATACACATGTAGATCTAGAGTTTTGGAGTTTTGAACTATAGATCCAAGTTTTGATTGAAAATACACAAAATAAAATGAATAAACTAGTTAAAGTTTATACCTTTACTTTAAGTTATCCTTTTTCTTCTTCCTAGAGTTTGTTTATGGGACTAAGAACACACAAAGCACTCTCTCTCTACCTCTCTTATGGCTGCCGAATCTATGCTCTCCCTCTCCCTTTCTTGTTTTGCTTTTCTCTCTTTTTGGAAGTAAAAGAATGAAATAAAGTAACAAAAAAAAGAAATGATATATTTGTGTGTTGGTAAATATGATATAGATATATCATATGTATGTCATATTTTTACCCAACACTCTACCTCTCTCTCTCAGTCATTAATGAAGCAATTGCTTGCACACTTGGAGAAATGAGGTGTTAAAAGGAATGCTTGACACATAAGGGAGTTGGTGAGGAGTTGGTAAATGTAATAATTACATTCATTCCCTCCTTCCTTTCCTCTTTGCTTGGTCGAAATTCCCCTCCCCTTTTATCCTCAACTTTGTTTTCTTTTATTGCAATACTTGCTCACTTAAATATCCAAATAAATCCTTTTTAATTGGGCTAAAGTGTTGGGCTCCCACTAAAATAATTTGGGCTTGCTAATAAAATAATTGGGCTATGTAAATTAACATAGTCCACTATTTATAATTCTATCCTACCCTAATCATTTAATTAGGATTTCTATTCACTCAATTGTAATTTAATTCCTTACTCAAATAATCACTTAACCCAATTAGACTTGCTTGTATAAAATTAATTAATTGAAACAATAAAATTAATCTCTTAGTTTAGTAAAAATTTTAAATACTAACATCCTTACATATTATAACCCTTAGGTTATTTAATTTTCATACCTAATGTATATATTAGGTTACAAGACTTTATTCTTAATTCTCTTTATATGTTAAATAAATATATAAACAATACACAAAACCTTATAAGTCCTTCATAAAATTTTTAAATTCATACTCTATTTTCAGTCTAGGTCTTATTATTAACCTTTATTTAATCATTTAAGATTTTATTAATCTTATAAATTCTCGGGTTGTCATAGGTATAAAACCTACTTATCAAATACCCCAAACTTAAAATGTTGCTTGCCCTCAAGCAACAAAACACAAATATAATGCAAAAACTAAGTAATATGCAGTCTATTCTAAATGCCTACGAATCCACATCAGTCAGTATGAAATCCAAATGAATTGCCTCAGAGGAATCACATTGATCATTGAACATAGCATCCAACCAAGAAACAGTCAATAAGCCATATCATTTTGCAAATCCAAACTTATCATTACTGATATAGTGTGTTGTGTGCTTAGCAACTATTAAACTTGTCATAATATAAATATTTCACATAATATGCGTCTTAGAGGGAAAGTTACAGTTCTAACTCAAGAAAGGCATCAAATAGGATAAGTTGTAGCTTTGACTTCACATTGACTAAGTTAGGGGTTAACTTGGAGTTTATTAGCTTTTTATTCAATCACGAGGGCACTATTCTCTCATTCCG
The DNA here is from genome assembly GCA_020205555.1 of Panax stipuleanatus. Taxonomy (NCBI): domain Eukaryota; kingdom Viridiplantae; phylum Streptophyta; class Magnoliopsida; order Apiales; family Araliaceae; genus Panax; species Panax stipuleanatus. Next base: position 63,815,371 of record CM035122.1, read on the forward strand.
TGTTTACACCCGACTGTGAAATGCCTAGCCCTCTTAGGCTTTTCAATGATACCCATGTAGCAAGCTTTCGACCAACGACTCCCAAACCAGACGGTTTTAGGGAGCTGGGTGTAGAGACATCCCCTAAGGTGTACTTACTCGAGTATTAAAGGCCACAGGACTAGACTAGCCAAGCATTTATTCAATTTATTTTATATTTTATAGTTTTTATAGCTTTATTACCCCTAAGTTTTCCCCTAAACTTAGTCTTTACGTTGTCTTTGCTTACACTCCACATTCTTGGAATTTCTATCATTTAAACTTCAATTTCCCACCAGAAGACAATTACATGAATATTTATATTAAGCAAATCACAAAAGCTACTTAGGAGTGCTATCTGGTTATATCAGTTTCAGACAAATTAAGATTCATATTACAATACGACATTATAACCAAGTCTAAGTTATCAACATTGCTACATAATCAAGCAAAACCAATTTCATCATAAGCCAATAAGGATTTCATACTAACAAAATGCTAGGATTCATGCAATATGATCTAAATGAACACAATGCAATAAGATAAACATATAAATATTTTTTTATGAGGAAATAACATAAACATAACTAAATTAAACTAAAATGAAACTTATATGAACTAAATGATATGAATTAAACTACAATGTAAATAAACTACTATGCAAGCAACTAAACTACTATGAGAACTCAATACCCCCGAACTTATGAACTACAATGTCCTCATTGGAGATAAAGGGTTAAGGAAACTCCCCTAAGTGGCATCGTCATCGCCTCCCTCCTCGTCTTGCTTTGGAGGTGTGTCGGGAGGAGGGTACGAGCTGTCGGTGCCGAATACTGGGAACTCTGCATGTACGCCACTCATCTCAAAGGCCCGAGATAATGCTTGAGAAAGCTCCGCTGTGTAGGTCCTGAAATCCATATGCATGGTATCCATACACTTCCTCAAGTGTCGCATCTCCCGCTTCTGCTTGGCATAATAGCCGAGAGGTGGCCGTTCTGATGGTGGAGCATGCATTGGCGCATTCGCCTCTTCTTGTTCTTGTTCTTCTTCCTCTTCTTCTTCACTGTCTGAATCATCCTCCGATAAAATACATCCCAAGCCCCGCGGGTGAGACTTGCCTCCATCCTATATAGTGTATTTATTGGTAACGGCACTGTCTATATCGCGCATCGGAAGCTGGAGAGTCTCCTCACCCCAATTCACATTTGCCACATGAAAGAGACTAATGATGAGGGAGGTGTGGGGAATCCTGCCTGACGTACCGGCTCTCATAAATCGAAGCATAGACTGGTTGATGAGATACCCGAGGTCTAAGCATTGTCCTTTTAGAATCCCATACAAGAGGATAACCCTCTCGGTGGTGACATCCTGATGATGACTGGTGGGAAGTACACTCACACAAATGAAGCTATACCATGCCTTGGCGTATCTGTTCAAAGTAGTCTTTCTCAAATCGCTGGGCTTGCACCCAGTCTTTCTCAGTCAGAGTGCTGCCGCTGCCATTTCCTCCATTCCCTGTTGACCCTGTCGCTGGCTTCTTAGGGCAGTTGCGAGCCATGTGATCCTTGGATCCACATATATAGCAAGCTCCCTTCATCGGGTTTGGGCAAATCGGCGCGATGTGGCCTTCATGACCACAGTTGTAGCACACACGTTTCCCTTTCATGCACACTCTAGTGTGAGTCTTCCTATATGTAGCACATGCTTCGAGCTTCCTCTTCTGTTGGCTTCCCTGCTGACTCCCAACAGAGGCATTGTCGTTCCACTTCCTTTTCTGATGGATAGCGCCGCTACCACCAGCCTTATTTTCCATCTCAATCTTTTTCTTCTTCTCTTGGTTAAACTTAGTCACCGCGTCGCTTCCTCCCTCAGCAAGTATGGCCTTTTCCAGCACAGCTGTAAACGTATTCAGCTGGAACATAGAGACCTTACTGTAGAGCCATGGTTTCAGTCCCCACGTCAAACCTCCTCGCCTTCCTAGTCAGAGTGCTGCCGCTGCCATTTCTTCCATTACCTGTTGACCCTGCCGCTGGCTTCTTAGGGCAGTTGCGAGCCATGTGATCCTTGGATCCACATGTATAACAAGCTCCCTTCTTCGGGTTTGGGCAATTCGGCATGATGTGGCCTTCCTGACCACAGTTGTAGCACACACGTTTCCCTTTCATGCACACTCTAGTGTGAGTCTTCCCATATGTAGCACATGCTTCGAGCTTCCTCTTCTGTTGGCTTCCCTGCTGACTCCCAACAGAGGCATTGTAGTTCCACTTCCTTTTCTGATGGATAGCCCCGCTACCACCAACCTTGTTTTCCATCTCAATCTTCTTCTTCATCTCTTGGTTAAACTTAGTCATCGCGTCGCTTCCTCCCTCAACAAGTATGACCTTTTCCAGCACAGCTGCAAACGTATTCAGCTGGAACATAGAGACCTTACTGTAGAGCTAGGGTTTCAGTCCCCGCTCAAACCTCCTCGCCTTCCTAGCATCCGTGCTGACTTGGTAAGTAGCGAACCTGGCCAACTCGTTGAACTTTGCAGTGTATTCTGACACTGTCATCCCTCCCTGCTTAAGCTCTAAGAATTAAACCTCCATCTGGTCCTGTGAACTCACAGAGAAGTACATTTCAAAGAACAACTCTTTGAAATGTTCCCACGCTATGACTCCTTCACCCTCTTTGGTCTTATTCGCCTGCCACCAGAAGTTAGCATCTAACTTCAACATGAAAGTCGCAAATGCTGTTTTCTGGTCTTCACCGACCATAGCCACGTCAAAGACCTTCTCCATTTCCATAACCCACGTCTGTGCATCTACCAGGTATGTCGATCCATTGAATTCAGGCGGCCCTACTGCCTTAAATTCCTTAAATGTAGTACCCTGCATTTGCGGCTGATTCGCCATCGCTCCTGCCAGCAGGTTCACTAACTGCTAAACCGAGTTAAGGTTTGTTCCATCGTTATTGTTGTTGTTATTCGTCGAACCCTTGGGGTTTTGACGTGTAGGTCTTCTTCTAGGAGGTCTTTTCTGTTAAGAAAATATTATTATTAGATCCTTTATTCAATTCTTAAGTATTCAAGTTCAGCTTAAACATTTTAAATAACTCAGTTTATATATGAACACATAGCACATCCATAAACTTCTTTTATTCATTACTCGTAGTTTTAAAACATAGGATAGATAGCATTTCTGCTATTTACATTATTTTTCTTGAACTGGAACAAGTTACAGGACTACATCATCACTTTATCCCATTATTATCTCAAACTATGGGATTTACATTTATTTATTACAAAAAGAAATACATAATTTAAAAGCTCTAATGTCTAGGCATATTAAGATGTCGCACAGCTTCTCTTCGTTCCCCCTATAGAATGTCTTGCTTCAGCTTTGCTAGCTCGGCTCGAGCCTCATCTTGATCATTCTCTACGTGGATTAGCTTCCACTGCGCTTCTCCTAGGTCACTAGCTATCTCTTCAATAGTCTCGCCACGCTGCTGGATGGTTTCTTCGAGCTCTTCGACTTGTCTATGTAGCTCCACATTACTGTCGTAAACCGTCTTGTACATCTCAGCACTAACAGAGTGAGGTGGAAATTCCTCTTCGGTATCCACTTCCTCCTCTCCTCTTCCTCTAAAATAGGTGTCAGCCCACGCTCCCGACCAGCTACGGTGATCACTAGAGATTGCTCTCTCCTAACCAGCTGCTCCCAGACAACAAAAATGTCTCGGGGTTCTTCCTCTCTAGGAACCTGAGGTATATCCTCTCTAGCCTGACTGGATTCTCCAACGTTCGTCATCCTGACAAAAGAATTTTAAAGTTTATTATTACGTGATATTGAGTCATCACTCTTCGAATACCTAAACGTAAACACATAGCACATAAAGTAGTTTATTATCTTTACCTATCACCACTATCTTTTGGATCTTACTATAAGGCTACTACCTAAGGCTTTTTCCCCACCTAAGGTTCATAACCTACTGCTTTGATACCAACCAGTGACACCCCCAAATCCGGGTACTTCGTTTCCACATGATTTGGTGTTCACTTTCTAATAAAACATACATCTACCTAATAATAAAGAATTGCAAAGTAAATTACAACCTTCATAATACTTAAATAAAATATTCCTTTAAAAAGGATTACAACTTGTCCAATATAAAATCCTAGGGTTAACTAAACCTTAACATCAAACAAAGTAAATGCGGAAATAAAACATCGTCACTAAGTCTTATTACAAAAGTAACTTGAAATAACAAGCATTCACTTGCTCAATCTTACCTTTTCCTTTACTTGTTAACGGTATGTCAACATTCTTGGTTTCCACTGCAAGGGGTGATAAAATATGCAAGTGTGAGCAAACAAAAGCTCACTTGAAATACAACTGTGATATGACATAAGTGAATCTTTGAAAAGTACTTTGCCCCCTTCAACTGATCAAACAAATCGTCGATCCTAGGTGTAAGACCCCGAATTTTATAAATAAAGACTTAATTTTCTTTATATATTATTTCAAAATGGTAAGGTGTTGATTTGATAAATGTGAAAAGTTATGGGTGAAATGTGCAAATATTTTAAAATGAGCAAGTGGTTATAAAATATTCATTGTTGTTGGAGAATATTCGTTTGGTCGTGGAATATTTTTGTTGTCGGGGAATATTCGTACGACGGCGCAGCTATTTGTGGGCCCCACAACGGAATAACTGTCGGATATAAAAAGCGACAGAAATAACCTTTTTATAAAATAACGGTGTAGTTGTTATCATTAGTACTGTTGAAATACCCGGTGGTTAAAATACAGTAATACGCGGTGTTGCACAGTAGCACACGGTGTTGCACAGTATTTTGAATTTTTGATTCTTACGTAAGAAGACACTTACTCAATTACTGTTCAATATTTTATATTATTGACTCAATAATTGCTACGTTGATATTTTATATTATTGACTCAATAATTGCTACGTTGATATTTTATATTATTGACTCAATAATTGTTACGTTGATATTTTATATGATTGATTCAATAATTGTCACTGCACAGTATTTCACATTATCAACTCAATAATTCATATTATTTGAATAATATTATTAGATTGCATTATTGACAATGTCTAAGGAAGTTCTGTCTAGGAAGGGTATTTAATTGCGCGCCAGTAAGGAGAAATCCTTATCAGAAGGCCCCCTCTTTCTTGGGAACGACCTGGTTGTCAATATTGTAATTCTATAATATTATTTGTGAATAATTAATTATTGATTTATATGACAAAGAAATATTTATTTTGTGGATATAAAAGAAAGAATTAGTGCTGATGTGTTTTTATCAGTATTTTGGTGTGGAAAATCATCCGTTTATGGATTTCGGATAATTTATGTTTGGAATTTGGAAAAACTTCCTTCTACAAAGTTGTAGAGAATTAAATTTCCTATAAATAGGATATAGAATTTGTATTTTTCTGACAAAAAGGCTATTTATTATGAATTATTAAAGTTTCAGAAAATAAATGTTTTTTTAAAATAAAATGGTGGGCCCCACTTTTGGTTGTTGTGGAAAAATTGCTGAATTTTCAAATCTCATGAGGTGTACTGGGTAAGCCGCCGGCGCAGAAAGTCTACTTTGGCATCCTAAGCTTTTTCTATAAATAGGGTGCTTAGGTTAGAATTGAAAATCACACCAAAATTAGAAGTTTTCTCTCTCTATAATATCGAGCATATTTTTGTGAGTATTTAGATGCTTTGAGTATTGCTATTCAGTGCAAGTTTTCTTCAGCCTTATATCCAATATTCCAGTCAGAAGTACTATTCTTTTGAGGTAAGGGATGTTATTTTTTTTCGTAAATGATGTTATTCTTTTCAATATCATTATACCAAAATATTGACATGGATTTTATTATGAAATTCTTACTTTTTCCGTCGGGGTTACTATTCACGTATACGGCACTATTCAGAAAAAATTAAATTTTCTTCTATTTGTCCAAATTGTCTGTTATGGTTACTATCTTTGATTGGATCTAAGTTTTGAGCTTTATTCTTGAATTTTGCCCAACAAAGTATTATTATGGAATATTCAGTCAAAAGTACTATTCTTTTGAGGTAAGGGATGTTATTTTCTTTCGTAAATGATGTTATTCTTTTCAATATCATTATACCAAAATATTGACATGGATTTTATTATGAAATTCTTACTTTTTTCGTCGGGGTTACTATTCACGTATACGACACTATTCACGTATACGGCACTATTCACAGAAAAATTAAATTTTCTTCTATTTGTCCAAATTGTCTGTTATGGTTACTATCTTTGATTGGATCTAAGTTTTGAGCTTTATTCTTGAATTTTGCTCTACAAAGTATTATTATGGAATATTCTTGAACTTGGATAAACTAAAATATGAATCCTTAATCTTTGTCCTTTATCTCATTGGATTCGTTGTTTATATTGCTTTTCATCATCCTCAGTCCTAAATGGTGATATAACTAATATATTTGGCCTTTAGAGAAAAGATGAATGATTACCTGATGAATATCTTTGGCTGTAGTGCAAAGATGACAGGTGTTGAGATGAACATGGCCACTGGTGATACAAATGAATATCTTTGGCCGTAGTGCAAAGATGAATATTTGATTCGAGATGTATATTGATTGATGTTACAGGGATAAAATAGTGATGATGAACTTTTAAATCATAGAAGATAGTAGACTTCATTCTCTACTTAACTCTTCTAATGAATTGTTATTTCCGCTGCGAATATTGATCTAAAACTTGTTGTCAATAATATTTTATCTGAATTATTGAAGACTAATGATAATTTATTTTCCATTATCTTAGTCATAATATTCTTTACTGGACTAGTTGAGCTCACCCTTTTCATCTATTGTCCTCTTCAGGAAATGAGAATATCGCGGGAACTAGTCGGGGGACAGAGTGATGGTCCGAGTTAGAGCAGTAGTAGTCCTCACTATTTCTAATAAATAGTGTGATAATAATTGTAATGAGAACTTAGTTTGAATGTTAATATTTTCTACATATTTGTATTGACACTCACAGTTGTGTGGTCATATTTTGCACGACCGTGTGATATAAAAGTTTGTATTTGAATTCTGTACCATGTATTTGGCAACTCAGAATGGGTTGGGTTGACTGGACCTATTCTGGGGGCGTCACAGTTGGTATCAGAGCTTAGGGATATGATCTCTGGCGGAGATCGGGGAATAGAACTAGGAGGGGAGAGACGAGTAAATCCTTCACTAGTATGTCCTACCTAAGCTTATGTGGTATTTAATTGGTCAGTAGGAGCATAGGGTTAATATGTGATATATTAATTTGTTTAATTAACTCTTGTTTTATGGAAGTATTTGAGAATGGCAGCTGAGAATGTTAACAACGAAGTGAATGAGACAGTGGAGACACCTTTAATCACCAACCAGGAGAACGTGCAACAAGAAGGCAATGTTCATCCTGAAAACAACGCTGATCAGACGATAAACAATGAGATGTTTAGAAGTTTTTTGCAGTTCATGCAAAACCAGACGAGGGAAACTCGTGTACAAAATACAGGTGGAGATAATAACAACACGCGAATTGTCACTGCCAAGCAGTTCAAAGAGTTGGGACCACTAGAATTTCAGGGAAAGCCGGATCCGATCAAGGCGGAGACGTGGGTTAAGCAAATTATCAAGATATTTGATGTCTTGGGATCACGGAGGAACAGAAGGTTCCATTCGCCAAATTTAGGTTCCGTGGAGAGGTAGATTACTGGTGGGAATCCGTGAAGCGCACCCAGCCTGCCGCACTCAAGATGTCTTGGGAAGCGTTCCAAAAACTGTTCAATGACAAGTACTTTCCTGAAAGTATTCGTCATATAAAGGAGGTAGAGTTTATCAGACTAGAACAAAACAACATGACGGTGTCCCAGTATGAGGCAAAGTTCGCGGAGTTGTCCAGGTTTGCACCTCATTTGGTGGAGAATGGGGAACGTATGATGCGGATGTTTCTGAGAGGTTTGAAACCCGAAATACGTCAATACCTCATTTTTCACAAATTTTCTCTATATTCGAATGTAGTGAACAGGGCCCATTTGTTAGAACAAGATAGTGATTATATTCAACCAAGGGACAACAACCAAGGTCGTACCGGTGGCAGCAGTCATCGGGGAGGAAAGTATGACAGAAGCGGTAACCACTCCGGTGGTAATCGTGGCCATGATAGTAGAAAAAGCAAATCGAGGGGAGATTTCAAGAAGAGAAGGTATAACAATGAGAACGTGAAGACATCAACATCAGCACTAGCATCAACTGTTTCTAGGGGAGGAGAACGACCACCGGTCATATGCTATAAATGCGGGAAAGAGGGACACATCAGCCCAAACTGCCCACAACAATTCAAAGCATGTTATAACTATGGAAAAGAATGACATATAGCTCGAGATTGTCCTGTTGCGAAACCAAGTCTAGCGGGGGTGGTGATTCCTATGGCGGTTTTGGACAAGTCAAAGTCGGTGATTCCTGGAAGAGCGTTTGTCGTGATAGCCCAAAACGCAAGGAATCCACACGAGGTGATTAAGGGTAAGCTAATCATAAACTCTTGCGAAGTTTACACCTTGTTAGATACCGGTGCTACCCATTCTTTTATTTCACCTGCTTGTGCTCAACGTTTGAACTTGACTCCTAATAAATTAGACTTTGACTTATCTGTTGAAACTCCGTTGGGAGAAACCTTTGTTACATCCACAGTTTACAAATCTTACTTGATTCAAATTGGTACCCTTACCTTACCTGTTGATCTTATATCTTTGAAAATACTTGCATTTAACATGATTTTAAGAATTGACTGGTTAACCACTTACCATGCCAAAATTGATTATTTTTATAAGGTTGCTAGTTTTTATATTCCTAATCAACCTGTTGTACGAATCTAAACCACCAAACCACTAAAATCAGTCAATATTATTTCAAGTCACAAAGCTATTCGTTTATTGAAAAACGAATGTCAAGCTTTATTAGCTCATGTCACTGATCTAAACCAGAATACGTTAGGTTTGGATGATATTTTTGTTGTTAATGAGTTTCTTGATGTATTTCTAGAAGAACTTCCCGGGCTACCCCCAGAACGTGAAGTTGAATTCTTTATTGACCTTGAGCCCGATACAAAACCCATTTCTAAAACCCCATATCGAATGGCTCCTATTGAACTACAGGAGTTAAAGGTCCAATTACAGGAATTGTTAAACATCGATTTTATTCATTCTAGTACGTCTCCTTGGGGTGCTCCTGTTTTATTCGTAAAGAAGAAAGACGGGAGAATGCGACTTTGTATTGACTATCGGGAGTTGAACCATGTCACCATCAAGAATAGGTATCCGTTACCTCGTATTGATGACCTATTCGACCAGTTGCAAGGAGCACAATTCTTTTCAAAGATCGATCTTCATTCTGGATATCATCAGCTGAAGATTAAAACTGAGGATATTCCAAAAACTGCCTTCAAAACTCGGTAAGGGCATTATGAGTTCTTAGTCATGTCTTTTGGATTGACTAATGCTCCTGCTACTTTCATGGATATGATGAACCGTGTATTTAAGGAATATTTGGATCAGTTCGTTGTTGTCTTTATTGATGACATCCTCATCTATTCTAAAAGCCGTGAAAATCATGAGCACTACTTGAAGCTAGTACTTCAAAAGCTTCGTGAAAACAAGCTATATGCCAAGCTGAAGAAATGCGAGTTCTGGCTTGAGGAAGTAGCATTCTTTAGGCACGTGGTATCAAAACATGGAGTATCTATTGACCCAGCGAAGATTGAAGCAATACAAAGTTGGGAGCAACCTAAGTCGGTGACCAAAGTACAAAGCTTTCTGGGCTTAGCTGGTTATTATCGGATATTCGTAGAGGGATTTTCTCGAATTGCTACTCCATTAACTCAGTTGACTCAAAAGATACAAAATTCGTTTGGAGCGAGGAATGCGAAAAGTGCTTCCAAGAGCTCAAGAGAAGACTTATCTCGGCACCTGTTCTGACAATACCATCTGGTTTGGATGGATTTGTTATCTACAACGATGCTTCGGGCAAAGGGTTAGGATGTGTTCTCATGCAACATGGGAAAGTCATAGCCTATGCCTCGCGATAACTCAAAGAATATGAGAGGAATTATCCTACTCATGATCTAGAGTTGGCAGCAGTCGTTTTCGCGTTGAAGATCTGGAGACATTACCTGTACGGGGAGAAAGTGGAGATTTATACGGATTATAAGAGCCTTAAATATTTCTTCACTCAAAAGGAACTCAACATGCTACAACGACATTGGCTTGAGTTGTTGAAAGATTACGATCATATCATCCAATACCATCCTAGAAAAGCGAACGTGGTAGCTGACGCGTTGAGTAGAAGATCATACGCGGGAACGAATGCGATGCTATCAAGGCCTAATTTGTGTGATTTACAAAGGATGGAGATAGAGTTCAAGACTCTGGGGACCCATGCGATGATGTCAAGTACATGCGTAGAACCAGCTTTGATTGATAAAGTTAAAGCTGCTCAAGCTACGGATCCGGAGCTGATGAAGATGAAGAAAAAGGTGCAAGAAGGTGCCATTCCAGAAGCAAGAATCGATGAAGAGGGAATACTTCGAGTCAACTCCAGACTTTGTGTTCCTAACGATTCGTACTTGAAGTATAGAATCATGATGGAGGCACACAACACACCGTTTGCAATCCATCCTAGGAGTACCAAAATGTATCGTGATCTTCGACATACATTTTGGTGGAGCAATATGAAAAGAGAGATCGCGGAGTTTATTTCGAGATATTTTACTTGTCAACGTGTAAAAGCAGAGCATCAAGTGCCGAAGGGTCCATTGCAACCACTGGAAATTTCAAAATGGAAGTGGGAACACATTACGATGGATTTCGTTACGGGTCTTCCCAAGGTTTCTCAAGGCATAGATGCGATTTGGGTTATTAGTCGATAGATTAACCAAGTCTGCTCATTTTTTATCGATACGGGAGACTTATTCCCTTGAACGTCTTGCTTATATATACGTGAATGAGATTGTGAGATTGCATGGCATGCCAGTATCCATAGTTTCGGATCGTGACCCCAGATTTACTTCACGATTTTGGATCAGTTTGCAAAAAGCTATGGGTACGGAGTTACTATTCAGTTCGGTATATCATCCTCAAACGGACGGACAATCGGAAAGGACTATTCAAACTCTTGAAGATCTATTGAGACTCTGTGTTCTAGACTTCAAAGGGAGTTGGGATAAGTACTTACCATTGGTGGAATTCTCCTACAACAACAGTTATCAAGCAAGTATAGGCATGGCTCCATTCGAAGCGTTGTATGAACGAAAGTGTCGTTCTCCAGTATGCTAGGATGAGGTGGGTGAAGCAACATTGTTGGGACCGGAGTTAGTACGTATGACCACGGAAAAGATTCAAATGATCCGGCAACGGATACAAACCGCACAAGATCGACAAAAGAGTTATGCGGATCTTCATCGAAAGGACGTGGAATTTAATGTTGGGGATCATGTATTGTTACGTGTTGCTCCATGGAAAGGAGTTACGAGATTCGGGAAGAGAGGAAAGCTTAACCCACGATTCATTGGTCCATTTGAGATCCTTGACCGAGTAGGAAATGTGGCTTATAGACTTGCTTTACCTCTAAGCATGTCTCGTGTTTATAATATTTTTCACATATCCGTACTTCTTAAATATGTGAAAGACCCAAACCACATTATTGAGTTAGAACCAGACGAGATAGCCAAAGATTTAACGTACGAGGAGGTACCTGTCAAGATCTTGGATAGGAAGGAGCATATCCTACGCTCGAAAATTATACCTCAAGTTAAAGTTTTGTGGAGAAATCATGAAATTGAGGAAATGACCTGGGAGTTGGAATCGAAAATGAAAGCGAGGTATCCTCACCTTTTCGACATACCAGGTACGTACGTTAATTTTGAGGACGAAATTTTATAAGGAGGGGAGGATGTAAGACCCTGAATTTTATAAATAAAAATTTAATTTTCTTTATATATTATTTCAAAATGGTAAGGTGTTGATTTGATAAATGTGAAATGTTATGGGTGAAATGTGCAAATATTTCAAAATGAGCAAGTGGTTATAAAATATTCATTGTTATTGGAGAATATTCGTTTGGTCGTGGAATATTCTTGTTGTCGGGGAATATTCGTACGACGGCGCAGCTATTTGTGGGCCCCACGACGGAATAACTGTCGGATATAGAAAGCGACAGAAATAACCTTTTTATAAAATAAAGGCGTAGTTGTTACCATTAGTACTGTTGAAATACCCGGTGGTTAAAATACAGTAATACGCGGTGTTGCACAGTAGCACACGGTGTTGCACAGTATTTTAATTAATTGATTCTTACGTAAGAAGGCACTTACTCAATTACTGTTCAATATTTTATATTATTGACTCAATAATTGCTACGTTGATATTTTATATTATTGACTTAATAATTGCTACGTTGATATTTTATATTATTGACTCAATAATTGTTATGTTGATATTTTATATGATTGATTCAAAAATTGTCACTGCACAGTATTTCACATTATCAACTCAATAATTCATATTATTTGAATAATATTATTAGATAGCATTATTGATAATGTCTAAGGAAGTTCTGTCTAGGAGGGGTTATTTAATTGCGCGCCAGTAAGGAGAAATCCTTATCGGAAGGCCCCCCTCTTTCCTGAGAACGACCTGGTTGTCAATATTGTAGTTCTATAATATTATTTGTAAATAATTAATTATTAATTTATATGATAAGAAAATATTTATTTTGTGAATATAAAAGAAAGAATTAGTGCTGATGTGTTTTTATCAGTATTTTGGTGTGGAAAATCATCCGTTTATAGATTTCGGATAATTTATGTTTGGAATTTGGAAAAACTTCATTCTACAAAGTTGTAGAGAATTAAATTTCCTATGAAAAGGACATAGAATTTGTATTTTTCTGACCAAAGGGCTATTTATTATGAATTACTGATGTTTCGGAAAATAAATGTTTTTTTAAATAAAATAATTGGGCCCCGCTTTTGGTTGTTGTGGAAAAATTGTTGAAATTTCAAATCTCACGAGGTGTGCTGGGTGAAGCCGCCGGCGCAGGAAGTCTACTTTGGCATCCTAAGCTTTTCCTATAAATAGGGTGCTTAGGTTATAATTGAAAATCACACCAGAATTAGAAGTTTTCTCTCTCTATAATATCGAGCGTATTTTTGTGAGTATTTAGATACTTTGAGTGTTGCTATTCAGTGCAATTTTTCTTCAGCCTTATATCCGATATTCCAATCAGAAGTACTATTGTTTTGAGGTAAGGGATGTTATTTACTTTCGTAAATGATGTTATTCTTTTCAATATCATTATACCAAAATATTGGCATGGATTTTATTATGAAATTCTTACTTTTTCCGTCGGGGTTACTATTCATGTATACAGCACTATTCACGAAAAAAATTAAATTTTCTTCTATTTGTCCAAATTGTCTGTTATGGTTACTATCTTTGATTGGATCCAAGTTTTGAGCTTTATTCTTGAATTTTGCTCCACAAAGTATTATTATGGAATATTCTTGAACTTGGATAAACTAAAATAATAATCCTTAGTCTTTGTCTTTTATCTCATTCGATTCGTTGTTTATATTGCTTTTCATCATCCTCAGTCCTAAATGGTGATATAACTAATATCTTTGGTCTGTAGAGCAAAAATGAATGATTACCTGATGAATATCTTTGGCCAGTAGTGCAAAGATGACAGGTGTTGAGATGAACATGACCACTTGTGAAACAAATGAATATTTTTTGCCGTAGTGCAAAGATGAATATTTGATTCGAGATGTATATTGATTGATGTTACAGGGATAAAATATTGATGATGAACTTTTAAATCATAGAAGATAGTAGACTTCATTCTCTACTTAACTCTTCTAATGAATTGTTATTTCCGCTGCGAATATTGATCTAAAACTTGTTGTCAATAATATTTTATCTGAATTGTTGAAGACTAACGATAATTTATTTTCCATTATTTTAGTCATAATATTCTTTACTGGGCTAGTTGAGCTCACCCTTTTCATCTATTGTCCTCTTCAGGAAATGAGAATGTCGCAGGAACTAGTAGGGGGACAGAGTGATGGTCCGAGTTAGAGCAGTAGTAGTCCTCACTATTTCTAATAAATAGTGTGATAATAATTGTAATGAGGACTTAGTTTGAATGTTAATATTTTCTACATATTTGTATTGACACTCACAGTTGTGTGGTCGTATTTTGCACGACCGTGTGATATAAAAGTTTGTATTTGAATTCTGTACCATGTATTTGGTGACTCAGAATGGGTTGGGTTGACTTGACCTATTCTGGGGGCGTCACACTAGGCAATGGGTACTTGTTCTTAATGGTGACCTTGTTCAACTCTCGGTAGTCGATACAAAGTCTGAGAGTTCAATCTTTCTTCTTCATGAATAAGACTGGTGCTCCCCACGGCGATACGCTCGGTCGAATATATCCCTTATCCAATAACTCTTGTAATTGAGCCATCAGTTCTTTCATCTCAACCGTTGCCATACGATACGGCGCTTTATATAGCGGTGTTGTCCCTGGTGCCAAATCAATGACAAACTTAATTTCTCTATCCGGTGGCAATCCCAGAATCTCGTCTGGGAAGACATCAATAAAATCCCTTACAATAGGTATCTGACCTAGTTCACCCTCGACTCGTCGAGTATCAACCACGTGAGCCAAATAACCTACACAACCCTTCCTAAGCAATCTCTTCGCTTGCATCATTGTCAGACAATGAGATTGTCTTGGCGATTTACTACCATAAAATACCACCTTCGACTTGTTCGGAGTCTTAAGGTGTACGCACTTCTTCTTACAGTCGATAACTGCTCCGTGATTTGATAACCAATCCATTCCAAGGATTACATCAAACTCCCCCAAACGAATCGGTATCAAATCCACGTTGAGCTTAAATCCTTGCAATTCGGTATAACAGTTCCTATGAATGTATTCTACGGGAATAATTTCCTTGTTTGCTACTTCTACGTTCATAGGGTGTGCTAATCTTTCATGGGGTAAGTCTAACTGTTTAGCAAACTCTTCAGAAATAAAAGAGCAGGTAGCACCCGAATCAAATAACACATAAGCATCAATATCATTGATCGGGATGATACCTGACACCACGTCCTTAGACTCCATCGCATCCTGAATGGTCATGTTGAATGTGCATGCCATTGGTCTGTTGGCTTGACTGGCTGGCCCTCCGATGCTCAGTCCGTTATTATTGTTGTTGCGATTGCCGCTAGCTGCATCACCCTTTTTCTTCGGGCAGTCTTTGATTTGATGGTCTGGGGCTCCACACGAGAAACACCCTCCTTTCTGCTTATTCGGACACTAAGGAGCCATGTGCTCCTGTTGTCCACAACGGTAACAAACACTCTTTCCCTTCATGCACTCCCCCGAGTGATTCCTCCCACAGTTGTTGCACTTTACACTTTTCTTGGCCTCTATCCCGGACTTGTTACCTCCAGAGGATTGGCTCTCCGTCCATTTACACTTGTTGGGGTTGCTGCCTCTGCTGCTTCCCCCTTTTTGTCCCTCCTGACTGGTCTTCTTTTCTTGTTTAAAATGAGCAATGGCTTCATTGCCTCCTTCGACAATGATAGCCCTTTCCAGCAGATCAGAGTAAGTCTTAATCTTCTATACCGCAACTGCTTTTTGCACCCATGGTTTCAGTCCTAATTCGAACCTCCTTGCCTTCCTGGCTTCCGTGTCAACCTGATGTGAAGCGAATCGGGCCAACTCGTTAAATCTTGCCACTTACTCTGCGACAGACATACTACCTTATTTCAACTCTAGAAGCTTAACTTCCATATCCTGTTGCGTATTCTCCGAGAACTAATTCTTGAGAAATAGTTCCTTAAATTTATCCCAAGGAATAACTCCTTCGCCTGCTCGTCCCTTATTGGCCTTCCACCAATAGTTAGCTTCGCCCTTCATCATGAAAGTGGCAAAACTCGCCTTCTGTGCTTCGGCCACTCGTGCGACCTCAAACACTTTCTCCATCTCTTCTATCCAGGTTTGGGCTTCGATTGGGTCCAAGGTTCCCCGGAACTCCAGTGGTCCTACCAATTTAAAGTCCTTAAAGCTCTCCAAGTGATGTCCTGGCTGCCCTGCTGTTAGCTGGGGTCTATTTTGCATTGCCTCAGTTAATAAGTTAACGAAGTTCTGCATAGGGTCGACATTTTCCCCTCCGCCATTATTAACGGATCCTTCCTCCCTCTGGTTTCGCGATAGTCTCCTAGGCGGCATGATCCTGAGGAAAGGAAGAAAACATTAGACTTAATGTGATATGCTATTCATGTTAGCATTAAGAAGCTTAGGATGTCTATCAATCATAGCTGATTTAAATAAACAACTTCAGTATCACAATAAGACTCGATGGATATCCTCAACCCATCACTTACATACTCTACTTGAGTTTTCTACTAAGGTTATAACCTAGGTTTCGCATTCCTAACGTTTATAACCTAAAGCTTTGATACCAACCTGTGACACCACCGAATCCGGGTCCTCTCCGGTCCGGTCGTCACGATACAATATAAACATCCACCTCTAAACAACATACGATAACTAAATGCGGAATATAATAAACATACGTCGTTCATTCAAAAGGTGTTACTAGTCCCAAGATTCGATAACCTTAAAACAGTCATACAAACATACCCTAGAATAGTCATTAGGGTTCATATTACGTAATAAAAATTTAATTAAACATAAAGATAAAGTCTGCTGCTTGCAAACTAATCCTACATCTTCCCTTTACCCCTGTCCTTCCCTGAAGTCTCGGACTTAACTACAATATAAGTCATGATATAGCAAGAATACGCAACAAGTTTGCTCAGCAAGTTTAAATACAACAATAAAGGATATATCATGATGAATAGAAAATATCTGACAATGAATTCAACAATATGAATATCGGAAGCAAGAATAATGATTTCTTTTAGAATAACTGATAGTCAAGTAGACTTTTGAACTATAAAACTCCAACGGAATCAATAGCTGATTGACCCTTTGGTTACTGGCTACAGAATAAGTACTTGAGGGGATCAGCCTCGCGTACGCTATATATATGCATAACATTCAACTCAGCTGTTTGTATCTTATATTAGATACTTGCTACTCCCTTATAATATAAGGGTGTTCTTTCAGTCTAAGAATCCTTACCATCAATTGGTTTGGATAGCTTTTATAAAACTTCATACAATTGTCTGACCGAACAAGGGTTCAGACTCTATCTGACGCAGTTCAAGAATTATAGAACTTTTAAATAAGGTACAAGTCCAACACTGTACGAACTCAAGTGCACCATGTGCGAATATCAATAAAATCGATGTGGAATAATTGTAAAGTAATTAAACCACCTAATAGCATGCTTGGAAATAAAGTTCAAGCTTTAAATAATTAACTGTCAATACGATAGTAACCTGTTCAATATAATATGAGAAGGATAGGAACTTGCACAATAAAGAGTGTAAGGGAACTTGCATTCAAATCAAGTGAAGTTAAGAAACTCGCTTACACGATTCATTGAATAAAGTAGTGCAAGAATTTAGGATACTTGCCTGTTTGCTCAGCTACGATTAAGTTCTAGCTTTAATTAACTTGCATCAAAATGACCTAACATTAATAAGTCGGCCTTTCAATTAGCATTTATAAACTAATATAAGTCTATACTTATAATAATCCACTTATCATATAAGTTTATAAAATCACGTTCAATATCAAACATACTATTTATAGCATCATAATATGCTAACTGTTAAAATCAGACTTAAGTAAATTTTTCAGGCCTGAAAGTGTCCCGGCATAACTCTAGCAGGCAACTATTGACATTAAACCAATACACATGCTTATCAAGTTAAAATTTCTCATTCGAAACTAGCATGCTCTTTCTATATTCAATTTGAACTCATGTTTTCATGCCGGTAATTCACATACTTTAACTAATACAAGTTCATGCTTCAAAGTTGATTACTAAGGTCATGTTATCACATAATAAGGCTAAACAATACATAACATGTATGCTAATGCGTATACTATACATGTATACTTTAATCCACCTATTTCATGCCTTAGAAATTCATTTCCTATGAATACGTGCATATGTGAAATCCATGCTTTAACCAAACGAGGTCCATGTTAATATGCTTATAGGCATAACGAACTCTAATGTATATGCTTGTATGATCAATACATAATCCACATGGTATTTGATGTCATTATCCTTCACATTCTACGTTTTCATCAAAAGTTGCACCAAATTAATATGGGTAACATAATACAAGTAAAGCGTCTCATAGTCATGACTCACATGTATTAGAATGCATATCTAAACCACATGAAAGCTCTCATTTGGTCAGAAATCACAAGGCAAAGTCCTTGGTCAAGTTTTCTTTTTAAAGTTCTTAAGTTTCTTATTTTGAAATCGTCCGAATCTTGCAATCACGTATGCTAGTGTGTGAACACACTTTAGATTCGCATTTCATGTCAATATAAACCACACTATCATGTACAAACTGTCAGAACATATACATGCCCCGTATGTGTCTAAATTCATAATTGAATCTATAAGTTTCATTACAAATCACAAGTTTTCCTTTCATGGTGTACATACTAACGTGGTTAACATTATGCATGTAGTATCAAGAAATACATACTTATATCATGTCATTGTACAAGTTAAATCATGTTCACAAGCTTGTCCTAAGTGATCCTATATGCTAGTACATATCAGCAGCTTAACAGAAGCAGGAAACTCTGTCCAGGGCCCGGCGCAGCTGCGCAGGCTGTTGGCCAGTGACAGTAGCTGCCCAGCAACGGCAGAACTTAGGCCAACTCAAAAATTTTCCTACAAAAATTGATTCTAACATAACACATTGTAATTCTAACATGTTTAACATCTTGTATAACACTTAACCAACATATTCCAATCAATTAATTACTCAATCCATGAATCAATTCAATAATCAAGAATTTTGAAAATTATGCAGAGAATGAGAATGGGAAGTTACACCTCTGTGATGGAAACCAAACTTGCTGTTACAGATTATATAATGCTACTATGCTACTCACTCTCAATTCTCTTTCTATCAATTCCAAGAAAATCTCAGCAATAGAAATTGAGAAGGGGAAGAACTCTTATATAGAAAAATGAATACATGATTCTTGATTTTACTCACCAAATCAACACAAAGGAGTACATGATTGCATGTTAGATAACAAGAAGTGGGTGAATGCAATCATAAATCCCACTCCCCCTATAATGATTATGGCTAGCTTTGATGAATTTGAGGAGAGTTATAGGGTGGTGTAGCCATGTGAAAGTTTACGTGTGGGAATGAAATGAGGGACTCTTATTATGGGACAAGCCAATTAACTCAGCAATGTAGCAATTAGCAAGGTATATATCAAATATATCCAACACTAGTCATATAATAAATACACTAAGTTATATACTATATATATATATATATATATATATATATACACATAGTATATACATATGTTTTAAGTATTTATTCCATACACATTTAAATAGGTGTTACAATGTTATCTCAATAAAATAATGTATCAAGTATGTATATATATACCAATCATATAATTCATGTACATTTTTCTTAATACCAATTATAAAGAAATTGGGTATTATCATTACTTATTATCATAATCATTATAATATAATTATAACAACTTAATACAATCATTATTAATTAATAATGATCTTATTATATGACAATAGGGTATACATGAATGTCCACACAGTGTCACATACCTTCAATTTATCTCATCTTACTATATAGTCCATATATGCAATATACACCACATTAATATGTCACATTAGATAGCTATCATATATGTAAAGGTTTAGTATCGCATGCTTGTATAAAATAATTAGTCAAGTAAATATAATTACATATTATATTCATTACTTCTTTGCTCATTAATATATTATTCCCAACAATAATAATTTCATACATTATCGATTAATTACTCAATATTGAAATTAATCACTATGTTCAATTCATGTCACTATATTCAAATAAGTTGAATATTTAATTATTAATAATCTCATCAATTCTCTAATATTAAATCCTTAAGGTTAGTCCACTAATTTAAATAACTCATTAGTGACTTCCTTTAATTATTTCACAAATTCTCACCACTACATAAGGTTTAAATAAACTCACAAAACTAACTCGTTAAAATTAAATCACATATTTAATAAATAAAGAGTTTAAAATTCATGGTCGTTACAGATGTTCTTCCCTTGTTTTCTCAAGGTTCCTCTTCTTCCTCTTCTTCCTCTTCTTCCTCTTCTTCTTCTCTAATAATTCTCTCTAACCTTTCTCTTGTTTTCTTTCTTTGTCTCTATCTCTAAACTAACGCACGAACTCTTTTAACTTAACGCATGTTGTATATATATATATGATATATAACTTATACAATATAATCACTCTATAATAATTATCATAAATACAATTAATCACATAAGTTACAAGTTTTGAATTTGAAAAGCCCTAAGGCTTGTTTGGCCAAAACAACATTATATTTAAAAACATATTAATAGTAAATAAGGCCATGTTTGGTAAAATAAGTTTTAAACAAGTACAAGGGCCTCGTTTGGTAAAACCAACTTAAAACCCTTTTCATTATTTTAATAAATCCTTAATCCATAGATTAAATACTACACTTATTTAATTTAATTACAACATTCTAATTCAATTAAATAAAAGCTAACATTCATTAATTAATAAAACACATAATACCACATTGTTACACTTGAAATTCAATTCATGTAACAATTAGTAAATTACAACTAATACTTAGCACCTAATTTTAAATCTAATTTAACTATTCTCAATTAGATTAGAATTGTGCCACAACATTATTAACACATCCATTTAATTAAATATTACTCTTAATTAAATCAGTCCTCACAATCACATAATTTATTTATTTAACTTAATAAATAAATCACATATAATATTTATTCACTCAATAAATATTAAAATTTACTATATAAAATCTCAATCGTTACAATCTTCCCTACTAAAAAGGATTCTGTCCCCAGAATCACAACATAAAAAAAAATCTCATAAAAATTTTAAATTTTTCATCTGTTACATTCTTCCCCCCTTAAAAGGATTCTGTCCCCAGAATCGATATATAAGGGATTACACAAATCAATTAAGCAAATAACTGAGGATACGATTTCATCATTATATCCTCGAGTTCCCACGTGGCTTCTTCAGCACTGTGGTTTCTCCAAATTACGTTAATGGAATTGATAAAAAGTGTATTTAAAATTTTTAGGAGTTAATTTGTCAAACTTATTTAAACCTTATGTGGTTATATGCTTATGTGATTTAACCTATGCGAATAAATGCTAGGATTTTTATTAAAGGGAATCACTAATGGTTACTTAACTTAGTAGATTAACCCTGAGACTTTTATATCATAGAATTGATAAAAAGTGTTAGTAAATTATATATTCAAATTTACTTGAATATAGTGTAGAGAGTTAATCGTGATTAATTATTTTAATTTGAGTAATTAATTAATAACGTATAAAATTATTATTGTTGTTGATTTATAATTATTATGAATAAATAATAATTAATGAATTGGGAGTAATTAATTGATTTTGTGTTGATTAATTATTATTATGAATAAATAATAATTAATGAGTAAAAGATTAATAAATATAAAATATTATATTTACTTGGTTAATTGATTAATTGTTATATGCAAGTATATGTTATATTAAACCTTTGGTATAAGGTAGCTACCTTTATATATTATATAAAGTGCAATGGGCACATTAATGTGGCTATGTATTATACATATAGACTATATAGTAAGATTAATTTTATTGTGTAAGTTACATAATATTTTGCTTATGTAACATGACGTGACCTTAATGTATACCCTATTGACATATAGTAAGTTCAATTGTTAATTAATATTGAATTCTATAAAGTTATTGTAATTGTAATAATAACTGTTATGATAATGAACAATGATAATACCCAATTGCTTTATATTCGGTGTTAATAGAAAATGTACATGGATTATATGTATATACCTTACTTGATGCATTATATCATTATTTGTTCATTAGAAATAACATTGTAGCTCCCATTGAAATATATATGAAATGGATACATGTAGCTTAAGTATATACTATGTGTATATATATCATATAACCTAAGTGTATTAAATTATATAGCCTAAGTATGGCCATATATTATCCACACATTGCAAGATTGCTGAGATTAGTGGTTGTCCCATAATTAGAGTCCCATCCTCAATTTCCTCTCCTTCACGTGAACAAACAATGAGCTACTAGCTACTCTACCCTCTCCTCAATTTCTTCACAAGGTAGCTAATGAGTATAAGGGGAGTGGAATTCATGATGAATTCACCAACTCCTCACCAACCTCTTATTAACCTCCATGTTACTAAACAAGCTATTGGATTGAATTGATGAACAATTGTTGAACCGTGTGTTCATTTGTATATATATGAGCTCTTCTCTCCTTCATTTCATTGCTGAGAAATATTTGCTAAGGAACTTATAAAGAGTGAGTATATTGTTATTATAGAGGAGATTAAGAA
The DNA here is from genome assembly GCA_020205555.1 of Panax stipuleanatus. Classification (NCBI taxonomy): domain Eukaryota; kingdom Viridiplantae; phylum Streptophyta; class Magnoliopsida; order Apiales; family Araliaceae; genus Panax; species Panax stipuleanatus. The sequence goes on from CM035122.1 coordinate 63,838,088, forward strand.
AGTATATTGCAGCTCAATTGTTTCACAGAGGTATAACTTCCCATCCCCATTCTTCATTCTCTGTAAAATTTCTTAATTCTCGATGCTGTAAATTGAGCATGGATTGATTTTTAAGTTGATTGGAACATGATTGTTAGGTAGCATATAAGTTATTATACATGTTAGAAATTGTTAGAATAATTTTTGTTGGAGAAATTTTGAGTTGGAATTACAGTCTGCCGAATACTGCACTGCCTCAGGCTTGGCCGCCAGCCTGCGCAGCTGCGCCAGTGCCTGTCTGCAGAAAATTTTTCTGTTTTGCTTCCTGCTCATGCTAGCTTGATGGTACTAAGTTGGACATGCATGAAAGTTAGTTTAACTCATATATATATATATATATATGTTCTTGATACAACATGCATAATTTTAACCATGCTAGTATACGTTATGGAAGGAAGCTTTATAGTTTATAAATGAACTTAGGATTTGTTAAAGTAAACTTGTCATGAGCATATAAGTACCCTAGCTATATTCTGACTTTTGAGATTTTCTTGTATGACCTAGAAACACATGAGAAGCATGTCAACTTGCATACATAAGTTTCATGACAGAATGTGAACCCCACTATTGAACGTTTCTAACGAAAGATATAAGTTTCAAAGGTGAACTTTAACATATAGATATTGTATATGCATTCTAATTTGGCGAGTATGTAGTATGACCTAGAATGCATAATTAGGGTATTAAACGCACTAGCATACGTGTTTGAAAGACTCAAAAGTTTATAAAGGAAAACTTATGTTTTGAAGCTTATAGTTTTGAATGCGAACTTTGACGTATACGTAGCATGAATGAATCCTAATTTCATGATCATGATCATGTGTTCTATATAAACATGAGAACTAAGACTAATGTGATAGAACATACTAGTATACTTGATCGTAAGTTAAGATGTTTTCAAAAGAGAAACTTAAGACTTTCAAAGTGAACTTAACCAAGACTTGTGTCTTTTAGATTGTGACTACTTAAATACATGTAACTTATTGTATACATTCTAATACCTGTGAGTAATGGTTAGGAGATACTTTACATGTACCATATTATCTTTTTGACTTGGTTTACCTTGTAATAGAAACTTAGAATGTGAAATAGCATTGATTACCATGTGAATTATATTATGATCATGCAAGCATGTCATTATGCCTATAGACATATTAACATGAGCATCCTTTGGTTAAAGCATGGATTTCATATATGCACGTTTTTATAGAAAATAAATCTCAAGTATGGACTATATGATTAAAATATACACGTGTAGTATACGTACAAGCATGACTACTTAAGTATTGTTTGACCTTGTTATGTAATAACATGACTTTAGTAACCAATCTTGAAGTATGAACTTATATTGTTTAAAGTATGTGAATGTCCGACATAAAAATATGTGGTCTTGAAGTGAACATATAATGAACATGTTAGCTTTCGAACTTGAGTTAGATAAAACTTATAAGCATGTGTGTTGATTTATATCAATAACTGGAAGTGCTATATGTTCAAGCCTATATTGACGCATAGAAGCTATATAATCTAAAGTTAGTAAATCTAAAGACAGGATTAGATTGGTTTACGTGAACTATGTCCTAGAATTATATGATAAGTAGATGTTTGTTAAGTGTAGACTTATATTAGTTTATACATGCTAATTGAAAGGCCGACTTGCTAATGCTAGGTCGTTCCAACGCAGTTTTATTAAAGCTAGAATTATTTGTAGCTGAGCAAACAGGCAAGTTCCTTATCTTCCTCAAGTTATATTTGAGCAAGTATCCTAGACCCTTGTATTACTTTATTCAATGACTCGAGTAAGCGAGATTCTAAACTTCACCTTTATTGTGCAAGTTCCTATCTTTCTCATATTGTATTGAGTAGGTTATTATTATATTGTGAAAGTTCCCCGAACTTCACACTTTGGTTATTGAGTATTGTGAAAGTTCTCCGAACTTCATAGTTTGAGTATTGTGAAAGTTCCTCGAACTTCACATTTTGAGTATTGTGAAAGTTCCCGGAACTTCACACTTTAGTTATTTTGCAAATTCCCGAACTTCATTTCTTTATTATGCAAGTTCTCTAAACTTATACAAACTCGTATATTGTGCAAGTATCTTATCTTTATGTTTACTTTACTCAAAGAACGTTGTAAGCAAATATCCTAACCTATGCATTTACTTTATGCAAGGGATCTATTATGGTGAAATTCCCTGAATTGCACTCTTTGATGTTGTAAGTGTCTAAGCCTATGTATTTATTTTATGCAAGGAATCTATTATCGTGCAAGTTCCCCGAACTTCACACGTTGAGTATTGTGCAAGTTCCCCGAACTTCACACGTTGGTTATTGTGCAAGTTCCCCGAACTTACACAAATTCATATATTGTGCAAATTCTAAACTTCACTTTGTGCAAGTTCTCTATCCTTCTTATATTGTATTGAGTAGGTTATTGTTAAATCGAAAGTTGTTTACTTAATTGCTTGAACTTTATTTCCAAGCATGTTATTTAGTGGTTTAATTACTTATCAATTATTCCACATTGATATTATTGATGTCCGCACCTAGTGCATTTGAGCTCGTACAATCTTGGACTTGTACATTATTTAAGGTTCTAAATTTCTTGAACTATGTCAGTAAGAGTCTGAACCTTTGCTCGGTCAGACTAGTGTATGAAGTTTTCTTTGAAGCTATCCAAACCAATTGATGGTAAGGATTCTTAGACGGAACAGAACACCCCTCATATGTAGGAGTGTGCCCAGGTATCTAATATATATGATACGAGTAAGCAGATATAAGTGTTATGCATATTCACGTTGTGCCCGAGGCTGATCTCCTCGAGGTACTTAGTTTCTGTAGCCAGAAGCCAGTAATTCTAAAAAGGGTCAATTAGCTATTGAACCCATTGAAAAGTTATAGTTCAGAGTCTACTTGACTATCAATCATTCTAAAGGAAATTATTATCTTTGCTTTTAATATTCATATTGTTGAATTGTTCAGATGTTCATATCGTTGAATCTATCAGATATTCATATTATTGAATCTTTTTAATATTCATATTGTTGAATTGTTCAGATGTTCATATCGTTGAATCTATCAGATATTCATATTATTGAATCGTTCTAATATTCATATTATTGAATCGTTCAGATATTCATATTATTGAATCGTTCAGATATTCATATTATTGAATCGTTCTAATATTCATATTGTTGAATCTTTAAGATATTCATTTTGTTGAAATCATTGTTAGATATTTTTCCATTCATCATGATATATCCTTTATTGTTGTATTTAAACTTGCTGAGCAAACTTGTTGCTCATTCTTGCTATATCATGACTTATATTGCAGTTGAGCCCGAGCCCTCAGGGAAGGACAAGGGTAAAGGAAAGATATAGAATGGTTTGCAAGGAGCAGACTTTGTGTTTATGATTTGTTTAATTACTGTTAATGTAATATGAACCCTAATATTTATTCGAGGGTATATTTATATTGATGTATTAAGGTTATCGAATCTTGGGACTAGTAACACCTTTTGAATGAACGACGTATGTTTATTATATTCCGCATTTTAGTTATCGTACGTTACTTAAAGGTGGATGTTAGTATTGTTTCGTGGCAACCGGACCGGGGCCAGAGGACCCGGATTCGAGGGTGTCACACTCTTCATAAGTTAAGTCTTTATCAAATTTTAAAGGCTCGTATTCTATTACATGTTTATAGTCATGTTTGTAAGGTTGTAACACGGAAATATGAAATACGTTGTGTATATTCTTAAGCTCTGGAGGTAATGCTACTTCGTAAGCAACTTCGTCCACCTTTCGTAGTACCTCAAAAGGTCCAATAAATTGGGGACTCAGCTTCCCCTTCTTGCCGAATCGAATCTTCCCCTTCAAGGGAGATACTTTCAGGAAAACGAAGCTCCCTGGTAAGAATTCTCGGTTCTATCGATGTTGATCAACATATTTCTTTTGTCTGTCTTGAGCAGCAACCAATCTTGTTCTGATCAACTTCACTATTTCAGTAGTTTATTGCACCAATTCCGGTCCCAACAGCTGACATTCACCGACTTCATCCCAACACAAGGGAGTTCTGTATTTCCTGTCGTATAACGCTTCGTAAGGTGGCATGCCAATACTCGCGTGGTAACTGTTGTTGTAAGAGAACTCCACCAACGGTAGATGATCATCCCAGCTTCCCTTGAAATTCATCACGTAAGCTCTCAGCATATCCTCAAGCGTCTGAATTGTTCTCTCGCTCTGACTATCGGTCTGAGGATGGTATGTTATACTCATTCCCAACTACGTTCCCAGACACTCTTGCAATCGCTTCCAGAAATTCGACATAAACCGCGGATCTCTGTCTGACACAATCGACACTAGAACACCGTGTCGAGACAAAATCTCCTTAACGTACAATTTAGCCAATTGTTCCAAGTTGTACTTAATCCTGATCGATAGAAAATTGGCTGACTTTGTCAGTCGATCCACAATAACCCATATCGCATCAAAACTTCTGAGTCGCTGGAAGACCAACCACGAAATCCATCGTGATATGCTCCCACTTCCACTCTGGAATTTCCAATGGTTGTAGCAATCCGCTAGGCCTCTGGTGTTCTGACTTAACTTTCTGGCAAGTTAGACATTTTGCAACACACTCAGCAACATCCCTCTTCATATTCGGCGACCAGAAATAATGCCTAAGATCCTGGTACATCTTCGTACTCCCAGGGTGAATTGAATATTTTGAACTGTGAGCTTCGCTCAAAATCGCCTCCTTAACTTCTGGTACTGGCGGTACCCAGATTCTACCTTCAAATCGTAGCAGTCCCTCACTGTCAATCTTGAATTTGAACTTTTCACCATCCGCTATTCTTTTTCGAATCTTTTCGCATTCTTCATCGTGAAGTTGTGCTTCTTTCACTTTGTCTACCAGTGTAGAAGTAGTAGTTACTTGAAATAACTTCTCATCTGATTCCTTTGGAAACTTCACTTCCAGCTCTAATCTAGCCATTTGTTCTATCAACTGATCCTGATCAGTTAACATATTCAGCTTCTCCTGACCTTTTCTGCTCAAAGCGTCGGCGACAACGTTAGTTTTACCCGGATGGTAAAGTATCTCGCAGTCGTAGTCCTTGATCAGTTCTAACCATCTTCTTTAGTGCATGTTCAAATCTTTCTGGGTAAAAATATACTTCAGACTCTTGTGATCTGTGTATATTTCACACTTCTCTCCATATAGGTATTGTCTCCAAATCTTTAGAGCAAACACTACTGCTGCCAATTCTAAGTCATGAGTCGGATACCCCTTCTCGTAATCCTTCAGCTGAAATGCATAAGCAATGACCTTGCCGCTCTGCATCAACACGCAACCTAAACCCTTATGTGAGGCATCACTATATACTACAAAATTCCCCGTACTATCCGGTAAAGACAACACATGCGCAGTACTCAACCTCTTCTTCAATTCTTGGAAACTTTCCTCACATTTTTTCGTCCAAACAAACTTAACTGTTTTACGAGTCAAATTCGTTAACGGAGTTGCGATCTTGGAAAAATCTTGGATAAATCTCCTGTAATAACCTGCCACAATCCCAAGAAACTCCTCACTTCAGACGGCGTTTTCGGCTGATCCCAATTCATTACCGCTTCAACCTTCGACGGATCGATCGAATAATAATCCTTGTCGATCACGTGGCCTAGAAATTGCACACGTTCCAACTAGAATTCGCACTTCGAGAATTTCGCATAAAGCTTCTCTCGTCTCAGCGATTCTATGGTTAGCCTCAAATGTTTAGCGTGTTCCTCCTCGGTCTTGGAATAAACCAGGATGTCATCTATGAACACCACTACAAACTTATCCACGAATGGCTTAAACACCCTGTTCATTATGTCCATAAATCCAGCTGGGGCATCTGTTAAACCAAATGACATCACCAAGAACTCGTTATGACCATACCGAGTCCTAAAAGCCGTTTTGGGTATATCTTCCCTTCTCACCTTCAATTGATGATACCCGCTTCTCAAATCGATCTTTGAGAAGTATTTAGCACCCTTCAGTTGGTTGAACAAGTCATCGATCTTCGGTAAGGGATACCTATTCTTGATCTTAACTTTGTTCAATTCCCTATAATTAATACAAAGACGCATTAATCCATCCTTCTTCTTCACGAATAACAGTAGCGCTCTCCACTGCGAAACGCTCGGTTGAATATACTTCTTGTCTAACAATTATTGCAATTGAACCATCAGTTCCTTCATCTCAACTGGAGCCATTCAATATGGAGCTTTCAAAATTAGAGCAGTTCCCGGCGCTAAGTCGATCCCGAACTCTATCTCTTTGTCTGGCGGAAGTTCTGGCAAATCGCTCGAAAAAACGTCCACAAACTCCTTAACCACTGATATCTATTCTACCTTCGGGCTCTCCTTACGCGTATCTACTATGTAAGCTAGATATCCTACACAGCCTTGCGTTAAAAGTTTCTTGACTTGCATCACCGTCAGACAACTCGCTTGTCTAGGCGATTTACTACCATAGAACACTATTTTCGACAGAGTCGTAAGGTTTACCGACTTCTTCTGACAGTCGATTACTGCCCCATGGTTGAACAACCAGCCCATTCCCAATATGACATCGAATTCCCCAAGTTTTATCAGAATCAAATCTACCCTCAGCTCCTAACCCTTAATGTCCAACCTACAGTTCTTGTATACAAACCTAACAGGAATGACTTCTCTATTCATAATTTCTATGTTCAAGGGGTAAGCTAACTCCTCTACAGGTAAGTCTAGGGTTTTAGAAAAAATCATCAGATACGAATGAACAAGTAGCACCCGAATCAAATAATACATATGCATTTATACTATTGATCGGAATAATACCTGCCACCACATCCATTGATTGCATGGCGTCCTGCACCGTCATGTTGAACATACAGGCAATGGGTCGAACGGCTTGCAGTGGCGACGGTCCGGCAATAGTCAGAGTGTTGTCGCTGCCATTTCCTCCATTCCCTGTTGACCCTGCCGCTGGCTTCTTAGGGCAGTTGCGAGCCATGTGATTCTTGGATCCACATGTATAGCAAGCCCCCTTCTTCGGGTTTGGGCAATTCGGCGCTATGTGGCCTTCCTGACCACAGTTGTAGCACACACGTTTCCCTTTCATGCACACTCCAGTGTGAATCTTCCAGCATGTAGCACATGCTTCGAGCTTCCTCTTCTGTTGGCTTCCCTGCTGACTCCCAACAGAGGCATTGTCGTTCCACTTCCTTTTCTGATGGATAGCCCCGCTACCACCAGCCTTATTTTCCATCTCAATCTTCTTCTTCTTCTCTTGGTTAAACTTAGTCACCGCGTCCCTTCCTCCCTCAACAAGTATGGCCTTTTCCAGCACAGCTGCAAACGTGTTCAGCTGGAACATAGAGACCTTACTAGTAGAGCCAGGGTTTCAGTCTCCGCTCAAACCTCCTCGCATTTCTAGCATCCGTGCTGACTTGGTAAGTAGCGAACCTGGCCAACTCGTTGAACTTTGCGGTGTCTTCCGACACTGTCATCCCTCCCTGCTTAAGCTCTAAGAATTGAACCTCCATCTAGTCCTGCGAACTCACAGGGAAGTACATTTCAAAGAACATCTCTTTGAAATGTTCCCACTCTATGACTCCTTCACCCTCTCTGGTCTTATTCGCCTGCCACCAGAAGCTAGCATCTAACTTCAACATGAAAGTCGCAAATGCTGTTTTCTGGTCTTCACCGACCATAGCCACGTCAAAGACCTTCTCCATTTCCATAACCCACGTCTGTGCATCTATCGGGTTTGTCGATCCCTTGAATTCAGGCGGCCCTACTGCCTTGAATTCCTTAAATATAGTACCCTGCATTTGCAGTTGATTCGCCATCACTCCAGTCAGCAGGTTCACTAACTGCTAAACCGAGTTAGGATTTGTTCCATCGTTATTGTTGCTGTTATTCGTCGAACCCTTGGGGTTTTGATGTGTAGGTCTTCTTCTAGGAGGCATTTTCTGTTAAGAAAATATTATTATTAGATCCTTTATTCGATTCTTAAGTATTCAAGTTCAGCTTAAACATTTTAAATAACTCAGTTCATATATGAACACATAGCACATCCATAAACTTCTTTTATTCATTACTCATAGTTTTAAAATATAGGATAGCTAGCATTTCTGCTATTTACATTATTTTTCCTGAACTGGAACAAGTTACAGGACTACATCATCACTTTATCCCATTATTATCTCAAACTATGGGATTTACATTTATTTATTACAAAAAGAAATATATAATTTAAAAGCTCTAATGTCTAGGCATATTAAGACGTCGCACAGCTTCTCTTCGTTCTTCCTCCATCACCCGAAACGCTGTCCTTCGGTCCACCACATACCATGGTAACCCTTGGAACTGAGCTGGGTAAGAAGATACGGTCCTGGGCCTTATCTATGGCCGTATGGAAAGCGTATTCTGTCTCCCTTAGCTTGGCTCTCTTGGTTTTAGCCTCATTCTCAGCTCGATCGGCTCGTTGGGTAGCCCTCAAGCTTGTTTCCTCAGCTTTGGAACGCTTCGTCGACTCCTCTAGGATGTCTTGCTTCAACTTTCCTAGCTCTGCTCGAGCCTCATCTCGATCATTCTCTACGTGGATTAGCTTCCACTGCGCTTCTCCTAGGTCACTAGTTATCTCTTCAATAGTCTCATCCCGCTGTTGGATGGTTTCTTCGAGCTCTTCGACTTGTCCATGTAGCTCCACATTACTGTCGTAAACCGTCTCGTACATCTCAGCACTAATAGAGTGAGGTGGAAATTCCTCTTCGGGATCCACTTCCTCCTCTTCAGACTTGTCCCCGTCCTCTTCCTCTAGAATAGGTGTCAGCCCACGCTCCCGACCAGCTACGGTGATCACTAGAGATTGCTCTCTCCTAACCAGCTGCTCCCAGACAACATAAATGTCTCGGGGCTCTTCCTCTCTAGGAACCTAAGGTATATCCTCTCTAGCCTGACTGGATTCTCCAACGTTCATCATCCTAACAAAAGAATTTTAAAGTTTATTATTACATGATATCGAGTTGTCACTCTTCGAATACCTAAACGTAAACACATAGCACATAAGGTAGTTTATTATCTTTACCTATCACCACTATCTTTTCGATCTTACTATAAGGCTACTACCTAATGCTTTTCCCCCACCTAAGGTTCATAACCTACTGCTTTGATACCAACCAGTGACACCCCCAAATCCGAGTACTTCGTTTCCACATGATTTGGTGTTCACTTTCTAATAAAACATACATCTACCCAATAATAAAGAATTGCAAAGTAAATTACAACCTTCATAATACTTAAATAAAATCTTCCTTGAAAAAGGATTACAACTTGTCCAATATAAACTTTACTTGTTGACGGTATGTCAACATTCTTGGTTTCCACTGCAAGGGGTGATAAAATATGCAAGAGTGAGCAAACAAAAGCTCACTTGAAATACAACCGTGATATGACATAAGTGAATAGTTTCAAAAGAGATTGAATAACTTTACTTTCATCAAAATAAAGAATTGAATAATAATTCTTTCATCATCTTTAAAATTCGAATATAGAACTTATCTGAGGGTCATACGACCTTGAACTATATCCTAGGTTATAAATATTTTTATTTAAACCTTTAACAGTCATTAAGACTATGGACTTTTAACTCGTACTCAGGGGGATCAGCCCTTTGTACCGTGTATTGTGAACAAACATTTAACATTTTCGCATAAATATCCCCTAATAAATAGGGTTGTTCATTCTCAGTAATTGAATACAAGTCCGCACCAAAGAAAGTTTGGTTTGGATAGATAAGGGAACTTTGGAGTTTCAACTATCATCAACTAGGAGTAGTTGAATTGACTCACAGTACTTTAACAGTTCAATAATATAAGAATCATGAACCAATTGTAAGATATGACAATAAACTTCAAAGTAAGTAGACATGCTTTAGAAATAACTTAAAACAATTGAAAGAATAAGTAGATCTTGCTTGAATAATTAAGTCAAGATCACAATGCTTCAATAATATGTCAATACTTGTGCAATAAGAATATTAGAATACAACAAAGCTTGTACTATATAAGTAACAAGTTTAGAGATAGAAAACTTGCTTAACGAAAGAGAATAAGAATAAGAGAACTTGCACAATATAAATTACAAGTTAGAGATCGAAAACTTGCCTCAAGCTCAAGCTACACTTTAATAACTATAACCACTTCCACAATTACGCTACACATTACATTACGTTTAAAGTGTCTATTAGTATCCAACTACAATGTTTAAACCATCGAACTTCATACTCAAGTTCAACTCACAACGTTGTTTACATCATAGGTTGCTAACTAGCCACATACGTGAGTCTATACTCACGGCATACATTTCATAAGCTTATAACGCTTTAAATCATGTTGTATACCTTATGAAAGTAATACACCCATACACATGTAACACATTCATAAAATACTTCAATCTATCTTAAACACATCGAAAACATGTTATCTTATTACCTATTTCACTTATCAAGTCATAGAAATAAGTTAGCTAAACAAATGGGGTATGAAAACTCAACAAGCAAAAACCAACATTCTAGGACAACAAGGATCCCCACTGGCCTAAGGCATAAAACCCCGCTGGGGCGGGTCCTCCCTCTGGCACAAGTGTTGGTTCGCGAACTGGGAGAGAAATAAGCCAATTTGGCATATTTCTTCACACCGAATTCGATTTTTTCCAACCTGATTAACATGAAACTTGATACAAGCAATATTTTAAACTCTTTAACATGATTATAACATATAAAATCCATACATCACATAATAAAAATTAAGATTTCATGATTTTCGAAGAAAACTACAATATTAAGCGTTTTTGAAGAAAATTGCTACTACGAATTCGTTTTTCAATCAATTCAAATAATTCTAATTGTAATAACTTCTATTCTTAACATACTAACATAATACATGATCAATTTCAACAATAACTCATAATCAAACATCAATTTGATAGTTTCAAAAGCCATTTTTTAGAAATTAATTTATAGAAAATCACTATGAACACAATTCTTCTTGTTTATCAAAATTTCATTAATTGAATTGTTAAAACAACCATATAACTCATATATAATCATGCTATATCACATATTACTCATAACTTTATGCTTACACCAACAATCTCTTTGATGATTTAAGAACTATTTTCAAAATAACTTCATAATAAAACACTATGAACATAATTTCTCCATGTTCATCATATCTTTGAGAATTAAAACACTTAAACCACTATAAAAATCATATGTAAACATATATACATAAATATATATGTGCACATCCCATACATATATCAAAATCAAGAACTTTCACACAAAGATTTTTACAGAAAATTCTAAAACTATGAAAGATTGAAGAACATAACTTTAAAAACTTGTTTTTACAACAATTGAATTCTGAAAATCCTTTCATGGCATACAATTACATTTGAAGATCATATGAATACCATATATACATATAAATTCATTATTATGAAAACCTAATAAACACAAAATATATGAATTAATTATAAGGGTTAAGATTATAACCTTACTAGTTTGGATTAAGAGATAGAGATGATGATTATGTTCTTCACTTGTTTTCTCAAGGTTTCCCTTCTTCTTCTTCTTCTTCTTCTTCCTCTTCTTCTTCTCTGATAATTATCTCTAACCCTTCTCTTGTTTTCTTTCTTTGTCTCTAACTCTAAACTAACGTACCAACTCTTTTAACTTAATGTATGTTGTATATACATATGATATATAACTTATACAATATAATTACTCTATAATAATTATCATAAATACAATTAATCACATAAGTTACAAGTTTTGAATTTGAAAAGCCCTAAGGCTTACTTGGCCAAAACAACATTATATTTAAAAACAGATTAATAGTAAATAAGGCCATGTTTGGTAAAATAAGTTTTAAACAAGTACAAGGGCCTCGTTTGGTAAAATCAACTTAAAACCCTTTTCATTATTTTAATAAATCCTTAATCCATAGATTAAATACTACACTTATTTAATTAAATTACAACATTCTAATTCAATTAAATAAAAGCTAACATTCATTAATTAATAAAACACATAATACCACATTGTTACACTTGAAATTCAATTCATGTAACAATTTGTAAATTACAACTAATACTTAGCACATAATTTTAAATCTAATTTAACTATTCTCAATTAGATTATAATTATGCCACAACATTATTAACACATCTATTTAATTAAATATTACTCTTAATTAAATCAGTCCACACAATCACATAATTTATTTATTTAACTCAATAAATAAATCACATATAATATTTACTCACTCAATAAATATTAAAATTTACTATATAAAATCTCAATCGTTACAGGTACAACCATTTCAAATCTACCAACTGGAGACTCTGTAAAACGTTCAAATCGTCGACATGATACATGTTGGCCTTTTTCTAAAAAACCCTTCAAAATCTTTTTTACTATAAAAAGAATAAGGGTAGGCAAAACTTAGGAAGAGGGAAAGATTCAGGTCTAACTCGACACGCAATTTTTTCCTGACGTCGACATTACGCATACATGCAATCAAATTGCACAATAAGGGCAGGAGCGCGATAAATTGGGTTTTAAAATTTTTATACAAAGTACTCAATTATCAATCAATAGAAAGAGAAGGATAAATCAGAATCATACCCTTGTAGAAACTATCTTCCACAGGTACGAGTTCAACTCCTTGCTCTTCGTGATCTCCTTGAATCACCTGGATTGGCTCATTCCTTTGATCAACGTTAGCCACCCAAGTTTTTGGCCTCTAGAGGTGATCCACCAAGGAAGAGGAATTACTCAAGAAGGAGGGTGGTTGGCTAAACCCTTGTTTTCTATTCTCTGTAGAAAAAAAAAGTACTCTCCAACCCTTGGAAATTACGTCTACTGATATCTAATATAAGACTCCTCTTATATAGATATTAGTCAACCCTTCTAATCTAATTAGAAATTGGGTTTCATTTAATTAATTAATTAAACTCTTTTAATTAATTAGGCTTCCCAACATATTGAGATTATTTAATTAATTTGCCTCCTAATCTCATTAGGAATATTTGAGAGTGCCAATATTAAATTAATTCCTAAACTCCTTTACAAATTAAAATAATAATAATAGTTGTAATAATATTAATAAGACTCATCTTATTAATTTATATTTAATATTTCTAAAATATTAAATAATAAATATTAAGTTATTTAATTTATTCTATCACCATAGATTAAATTAATTACACTTAACATATTATAACGATTATGCCATTACCTTCTTAAATAATTATTCTTCATTTTATGGTGTGACCCTTTAGGCTCTCAATATTAAACCGGTTGTGAATAAATTAATTAAAATAATTCTATTCTTATTTAAATAAATAAATTAAACTAATAATCTATTTAAATAAATAATATTTAATGTACAATAGGAATAAGCCTCTCTAGCAATCAACGACTTTCCAGATAATACAGGTTTCAACATTAATCATAAAAGAACCTGTGAGTAAATAGTTACCGTATAATTTAATCCTTCCACCATACAATGTCCCAATTAAATATAAGACATGGAATTTTTGTCAAGTCTTATTTTATTTAATTATATGTATTTCGATTAGAAAATACATAACTCCCAATAATGCAAATTAGAAACTCCTTTCTAATTTTATTATGTCTTAGCCAAGGAGTGATAAATTTTTTATTGATCATTCATTATTTCCATATGTAACTTTTTATAACCAAGCATACCCTTTAATATATCCTAAGGGTCTTAAGGAATAAGTCAAAGTATAAATCGTTACATACAAGATACTATGATGATCTCAAGTCCAACGATCACTTGTACTACTATCACATTAAGAATTCCATAGCGAGTCACGTTCAGTGAACTTATTCTCTAATAAGCACCTACATACTTGCTTTAGTGTCTCCACACAAATGATCATGAGATCAATCATCCTCATCCAATGAGAAAGCAACATATGTACCAATCTATCCAGATTTACTAATCCCCTTTTTTGTAATCCCACGATTGAGAACTATTTTAGTTTTAAGCTTTCTAAGAATTTAGATCTCATTAGCATGATCAACATCATGATTCTAAAAGCATTGCTTAAAACTATGAGTTATTTATATATTATAAAAATATCATCATATAGATAATTAAATGTCTTTAATAAATGAATACTTTTATTAATAAATAAATAAGCTTTACGTGCCAGAAAGTTAAAGTAGAACACCAGAAACCGAGTGGTTTGCTACAACCGTTAGAAATTCTAGAGTGGAAGTGGGAGCACATCACGATGGATTTTGTGGTAGGTTTTCCAACGACTCCGAAGGGATTTGATGCTATATGGGTTATAGTGGATCGACTGACGAAGTCAGCCCATTTTTTGCCGATCAGGTTTAAGTACAACCTGGATAAGCTAGCGAAGCTGTACATGAAGGAAGTTATTTCTAGACACGGTGTTCCGGTGTCAATTGTGTCCGACAGAGATCCACGTTTTACGTCTAATTTCTGGAAGCGATTGCAAGAATGTCTGGGAACGCAATTGCGAATGAGTACAGCGTATCATCCTCAGACTGATGGACAGAGCGAGAGAACGATTCAGACGCTTGAGGATATGCTGAGAGCTTGTGTGATGGACTTCAAAGGAATTTGGGAGGATCATCTACCGTTGGTGGAGTTCGCCTACAACAATAGTCATCATGCGAGTATTGGCATGCCGCCCTACGAAGCGTTATACGGCCGAAAATGCATAACTCCTTTGTGCTGGGATGAAATCGGTGAACGTCAATTGTTGGGACCAGAATTGGTATAACAAATAGCTGAAATTGTGAAGCTGATCAGAACAAGATTAGTTGCTGCTCAAGACAGACAGAAAAAGTATGCCGATCTTCATCGACAAAATCGAGAATTCTTACCAGGAAGTTTTGTGTTCCTGAAAGTATCTCCCTGTAAGGGGAAGATTCGATTTGGTAAGAAGGGAAAGTTGAGTCCCAGATTTATTGGACCTTTTAAGGTGTTGCGAAAAGTTGGCGAGGTAGCTTACGAGATTCATTACCTCCGGAGCTCGAGAATATGCATAATGTCTTTCATATTTATGTGTTAAGACCTTACAAGCATGATTATAAATATGTAATAGAATATGAACCTTTACAATTTGATAAGGACTTAACATATGAAGAAGTGCCTGTTCAAATAGTTGATAGAAAGGAACAAGTACTTAGGAATAAAGTGATACCTTCTGTTAAGGTAATCTGGAGGAACCACAGTGCTAAAAAAGCTACATGGGAACTCGAAGATGTTATGATGAAATCTTATCCGCATTTATTTGATTAGTTTTATGTAACCCCTTATATATTAATTCTGGGGACATAATTCTTGTAAGGAGGGAAGAATGTAATAGACGAGAAATTTTTTCATGAGTGATTCTGGGGACAGAATCCTTTTAAGGAGGAAAGATTATAACGATTGAGGTTTTATATTTAATTTTAAATATTTATTGAGTTAAATAAATATTTTATTTGATTTATTTATTGAGTTAAATAAATAAATTATGTGATTTATGAAGAGATTTAATTAAGTGTTATATATTAATTAAATGAATGTGTAATATTTATTTAATTAATGTATATTAATTTTATACTATAGTTCTAATTTAATTGAGATAATTAAATTAGATGAGATGTGTGTTAAGTGTTACGGGAATTATAATTAGCGAGTAATTATAATTATGTGGCAATTTTATGTGATTAATTGATGTTAGATTTTAATTCATTAAATTAGATAATTAATATTTAATTAATTAAAATGTGACATTTAAAATATGTGTTAAATGATTTGTTAAAATAAAAGAAAAAGGATTTTAAATGATTTTAAATAAACAAGGCTTTGCATTTGTTTTTAAATCTATTTTTCAAACAAGGCCTTAGCTAATAATCTATTTTTAAATAAAGGGTTTGCCAAACATGGCCTTATGGCTATTAAAATTCAAATTTGATAACTGTTAAATTAATTAAGTTATTAAGTATTAGTTAATACATATATTATTGATACATCAGTTATATATCTATATACTACGTAAAGAAAAACTATGTTAGTTTTCTAAGCCTAAGTCTAAACTAAGAACAAAGAAAAGAAGAGCAGAGAATTTAGAGAGAGAAGGGAAGAAGAGAAGGAAGAGAAAGCTTGAGAAGACTAGAGTTAATATTCATATTCTTCTACAATCATCAAACAAAGGGTCATTACTATCTCATAGTTTTAAAAATTTTAATTAGTTGTTCTTCCTTGTTTTGAGTTTATGTAAATTTTGGTTTACTGTAAATTTCAAGAAAATGTATTAACATGAATTGTGTATATATATGGTGTTTATGTATTGTCAAAAGTTGATTGGTAGGCTATAAACGAGTTCTCAGAAATCAAATTATAGTAGAAACATGTTTTAATGAATAAAATATGTTCATATGGAATTTCATGTAATTGGTTGATTTTAGAGAAAAATTAATGAATTAGTATATGCTAACATGCTTATTAGGAATTTGGTTTGATGTTATCTTCAATTTGGTATATAATGCATGTATATAAAGTTGAATTAGTTGAGAAATTTAATTAAAGTGAATTGTTTTATGAAAATTATGAGTTTGGGAGAAAAATGATTTTCTCAAGTTTTTATTTAAAATTAAGTGTTTTAATCTTGTAATTTGATGTCTTGGTATGTTAAAAGTATGTTAGAAGCTTTATATAATATTTCTGTAATGTTATACGAATCAATCTTTGGCTAAATTGAGAACTCGATGTGGAGAATTAAGCCAATTTAGTTTTCTCGGCACTGTTCGTAAGCTGCTCTGTTTTTGTCCGCGTGCTGGCGCAGCTTGCGCAGGCAGCAAGGGCAGAAGCGGCTCAGCTGCGATGCTGGATTTTCAGGATTGACACCCGCGCAGCTGCGCCGGTGTCAAGGCTAAAGGTGGCGCAGCTGCGCCGTGTCCTGGGCAGAGGTAGTGAGTTTTAATCAAGTGTGCAGTGTGTTTTTATGTTTCCATTACATTATTGCTAAGATAATGAGCATGTATCTAGCTGCTATAACATGTGTTAACATGAAGTTGATAATTTCATAATTTGAGAAAAAGGAAGTTTTGAAAATCTAATATAGTATTTAAATTATAAGCTATAATTGTTTAATTGTAAATTAAGTTACTTAATTATAATTTGATTAATTATAATTAAGAGTAAATATTTAATTTAAATTATAATTATGTGAAATTATAATAGTTGATTTATTTTAATCAATTAGATGTTAATTTAAATTATAATTTATGTAATTATAATTTAATAAATGCATGATTATTATAGATTATAATTGATAAATACATGATTAATTATAAATTATGTAATTATAATGCATGATGTAGTTTAATTAATTTTAAATTATAATTATTTATAATTTAAATGGTAATTATAATTTAAGTAATTATTATTTGATTAAGTGTTTGAATTATAATTGTTTAATTATAATTTAGTTAAATACATAATTAATTTAATTATGTGAGTATATGTAAGTGATGTAATTATCTATGTGATAGTTGATTATTATTATTTATTTAGTTTGAGTGAGTTAACCATGAGGGTTAACCACTTATGTGAATTAGTTATGTGTTAACTGATTTAGATTATTATAATTGAATGTGTATAGGAAGTATTAAAGTGCGTGAATTGTGTTAAGTAGCTTGCGCTTGAGACAAGTTTTCTAAACCCTGATCTTGTATTAATTTTTATGCAAGTCTTCTAACCCTAAACTTGTTAATTCTATACAATTTCTTGAG
Organism: Panax stipuleanatus; assembly: GCA_020205555.1. Classification (NCBI taxonomy): domain Eukaryota; kingdom Viridiplantae; phylum Streptophyta; class Magnoliopsida; order Apiales; family Araliaceae; genus Panax; species Panax stipuleanatus. The sequence goes on from CM035122.1 coordinate 63,856,008, forward strand.
TTCATATATTCATTGTTGAGAATGTCCTTTCCATTTCTGTATTAGACAATTGTTTATTTAATTGAAATGATCTTAACTTATTGTTCAAGTAAGATCCAGTTTATTATTTTAAATGCTTTAAGTTTACTTCTAAAGCATATGTTAATTCATAATTTTTTTATTTATGAATTATTGAAAGTCGATTCAACTAATCCTTAGTTGATGAACGTGAATTCTAAATTACCCTTGTAAGCTTATCCGAACCAAACTTTCTTTGGTGCGGACTTGAATTCAAATTACTGAGTTGAACAACCCTAATTATTAGGGGAGGTTACTACGCATAGCGTTAAGATGTTTGTGCACAATACATGGTACGAAGGGCTGATCCCCCTAAGTACGAGTTAAGGTCCATAGTCTTATTGACATTTAAAGGTTTAAATAGAAATATTTATAACCTAGGACAAGAGTTCAAAGGTCTTATAACCCTCAGATAAATTCTATATTCGAATTTTAGTGTTGATAAAGAATTATTATTCAATTCTTTATTGTTAAAGTAAGCTAAGTTATTCAGATCTTTTTAAAGATATCCTTTCATGTATTTATTATTGTTAAACTCCAGTGAGCTGTTATTTGCTCACTCTTGCATTAAATAACAATTTCAGTTAAGATTGATAATGTTGATGCTCCGTCTACTAGTAAGGGCAAGGGAAAGCAAAGCAAGTGAAGAATTATTTAATTATTTTGAAATGATTGTAATAAGACTTTTATGTCATGTTTTATTTCGCACTTTATTGTTTATGTCAAGGTTAGAGTACCCTTGGGATTGATTTTTGAGAAGGTTGTAACCTTTGTTTTAAGGGAGATTTTATATAAAGATTGTAATTTATTTTTAGATATATTGGGTAGATGTTTGTTATAGTTAGAAAGTGAACACCAAATCATGTGGAAACGAAGTACCCGAATTTGGGGGTGTCACATGTATAATGTTAGTTCCCAGAGGCACACAATAGATCTAGAAGGGGGGGTTGAATAGATCATTTTTAATTTAAAAGCTGTTTCCTTTACTTCTGTATTGCTAAGTAATTAGCAAATGACAAACATAAGAATCAGTTCATACACAGCGAAATAAGTTAAATATCCCCTTCAAAGATATCTTGATAAACATAGTTCTAATGTTAGTTTAGGTGTAAGTGGATATAGCAGCTATAGCAGTTTATAGTGCATAATGTAAATGACATAAAGTAAATGACACAAGGGGTTTTAAGTGGTTCAGAGACTAAAGCTCCTACTCCACTCTTCTGCTTCAACAAGTAAGGATTCCACTAAGGAAAATATAACTCTTGAATCACTAAGATTCCGTCAAGGCCAGCAGCCTTAGAACTCTAGTTCACAAAGAACTCTTCAAGCCCAGCAGACTTGGAACTATAGACTAAGCCCAGCAGACTTAGAATCTCTTGTACCCTCCAGTACTCAGCAAGCCCAGCAGACTTGACTTTGATTTAGTCACTAAGACAAGGACCCCTTAGGCCCTGGTTGTTGGTTTGTTTGTTGTTGGTGCTGAGCTGCTAAGATGACTTTAAGCTTGTTCATCCTCTGGTACTTAGTAGATTCTTGTGATCTTCTGGCATTCGGCATCTAGACTTGATCACCACTGATGGACTGCTAAGATATACACGAAGCTTGACATCCTTGAGTACTTAGCAGTCTGATACATCTCCTTGGTGCAGCTGATCTTTATTGTTGATGTTTAACTTCATCTGATTTCAGCATAGCACACTATCACCATTGAGGATCTGCTAAGTCTTTGCACTTCAGGTAGACTTCTTCTGATACTTAGCATCCTTTGAACACTGATTAGCTTGTGTGCAGATTCTTCTCTACATCTACTTCTCTTCAGCTCAGGTTGTTCATGGTGAATCGTAGAGTGGCTCTGGGGATCTGCTTTCTGGTCTGCCACTCTAGCTCTTGTCTTCTTGGCCTTCTCGTCTCTTAGCTCAAATACCATTGTGGTTGGCATTCTCCTTCGTGTTGAGTGAAGCCTTCAATAATTAAAGCCCTTCATCATAATTGCTTAACTCCTACTTTGGTAGTCTCACTACCATTGAGATATTTTCTCTATTAAGCTCTGTAGAACACTCGTCGAGTCAATAACTCTTCATCTTTGAAGCTTCAGCTGTTATATACTCCTCCATCAGCTTCCTGTTGGAATATAGCCGTTGAAAGCTATTTGAAATGCTTCAAGGATTCTGAGTTATTTGGTGCAGACTGCTAAGTTGACGTGACAGTACCTTTTTGACTTTTCGTGACATTGCAGTCTGCTGTTTCACTTAACACCTCTAAGATGTCACTTTCAGAAGTTAGGTTGGAAGCCAACTTTATTTCTCCTTTTTGTTTCCTCGATCCAGACCAAGGATGTTGACTACTGCATCGATACTCTCATTCAGCAACGTTTGATTGTCAATATTCATATTGAGACATTGCTGAGACTCAATAATCAGACGACCGAACTCCACGATTCTGATGCAGACGTTCATGTGCTTGATCGTAGTTTTTCTAAGGATATTGCAAGTTAACTGGCTTTGACAACACTACAATTCTGAGAGTGTTCTGTAGATTAACAATGTAGATCCTCTCGCTCTTCATTCTTGCAGTGCTTCTATGATTCTGTTTGCCTTGACTCTTATCAGGAACTGATAGCTTGACTGCTTCTCTAGCCCTTCTGGTTTACACGACTCTTTTGATAAGACATGCTCAGCTCTTTCAACTTTCTGCACTATGATCTCCCGTTCACTCTTCATGGTGAGGCTGAGCATAGACAATCCTTTTCGTCTTTTCTCTATAGGTTGGCCAGTATCTCCGTAAATGCTTTATCAATTTCTGTTGCTCATTGGCAAACACCACGATCGTAGTCACCACTACGATCGTTGTCTTCTGTTGGTTTGACAGACACTGCAATCTTTGTCTTCGGTTTGACAGTCACTTCATTCATTGTCTTCTAATTGACGTTTGTAGAAGACTACTCCTGAATGGCTCTTTACTCCTCAATCAGCCTTGCTGATAAAGATTTTGCTTTGATCTTCTGTTTGCTTGCAGGCCATTCAAAGAGTTCTCTTTGATCCTCTTTAGGTAGACTGCTTTCTGAACCTTAACTGCTCTTGTCAAAGTGAGATCTTCGCTTTTACTTCATGATTGCTTCTGTTGAGAATCGTGTAGTCTCTATGATTCTTCCTTGGCATTGTGAGCATTTGACTGACTACGTTTTGGCCTTTATTCTACAAACTAAGATCTGGCTCTAGCTCTGTAGACTACGATCCTACTCTGGTTCTGCAGACTACGATCTAACTTTGGTTCTGCAAACACTACGACTTCGAGTGTAGTCTGCGACTCTGAGAGTAGATCATATGACAAACTACGATTTCTGCCTTAACAACTACAGTCTCTTGACTGACCTGCCTGACTACGATCTCTGCCTCAGTTATGATCTGCAGACTCCACGTCTTCGAGTGAAGCCTACGATTCTTGACTTGGCTCGGCAGGTGCTCGACAGGTGCTTGGCTGGTTGTCTCCACGATCCTGGAGTGGTCTTTTAGGTAGACTGCGATTCCGAGAGCTACTATCTTTACAGACTACGGTTCTGCCTTGATAGACTACGATTCTGCCTTAACTCTCTTGGCAGACTGCGATTGCTGATGCAGTGCTCCACGATCAGACAAGCCTATCTATTATATTTTATAAGATCAACCTAACAAGCTTGATCTTTCTATTCATAGTCCTTGTACATTGTTAGCTTTTGAAGGACTTCACAAATCTGTTCATTTATGTAGGATCAACCTAACACATTTGATCTTTTCAGTCTAAGTCCTTGTACATATATTTCTATCATCTATCAAGGACTTTACATCTTTCATCAATGCAGACATATTTGCATATTCATTCATTTAGTTTATAATCAAATCTAATATATATAGGAATAACATTCTCATGTATATTCCTAACAATCTCCCCTTATTTGATTATGACAAAAACATTAAATGCATATATATAAGATGAATGAATATTAATATACAGTGAGATGCTGTATTACTAAAATAGATAATCATGAATATCATTAATGAAAATTTAGCTTACAAATGATATGACACTCTAAGCCCTGGATCTAGAACATACTATTGCAATTAGAGATATACCTTCTCTTTTTCATTGTCTACTCCGTGTATGTCTTCTGGATGTACTTTTTGTTGCAGCTACTCATCTTTTTGTTCTTGTCGAATCTGCTCCCCTCGGATGATTGCTTCATTGCTTCATCTTGATTTGGCTCCCCCTCAGATGATGACTCCACTGCTGCTTTCTTCTTTTGTTTCCCATTCAGGTCCTTTGCTCTACTGCTTTGGCTCTTGCTCTTGCTCTTCTCCAATGTCTTCATTCTTCTCTTTGATTGTCGCCTTGAGTGCCTCTTTTTCTCCTTTTTTTGTCATCAATCACTTGAGAGAGATGCTGGACATTAGACATAAGCTGCTCCATCAGGTGAGATTTGTTGCCAACTTCAATCTTGAGTTCCTGTTGGCTGAGCTCTAGCTTTAGGGAAAGAGACTAGTTCAGAGTATCTATTTTCTCAAAGAGAGATAGAATAGATTCTTCACTTTGTTTCTGAGCTTGCAGAGCTTCTTCCCTCTGATCCCTTATTGATTTTAGATAGATTTGATCTCTCTGTTGAAGCTTGAGAGATATATCTGAGATTGAGGCCTGAAGCTTGTTGTGAAACTCACTGTCTTCTCCTCTTGACAAGATCTTAGCTTCTTCGACAATGAGAGAGAATTTCTCAACCAATTCTTCAAAGTTTTTCAGTAACTCTTGCTCTTGAAGAATTTGAGCATCTGGTTGGACAGCCTCTTGCTGAGCAGCTGTTTGGACACCACGTTTCTCACTTTTAGAGAGGCTTTCAAAAGTAGTGAGAATCTCAATGAGATTTGAATACCAGTCGTTGTTCGAGGAAGAGGGGATATCAGATAGGATTACTGAAGTAAGGTTTGACTTCTCAGCTTGAGCTAGATCTCTTGCAATGGTAGAGTGCAAAGGCTCTACGATCGTAGACTTTGATGTGATCCTTCCACCATCTAAGCTTTCTCGTAGATCGTAGGGAATGTAGATGTTAATGGCTTGTCGGTAAACCTTGAAGTGAGGCTGGTCTCTGATCAGCTTGGTAGGAAATGACTTAACCCTTGGAAAGTTTTGCAAAATCAACTCCAAGTTGGGAAAGTGTGAGTAGCACCAGTTGAAGTAGCTTTTATCTCCAGTAGTGTAGGCCTTCAGCCATGGCATCAAAGGGTAGCACCAGCTGAAGTAGCTTTTATCTCCAATAGTGTAGGCCTTCAGCCATGGCATCAAAGGGTAGAACCACCATATTAGATGATTCTCAGAATCATATAGCATAGTTATAAGGTCCAAGTCCATGTCTTGAAGATTGTTGAGCAGATCGGTTGTGGACATCCTTACCACGTTGAGTCTTTTATTTCCATGGTTTACCCATCTACCAGGTAGCACATTTTGTGCTTCAACAAATACTTCCACCACTATTCTTGTTTTAACATTAGCATGAGAAGGAACATGATAGTCTGATAACTCCTGATCTTCAGAACTAGAGCCTGCTTCCTTTCCTTCATGTCCTGATCTAGAGTCAGACTAGTGCAAGCTCACTTCAACTGACTCATCAGTAAATTCCTACATATGATCATCATTCCCATCACCCTCTGCGAAGATAGCCTTCATAGACTCACTAGTCATTTTCTCCTCTGCAGTCTTCAACATCTCCTTACTTTCAGCTTCATCTTCCTCCTCTGATTCAGATTTATTTGCAGTCTTTTCACTTTCATCAATGTTGGAGCTGTCAGAATTCATCTTCCTTTTGCCTTTTGACTCTACTTCCAAGTCTCAGGCTCATCAACATCATCATCACTGAGATCAATGATCTTTCCTGAAGATTATTCATTCTTCTTGAGGTCTGGTTTGAGACGCAGTCTATTTCTTCTTCTTCTCCTTAGGGGTTCAACAATAGGAGATTCAGATTCTTCTTCTTCTTCTTCGGATTCTGATTTCTCTTTACCAGCAGAAGAACTTCTTGGGGGTTCAGCAGTAGGAGGTCCAGTTGTTTCTTCTTCTTCTGATCTAGACTCTTCTTTATCATCAGAAAGACTTCTTTGGGGGACCTCTAGTGACTTTCTCACCACCTTGGCTCTCTTCTTGGATGGCTTTTCAGAAGTGGACTCTGGAACTTTGGAATCATCAGAGTGAGATAGCTCATCCTCTCCATTACTTGCCTTCCTCTTCTTCGTAGTGCCTTTGTTGCTGTTGCCATATGTCTTTAGCTTCTTGTTCTCCATGGGATTCTTCTTCCAGTTGTCAAACAGCTTAGGAGACATCACCTTGTGAATATTTAGGGCTTCTCCCTCATCATCCTTTATCTTGTTCTTCAACTTCTTCTTCAAAATGATGCTCAAGAACCTCCCATGGAAAACCTTCGTGAGAGGTTTATCTGTTGACTTTTTCTTCTCTGTCTTTTCCAGCCACTTGGACATTAAGTCCAACAGTATAGCTCCAAAGTTGATTCGCTACTTCAAGACAATGGCAGACCTGATTCTCAGTTATTGATTGCTCACTGTATCATGTGCAGTATCCTTACTAAATATACACTTCCCTACAATCTCTGCAAGAAACTTAAACTCTTCAGGGAACTCCTTCTTCTTCATGTCCTTCAGACTAAGGTTCCTCATGTAGCACATAACCCTTTTTCCTTCTTCAATGTCGACTTCTTCAAGACTCTTCAGACCCTGGTCAGGAAAACTTAGATATTGATTGATGTTTGTAGCTCTTATCTTCAGATTTAGTTCGTTGACCTTTGTGGATAGAAGCCCAGAACTCGTCGTTGCATTTGAGTAGAACTCTTTCACCAAGTCAGCATAGATATGGGTGTTCGATTCAAGGCATTCGAAAAACCCAGCCTTCTTCACGAGTTCAAGAATGTCTCTGAACTTCTTTTCTGATCTTTCGAATCTCTTAGTGCAGAGTTGAATACCCGTGATGACACGTCAATCTTCCATTTGAAGGGTTAGGAGTATCTGGGTGTTTGATTTTAGGAGTATTGCAGGAGGTATCTGAGAACGATTTGAGGGTGGCTAGTGGTTTGAGAGCTTTAGGCTGTTTGAGAGTGTTTAGGGTTTTGGATTCAGAGAGAAAAGATGGACTATTGAGGCTTGCAACTTTTTGGTAGACTCTTGTAAGTGTAACTGCCACAGATTTGAATTTTCCTTCTTGTAACTGTTCCCTCTACATTTTAATGGGACAGGTGTAAGAGTCCGATAGGTCACAATCTATAACTTCTCCTAACAAGTCAGCTTTTCAGATTTGATATCCCTTCTATTGATCGTTAACTCCTTCAATTCTTGGAGTAGCCTGATGACATAGATTTGTACTCCACGATTTCTTTGTCTGGTCAATAATCTCTTTGTCCACTCGACAATTGTCGTCTTTAGCCATGCTTCGACAGACAACTATTCATTAATCTCTAATAGGGAGTTGTATGATTCATAAGCAGCTTGTATTCTTTTGAGGGATTACTATTTGCTTCTACAGAGGTCCTTGTGATGCATTCTATATCAGCACTTCTTTTGGGTTAAGGTAGCTCATAAAGGGCTGGCCTCTAAGTATAAAACTTAGTGCTAGGTTTGTCTCTGAGGAGCTTATCAGAGGAAGAGCTCCTTAGACTTGGTGGCAACAATGTTATCACAGTGGTCTTCTCTGCCATGGAATTCACTCACCAACATTGAATACTCTTTGATGTTGGTATCTGTCTAGACTGCGATCGTGGGGTCAGTATGCTCTTACTCTACAATCAGGTGTTTGATTGTAGGTACTCCACGATTGGGTTAGTTGGCTGATATGGTTATCAGTAGCACATTTTGGGACGTTACTACTGGGGATGAAGATTTATTTGGTTCATTAGCCATAGAGTTTTGGGACTCTGTGACTGGGATGTGGCTGTTTGGATAAGCTTCTGTTTTAGGAACTTAACATAAGTGACTTGGAAGTGAACTGGATCTTCGTGGAGTGGTCAACAGACATGCAAGAGAGGTTGACCTGTCTTCTAAGCTTCTCTCAAGACTTCTAGCAAGAATCCTACTTTTTCTTTGTCTCCTTAAACTTCACCACCTCCACATCTTCAGTTCCTTTTTCATAATCTTCACTACCTCCATATCTTCAGTTGCTTTTCCCTTATCATCAAGTATAGCCACCTTCATTGTTTGGGGGTTCTGAAGGATTTGCTTCAACGTCCTCCTTTGTCAATATGAGCGCTGCTAGACTTAGCAGTTCACTGCTCCCCCATAGTTGATACTTTCTTCTCAGAGAAAGATGGGCTACTCTTCTGTTCATGCATAAGTAAGATTTCTTTGCATATCTCCTTCTAGCTGGAATCTTCATGGTAGAATTAGCTCCATTTGGTCATAGAGTATTTTCTTCAGAACTAGTTACTCCATAATTTGCTGACTAAACACTATGAACGTAGTTTCTATCATCCAGACTTTAGCATCTTCTGTACTCATGGAGCTTTACTTCTATGATGCATACTCCATCACCATTGGCTGATGATCCCTTGATATGATCTTCCTTGATGTTCCTTTTGAGATGATATGCTTTGCATGGATAAATATGGAGGGTCTCTTACATCTTGACATGAATATCCAGCTTCCTTATGATGATCAACAAAGGATTTTGAAATCCACTTAAGCTTATGAGATCTTCATCTTTGGGGACACAGCAAATCTTTAGGAGCAAGCTCTGGCATTGGATGATGTAAGACCCCAACTTTTATGAATAAAGATTTAATTTTCTTTATATATTATTTCAAAATAGTAAGGTGTTGATTTGATAATTATGAAAGTTATGGGTGAAATGTGCAAATATTTCAAAATGAGCAAGTGGTTATAAAATATTCTGGTTGTCGGGGAATATTCGTTTGGTCGTGGAATATTCTTGTTGTCGGGGAATATTCGTACGACGGCGCAGCTATTTGTGGACCCCACAACGGAATAACTGTCGGATATAGAAAGCGACAGAAATAACCTTTTTGCAAAATAACGACGTAGTTTTTACCGTTAGTACTGTTGAAATACCCGGTGGTTAAAATACAGTGATACGCGGTGTTGCACAGTAGCACCCGGTATTACACAGTATTTCGAATTATTGAGTCTTACATGAGAAGGCACTTAGTTACAGTAAGTACAGTTCAATATTTTATATTATTGACTCAATAATTGCTACGTTGATATTTTATATCATTGACTCAATAATTGTTACATTGATATTTTATTGACTCAATAATTGCTACGTTGCTATTTTATATGATTGATTCAATAATGGCTACAGTTGATATTTTGTATTATTGATTCAATAATTGTCATTGCACAGTATTTCACATTATCAACTCAATAATTCATATTATTTGAATAATATTATTAGATAGCATTATTGACAATGTCTAAGGAAGTTCTGTCTAGGAGGGGTTATTTAATTGCGCGCCAGTAAGGAGAAGTCCTTATCGGAAGGCCCCCTCTTTCCTGGGAACGACCTGGTTGTCAATATTGTAGTTCTGTAATATTATTTGTGAATAATTAATTATTGATTTATATGATAAGGAAATATTTATTTTGGGGATATTAAAGAAGGAATTAGTGCTGATGTGTTTTTATCAGTATATTGGTGTGAGAAATCATCTGTTTATGGATTTCGAATAATTTATGTTTGGAATTTGGAAAAACTTCCTTCTACAAAGTTGTAGAGAATTAAATTTCCAATGGAAGGACATAGAATTTCTATTTTTCTGACAAAAGGGCTATTTATTATGAATTATTAAAGTTTCAGAAAATAAATATTTTTTTAATGGGTGGGCCCCACTTTTGTTGAAATTTTTTTAGCCGCCAGGCGACGGAAAATTTTTGAAAATAATAATATTTTATTATTTTAGTCTCCTTTGGCATCCTAAACTTTTCCTATAAATAGGGTGCTTAGGTTAGAATTGAAAATCACACAAGAATCAGAAGTTTTCTCTCTCTATAATATCGAGCGTATTTTTGTGAGTATTTCAATACTTTGAGTGTTGCTATTCAGTGCAAGTTTTCTTCGGTATTATATCCGATATTCCAGCCAGAAGTGTTACTCTTTTGAGGTAAGGGATGTTATTTTTTTCCGTAAATGATGTTATTCTTTTCAATATCATTATACCGAAATATTGACATGGATTTTATTATGAAATTCTTACTTTTTCCGTCGGGGTTACTATTTACGTATACGGCACTATTCACGTATACGGCACTATTCACGGAAAAACTAAATTTTCTTCTATTTGTCCAAATTGTCTGTTATGGTTACTATCTTTGATTGGATCTAAATTTTGAGCTCTATTCTTGAATTTTGCTCCACAAAGTATTATTATGGATTATTCTTGAATTTGGATAAACTAAATGACGAATCCCTAATCTGTCTTTTATCTCACTGGATTCGTTATTTAAAATGTTTTTCATCATCCTCAGTCCTAAAAGATGATGTAACTGAATATCTTTGGCATGTAGAGCAAAGATGAATGATTACCTGATGAATATCTTTGGCCGTAGTGCAAAGATGACAGGTGTTGAGATGAACATGACCACGGATGATACAAATGAATATCTTTGGCCTGTAGTGCAAAGATGAATATTGATTTGAGATGTATATTGATTGATGTTACAGGGATAAAATATTGATGATGGACTTTTAAATCACAGAAGATAGTAGACTTCATTCTCTACTTAACTAACCCTTGTTTTATGGCAGTATTTGAGAATGGCAGCTGAGAATGTTAACAACGAAGTGAATGAGACCGTGGAGACACCTTTAATCACTAACCAGGAGAACGTGCAACAAGAAGGCAATGTTCATCCTGAAAATAACGCTGGTCAGACGATAAACGATGAGATGTTTAGAAGTTTTTTGCAGTTTATGCAAAACCAGACGAGGGAGACTCGTGTACAACATACAGGTGGAGATAATAACAACACGCGAGTTGTCACTGCCAAGCAGTTCAAAGAATTGGGACCACTAGAGTTTCTGGGAAAGCCAGATCCGATCAAGGCGGAGACGTGGATTAAACAAATTACCAAGATATTTGATGTCTTGGGATGTACGGAGGAACAGAAGGTTCCATTTGCCACGTTTATGTTCCGTGGAGAGGCAGATTACTGGTGGAAATCTGTGAAGCGTACCCAGCCTGCCGCACTCAAGATGTCTTGGGAAGCGTTCCAGAAACTATTCAATGACAAGTACTTTCCTGAAAGTATTCGTCATATGAAGGAGGTAGAGTTTATCAGACTCAAGCAAAACAACATGACGGTATCCCAGTACGAGGCTAAGTTCGCGGAGCTGTCCAGGTTTGCACCTTATTTAGTGGAGATTGCGGAACGTATGACGCGGATGTTTCTAAGAGGTTTAAAACCCGAAATACGTCAATACCTCATTTCTCATAAATTTTCTCTATATTCGGATGTAGTGAACAGGGCCCAGTTGTTAGAACGAGATAATGATTATGTTCAACCGAGGGACCACAACCAAGGTCGTACCGGTGGCAGCAGTCATCGGAGCAATGACAACTAGCGAGGAGGGAAGTATGACAGAAGCGGTAACCACTCCGGTGGTAATCGTGACAATGATAGTAGGAAAGCGAATCGGGAGGAGATTTCAAGAAGACAAGGTACAACAATGAGAACGTGAAGACGTTGACATCAGCACCAGCATCAACTGTTTCGAGGGGAGGAGAATGACCACCGGTCGTATGCTATAAATGCGGGAAAGAGGGGCACATTAGCCCAAACTGCCCACAACAATTCAAGGCATGTTATAACTGTGGAAAAGGACATATAGCGCGAGATTGTCCTGTTGCGAAACCAAGTTCAGCGGGGGTGGTGATTCCAAATGCGATTGCAGACAAGTTAAAGTCGGTGATTCCTAGAAGAGCGTTTGTCGTGACAGCCCAAAACGCGAGGAATCCATACGAGGTGATTACGGGTAAGCTAATCATAAACTCTTGCGAAGTTTACACCTTGTTAGATACCGGTGCTACCCATTCTTTTATTTCACCTGCTTGTGCTCAACGTTTGAACTTGACTTCTGATAAATTAGACTTTGACTTATATGTTGAAACTCCGTAAGGAGAAACTTTTGTTACATCCACAGTTTACAAATCTTGCTTGATTCAGATTGGTACCCTTACCTTACCTGTTGATCTTATATCTTTGAAAATACTTGCATTTGACGTGATTTTAGGAATTGACTGGTTAACCACTTACCATGCCAAAATTGATTGTTTTCGTAAGGTTGTTAGTTTTCATATTCCTAATCAACCTATTGTGCGAATCCAAATCACCAAACCACTAAAATCAGTCAATATCATTTCAAATCCCAAGGCTATTCGTTTATTGAAAAACGGATGTCAAGCTTTCTTAGCTCATGTCACTGATCTAAACCAGAATACATCAGATTTGAATGATATTTCCGTTGTAAATGAATTTCCTGATGTATTTCCCGAAGAACTTCCTGGTCTACCCCCAGAACGTGAAGTTGAATTCTTTATTGACCTTGAGCCCGGTACAAAGCCCATTTCTAAAACCCCATATCGAATGGCTCCTATTGAACTTCAGGAGTTAAAGATCCAATTACAAGAATTGTTAGACATCGGTTTTATTCGTCCTAGTACGTCTCCTTGGGGTGCTCCTGTTTTATTCGTAAAGAAGAAAGACGGGAGTATGCGACTTTGCATTGACTATCGGGAGTTGAACCATGTCACCATTAAGAATAGGTATCCGCTACCTCGTATTGATGACCTGTTCGACCAGTTGCAAGGAGCGCAATTCTTTTCAAAGATCGATCTTCGTTCTGGATATCATCAGTTGAAGATTAAAACTGAGGATATTCCAAAGACTGCTTTCAGAACATGGTACGGGCATTATGAGTTCTTAGTCATGTCTTTTGGATTGACTAATGCTCCTGCTGCTTTCATGGATATGATGAACCGTGAATTTAAGGAATATTTGGATCAATTCGTTGTTGTCTTTATTGATGACATCCTCATCTATTCTAAAAGCCGTGAAGATCATGAGCACCATTTGAAGCTGGTACTTCAAAATCTTCATGAGAACAAGCTATATGCCAAGCTGAAGAAATGCGAGTTCTGGCTTGAGGAAGTAGCATTCCTTGGACACGTGGTATCGAAACGTGGAGTATCTATGGACCCGGCGAAGATTGAAGCAATACAAACCTGGGAGCAACCTAAGTCGGTGACTGAAGTACGAAGCTTCTGGGCTTAGCTGGTTATTATCGGAGGTTCGTAGAGGGATTTTCTCGAATCGCTACTCCATTAACTCAGTTGACTCAGAAAGATAAAAAATTCGTTTGGAGCGAGGAATGCGAGAAGAGCTTCCAAGAGCTTAAGAGAAGACTTATTTCGGCACCTGTTCTGACAATGCCATCTGGTTCGGATGGATTTGTTATTTACAGCGATGCTTCGGGCAAAGGGTTAGGATGTGTTCTCATGCAACATAGGAAAGTCATAGCCTATGCCTTGCGACAACTCAAAGAATATGAGAGGAATTATCCTACCCATGATCTAGAGTTGGCAGCAGTCGTTTTCGTGTTGAAGATCTGGAGACATTACTTGTACGGAGAGAAAGTAGAGATCTATACAGATCATAAGAGCCTTAAATATTTCTTCACTCAGAAGGAACTCAACATGCGGCAACGACGTAGGCTTGAGCTGTTGAAAGATTACGATCATACCATCCAATACCATCCTGGAAAAGCGAATGTGGTAGCTGACGCGTTGAGTAGAAGATCATATGTGGAAACGAATGCGATGATGTTAAGTATACGCGTAGAACCATCTTTGATTGATAAAGTTAAAGCTGCTCAAGCTACGGATGCGGAGCTGATGAAGATGAAGAAGAAGGTGCAAGAAGGTGCCATTCCAGAAGCAAGAATCGATGAAGAGGGAATACTTCGAGTCAACTCCAGACTGTGTGTTCCTAACGATTCTGATTTGAAGCATAGAATCATGATGGAGGCACATAACACACCGTTTGCAATCCATCCTGGGAGTATCAAAATGTATCGTGATCTTCGACATACATTTTGGTGGAGCAATATGAAAAGAGAGATCGCGGAGTTTATTTCGAGATGTTTAATTTGTCAACGTGTAAAGGCAGAGCATCAAGTACCGAAGGGTCCATTGCAACCACTGGAGATTCCAAAATGGAAGTGGGAACACAGTTACGATGGATTTCGTTACGGGTCTTCCTAAGGTTTCTCAAGGCATAGATGCGATTTGGGTTATTGTTGATAGATTAACCAAGTCTGCTCATTTCTTGCCGATATGAGAGACTTATTCCCTTGAACGTCTTGCTCATATGTACGTGAATGAGATTGTGAGATTGCATGGCATGCCAGTACCCATAGTTTCGGATCGTGACCCCAGATTTACTTCACGATTTTGGATCAGTTTGCAGAAAGCTATGGGCACGGATTTACGATTCAGTTCGGCTTATCATCCTCAAACAGACGGACAATCGGAAAGGACTATCCAAACTCTTGAAGATCTATTGAGACTCTGTGTTCTAGACTTCAAAGGGAGTTGGGATAAGTACTTACCATTGGTGGAATTCTCCTACAACAACAGTTATCAGGAAAGTATAGGCGTAGCTCCATTCGAAGCGTTGTATAGGAGAAAGTGTCGCTCTCCAGTATGTTGAAATGAGGTGGGTGAAGCAACATTATTGGGACCGGACTTAGTACGTATGACTACAGAAAAGATCCAAATGATCCGACAACGTATACAAATGGCACAGGATCGACAAAAGAGTTATGCGGATCTTTATCGAAAGGACGTGGAATTTAATGTTGGGGACGATGTGTTATTACGTATTGCTCCGTGGAAAGGAGTTACAAGGTTTGGGAAGAGAGGAAAGCTCAACCCACGATTCATTGGTCCATTTGAGATTCTTGACCGAATAGGAAATGTGGCCTATAGACTCGCTTTACCTCCAAGCATGTCTCATGTTCATAACGTGTTTCACATATCTGTGTTACGTAAATATGTGAAGGATCCAAACCGCATTATTGAGTTAGAACCAGACGAGATAGCCGAAGATTTAACATACGAGGAGGTACCTGTCAAGATCTTGGATAGGAAGGAGCATGTCCTACGCTCGAAAATTATACCTCAAGTTAAAGTTTTATGGAGAAACTATGCTATTGAGGAAATGACCTGGGAGTTGAAATCGGAAATAAAAGCGAGGTATTCTCACGTTTTCGACATACCAGGTACGTACGTCAATTTCGAGGACGAAATTTCATAAGGAGGGGAGGTTGTAAGGCCCTAACTTTTATGAATAAAGATTTAATTTTCTTTATATATTATTTCGAAATAGTAAGGTGTTGATTTGATAATTATGAAAGTTATGGGTGAAATGTGCAAATATTTCAAAATGAGCAAGTGGTTATAAAATATTCTGGTTGTCGGGGAATATTCGTTTGGTCGTCGAATATTCTTGTTGTCGGGGAATATTCGTATGACGGCGCAGCTATTTGTGGACCCCACAACGGAATAACTGTCGGATATAGAAAGCGACAAAAATAACCTTTTTGCAAAATAACGGCGTAGTTTTTACCGTTAGTACTGTTGAAATACCCGGTGGTTAAAATACAGTGATACGCGGTGTTGCACAGTAGCACCCGGTATTACACAGTATTTCGAATTATTGAGTCTTACGTGAGAAGGCACTTAGTTACAGTAAGTACTGTTCAATATTTTATATTATTGACTCAATAATTGCTACGTTGATATTTTATATCATTGACTCAATAATTGTTACATTGATATTTTATTGACTCAATAATTGCTACGTTGCTATTTTATATGATTGATTCAATAATGGCTACAGTTGATATTTTGTATTATTGATTCAATAATTGTCATTGCACAGTATTTCACATTATCAACTCAATAATTCATATTATTTGAATAATATTATTAGATAGCATTATTGACAATGTCTAAGGAAGTTCTGTCTAGGAGGGGTTATTTAATTGTGCGCCAGTAAGGAGAAGTCCTTATCGGAAGGCCCCCTCTTTCCTGGGAACGACCTGGTTGTCAATATTGTAGTTCTGTAATATTATTTGTGAATAATTAATTATTGATTTATATGATAAGAAAATATTTATTTTGGGGATATTAAAGAAGGAATTAGTGCTGATGTGTTTTTATCAATATTTTGGTGTGAGAAATCATCTGTTTATGGATTTCGGATAATTTATGTTTGGAATTTGGAAAAACTTCCTTCTACAAAGTTGTAGAGAATTAAATTTCCTATGGAAGGACATAGAATTTGTATTTTTCTGACAAAAGGGCTATTTATTATGAATTATTGAAGTTTCAGAAAATAAATATTTTTTTAATGGGTGGGACCCACTTTTGTTGAAATTTTTTTAGCCGCCAGGAGGCGGAAAATTTTTGAAAATAATAATATTTTATTATTTTAGTCTCCTTTGGCATCCTAAGCTTTTCCTATAAATAGGGTGCTTAGGTTAGAATTGAAAATCACACCAGAATCAGAAGTTTTCTCTCTCTATAATATCGAGCGTATTTTTGTGAGTATTTCAATACTTTGAGTGTTGTTATTCAGTGCAAGTTTTCTTCGGTATTATATCCGATATTCCAGCCAGAAGTGTTATTCTTTTGAGGTAAGGGATGTTATTTTCTTTCGTAAATGATGTTATTCTTTTCAATATCATTATACCAAAATATTGACATGGATTTTATTATGAAATTCTTACTTTTTTCCGTCGGGGTTACTATTCATGTATACGGCACTATTCACGTATACGGCACTATTCACCGAAAAACTAAATTTTCTTCTATTTGTCCAAATTAGAACGATTCAGACACTTGAGGATATGCTAAGAGCTTGTGTGATGGACTTCAAAGGAAGCTGGGAGGATCATCTACCATTGGTGGAGTTCGCCTACAACAATAGTTATCATGCGAGTATTGGCATGCCGCCTTATGAAGCATTATACGGCAGAAAATGCAGAACACCTTTGTGCTGGGATGAAGTCGGTGAACGTCAATTGTTGGGACCAGAATTGGTACAACAAACCGCCGAAATTGTAAAGCTGATCAGAACGAGATTAGTTGCTGCTCAAGACAGACAGAAGAAGTATGCCGATCTTAATCGACAGAACCGAGAATTCTTGCCAGGAAGTTTTGTTTTCCTGAAAGTATCTCCCTGGAAGGGGAAAATTCGATTCGGTAAGAAGGGGAAGCTGAGTCCCCGATTCATTGGACCTTTTGAGGTATTACGAAAGGTGGGCGAGGTTGCTTACGAGATTGCATTACCTCCGGAGCTCGAGAATATGCATAATGTCTTTCATATTTATGTGTTAAGACCTTACAAGCATGATTATAAATATGTAATAGAATATGAACCTTTACAATTTGTTAGAGTAACCCTGGGATTATTTCCGCACTTTATTATATTCATGTCAAGGTTAGAGTAACCCTGGGATTGATTTTGAGAAGGTTATAACCCTTGTTTTAAGGGAGATTTAGTTATTTTAATTTAAGTTGTAGTTTTTTTTGCATTATCCATTGGGTAGATATATGTTATATTAGAAAGTGAACACCAAATCATGTGGAAACGAAGTACCTGGATTTGGGGGTGTCACAATACCAGGCTTCCAATCCCAATCCGGCCACCAATGCCGGTCATTCAGTTGAAATCCGGCCACCAATGCCGGTAAACTCAAATCCGATCACCAATATCGGTAAACCCAAATCCGATCACCAATGTCGGTACTCCAGTCAAATTCGATCTCCAATCGGACCGTCAAACTAGCTCCGATCATCAATCGGACCGTCAATCCAGGTTCGATAGTCAATCAGACCATCTATCCATCTCCGATCTCCAATCGGATCGTCTATCCAGCTCTGATCTCCAATAGGACCGTCTACCCAGCTTCGATCGTCAATCGGACCGTCAATCCATCTCTGATAATCAATCGGACAGTCAATCCAGCTCCGATCCAATCGGACCATCAATCCAGCTCCAATCATCAATCGGACTGTCAAATTCGATCTCCAATCCGGCCATCTATCCATCTCCGATCTCCAATCGGATCGTCTATCCATCTCCGATCTCCAATCGGATCGTCTATCCAGCTCCGATCTCTAATCGGACCGTCTACTCAGCTCTGATCGTCAATCGAACTGTCTATCCATCTCCGATTGTTAATCGAACCGTCAATCCAGTTCCGATCTAATCGGACCATCAATCTAGCTCCGATTGTCAATCGGACCGTCAATCCAGCTTCGATCGTCAATCGGACCGTCTATCCATCTCCGATCTCCAATCGAACTATCTATCCATCTCCGATCTCCAATCGAACAGTCTATCCATCTCTGATCTCCAATCGGACCGTCAATCCAGCTTCGATCGTAAATCGGACCGTCAATCCAGCTCCGATCGTCAATCAGACTGTCAGATCAACCCTGATCCTAATATCAGGCTATCAAATCAACCCCGATCTTCGATCGGGCCGTTCAGTCAAACCCTGATCTCATTATCGGGCCTTCAAATCAGCCTCGACGACAATCTGAGAGGTACAAGTTAGTCTTGGCATCAACCTGGGAGGTATCGATCAATCCCGATCTCAATATCGGGCCGTCAAGTCAGATCCGACATCAACTCGAGCGGTACAGGTCAACCTCAACATCAACACAGGACATGTCACGTCATCCCCGGTCTCAACCCGGGAAGTACAAGTCAACCTCAACGTCAATCTGGGAAGTGCAATTCAGCCCCAGAGATAACCCTAGGAAGCCAGATCCACCAAGGACCACCCCGGGAGGGGCAAAATAGTAATTTTATCAACTCTCAGCCGATTTGGTCAAACTAAAGCTAAATTGATGCCATCAAAGTCAGAACGAACCATAACGACGATCCCGAGTGCAAACAGCGTAAGACAGCTCAACGGATAAACTGCGGGGAATCGAAGACCTGGTTATGAACCTATCTTCTGGGACCCGAAAAATGTTTTATCCCATGTCATTACGACACTCTCGGCGAGGGCTTTCCGAAAAGGTATTGCACGCCTCAAACGGACGCTCCGATCAAAAGTTAGAAAGTTTTGACTGTGCGTTATTCGGAGTGCACGTACTTCGAGACGTCGGAACCCGGCACCGCAGGCCCCACCAGGGGAGCCGTACCACTACCTGCGACAACAGCAGGTAGAGTGGAGGCTCCTTGGCCTATAAATAGTGGTGCCCCCCCTTCATTTTAAAAAATTCTAAAACACAGCGAAGCTCTGCCAGTTCAATTTTCTGACTGTTACACCTCTTCCAAACCCAAATATTTTCACTCTAACACGTAGATATACCCATATACTAACATATCAGAAAATAACTGGTAGATTTGGACGTATAGAGCCTACGATTTGACAAAAAGCCCGTGTAGCAGTCCATTGTAAGTATTTTCACGATCAGAAAGTAAATATTACTTCTTCGTTCCATGGCCGTTTTCATCAAAATTTGGTACATTTTTGTACATAAACTGATTTTCTGGCATTTCTACAACCCGGATTGACGATCCGTCCACTCCAGCAACTTCAATACACTAGCACACACATTCTGGCAACTTCGCCGGACTGGGTTATCTTCCCAGTCCGGGTTTGGCCCTTTTTTGTATATATTTAACTGTATATATACTAACATTTCAATTCTGTCAAGCCCGGATGTCAAATCTGAGATAGTTTATCGCTTTTATATATATATACGCATATATAAGCGACTTTCACCATAACTGGGTTCTTTTCCCAGTATTGGTTGACTACATTTCTGTCAGTATATATATATATTTCAATTCCAGTCCGGGCACCGGCGTGAAAACCCATCGCCCTTTATACTTCTTTTGCACTCCTCGCCATACTAGGTGATCTCCCCAGTCACTGGTTGACTACTTTTCTACAATTTACATTCCAGTCTGGCCTGGACTATTTCTTGGCCTTTATACTGTTTTTGCACTCTTCGCTATAATGGGTGATCTCCCCTGTCACTAGTTGACTACTTTTCTGTATATTTACATTCCAGTTCTGCCCGGATCATTCTGTGGCCTTTTTACTGCTTTTATATATATTTATGCATATATAAGCAGCCTTCACCATCACTGGTCCTCTTCCTAGTCTTGGTTGACTACGTTTTTGTCAATATATATATATATATATATATATATATTTCAATTCCAGTCCGGGCACAAGCGTGAAAATCCATCGCCATTTACAGCTTTTATATATATTTATATATATATATATATATATATATATATTGCTTTACTTTTCTATTCAACTGTTGTTTTAAATATTCATTTTATATGAATTGGCATTGACATGTCTGCAGGCGGACTAGATTTATTCAAATCTCGCCAATTCTAATTTTCAAATGGTTTAAAACCTCCAGACTGAACCGGGAAGCTAGAATGGCTGAGATTTCCTTAAATCTAGCTTTCTTTCTAGTTTCAGCTTCAAAAGTAACCTCGCGTCCCTTAGATCGGTATCTAGTGGGAACGAGATGCTTCGGCCATGCGGACCAGGATTTATTGAATGAATCCTCGGTTCTGGCAATATTGGGATATTTATCTGTTTCTGTACAAATTTGAACTGTACAGGTTTTGGCTATTCATATGTGAGCCTAGGAATCGTGGGATTCACGATCAAAATGATCTGAATCTGATTCCCACGATGGACAAACTCCGATTTACAAATGTACCCTGCCAGTTTTTCTATAGAAATGTACATGTAAACAGACCTTACAACGGTTATCCGGATTTAAGGTCTCAAGATAATGAAAAAATGTCGATTTTCATGCCAGCGTCCCTCCGATGGTTTTCATACCCATGAGGAGACCGACACTTGTATATTCTGTGGTTGAGGATGCTTCGCAACCCGACAAATCACCATTCACATGCAGCCTTAAGGCTATAAAGATAAAATTAAAAGTATCAACAGGCTTCAATTCATATGTTAGCGTAAGGGTTTGATAAACCAGCTTTCAAAACATCATTTTCAAATCAATCAAAAGAAAAGTGTTTCAAGAAAATCAAATTAAATGCTTTTGCAAATCAAATCAAAGACTGATTTTTAAATCAAATCAAACCCTTCGTATATAAGTTCAACGAAGCAAAGCACTACTTTCAATCATTCAAATCAATAGGCCCAATTTTCAAACAGCATTCACTCACGCATTCCAGTTTTTAAAGAGAAATATTAAAAAGATGCAATACCATGTTTACACGGGAGTCGTGGGGTGCCTAACACCTTTCCCACACTTAACCAAGCCCAGAGCTCAAAACTTTGTTTTCAAAGATCAAGTTTCGACAGTGTCCAGCAATTGGGCCTCTTTCAAACAAAATTCAGTTGAGTTGGTACAACCATTTCAAATCTACCAACTGACGACTCTGTAAAACGTTCAAATCGTCGACATGATACATGTTGGCCTTTCTTCTAAAAAACCCTTCAAAACCGTTTTTCCTAAATAAAAAGAGTAAGGGTAGACAGAACTTAGGAAAAGAGATTAAAAGATCCGGGTTGTGACCCGACCCGTGGATTTTTTAAACCAACGTCGACAGGTGGCAACTCTGCTAGGGACAGCATAGGGCTTAGGCCGCTTTCAAATATTTTCAAATATTTCCCTTTCAAAACTATTGAATGCGTGAAATTCTGCGTCTCCACAGTCAACGAATAAGTGAATGCCGCATCTTTACATTGAAGGAATGTGAATGAAAGCTTTCCTACTTTTTAGTGCTTCGCACTCATAATTAGTGCTTCGCACCTATGTCATCATATGCACAACGGTGAGGCACGATGTAGGTGAATTTATGTTGTGTGTCCCTCTCACAAGGAGGAAAACTCGGTCGGTGATAAGTAATGTGTTGCGCCATTTAAGTGTTAACAAAAACGGACACAAAAACACATGCAAGTGTACACAGTCAGCAAGTAATAACTCGGTAAGTCGAGATTGTCCCACGGAAAACGGAGTCAGGCCTAATCTATTATGCAACAGTTCATTAGTTATCTATGTCTGCTTAAGCGGTTGTCACAATGTTCTTTAATTAATTATCCTAAACTTTAACTAAACTTCACCAATTAATAAGCAGGGGGGTTCAAATTAGGGGGGATATGGGATCCTAACTTCATCTAAAGCGTCACTTAGGTTAACCACCTCATAAATCATAGACGGATAATCATATAGAGATGCTAGTCAGGAGCACGGATGTGAGACTTGACTATCTTTCAATACACCAAGTATAAATCATATAATATCCACAATTAAGATAGAAATCACATGAACATCGGCAAAGCCTAAATCACTATATTTCTATGCGATTTATAAACCAAACCAATTTACGTACAAACTCCCATTAGACTACATACGGCCATACGGTATATTTCTATCCGGCAAGCGAATCATGAAATTCAACTAAAGCAAGTTTCACAAACATATGCTAACATGGAGAAATCTACGTTTACACTTCATTTTTCAATTTCATATAAACTATTAGAGTAGATGTTGATCAAGCATCTAGACATACAAACACCCATGTTAGGCAACCCACATATTATCATCCATGTATATCAAAGAGACATAAACCCTAGGTTTAGCAATTAGAATCCATTAGAATCCCATAATGAAAGTTAGTTCATCATTGAACCTCCCACCATTATGGGATTCAAACCAAGCATTGAACAACTAGGAAATGAGAGAAACAAGAGAAAGGAAATGTAGAATTGTGGTTTCCCCCTTTCAATAAAAGATAACAAACTCAAGTCTGGACCACAAATGATTTCCAAGATGAACCCTAGAAAATGTAGTACTAGTAGAGTAAGAAGGAAGAAGAAGAGAAGCCTCTTGGACCTTCACACTCTCTAACCTAGAATATGGAACACAACTCTGTGTTGGTAAAAATAAAATCTGATAATGATCATAATCCTCCCGTCTCAAGCAAAAATAATCCTTTAAACTACTACATTCAGCTAAGTGAAATAAGTCAACTGTCCTCAGTCAAGCCCCGAGCGGCTGTGCGGCCTCGTAGCGTAATTGGGGTGCGGGCGCGCCAATGCCTTGAACAGCCCTCTGGCTCTGCTAACCGGCGCGGGCGCGCCGGCTTCCTTTGTCTTCAAGGCGCGGCCGCGCGTGACCATTTCTTTAGCTGATGCAATTTCTGGCTTTTGCTTTCTTTTATAATCCTATGCTCTCTCTTTTGCTGCTTCTAGCACCTTCACATTAGTTGAATCGAGTCCCTTTTCTTGCGCCCTTTTCCATATGCCAAACCCTTCTTGCCTTGGAGCTAGCTTTCCTTTATCCAATTCCTTGCCAAGTCATGCCAAACTATGCCATTACTGTGTCATTTCATGCCCAAAAGAGTTTCCTGCCTAAAATGCTTAACACAAAAATAAAATGCATTAAAAGATAATAAAGTGCTTGAGTTTAAGCCATAATCATAGCAAGTTGGCGTCCAATAAGTAGGTGTAAAACCTACTTATCAAATACCCCCAAACTTGAACTATTGCTTGCCCTCAAGCAAAAACACAAAAGCAACTACATGATATGAAACTAACTACATTAAAATGCATCCCAAAGTAATAGCCATCAAATGAATTCCAAACAGATTCGCCTCAGAGAGATAATAAGAGCAATGATCAATGTATCGGCTCAAGCTGCAGTTATATAGACATACAATCTGTAAATCACAATCTGTTACCCAGATGCAGTGTATGAGTGCAATGTCATGAATAAGCTTGATAAAAGCAAAGATTTCACATGCTATACTTCTAAGGAAGGAAAAATTGAGGTTTTAAGCTAATAATTTCTTAAGAAGACCAAACAATGACCAAACCAACACACAGATACAAGCTGAGACTCAACAAGGGCTTATTAAGCTTTAATTCACCCGACTGTGCAATGCTTAGTCTTCTTAGGCTTTTCAATGATACCCATTTAACGAGCTTTCGACCAACGACTCCCAGACAAGACGGCCTTAGGGCGCTGGGTGTAGAGACAATCCCCTAGGGCATACTTGCTCGAGTATCAAAGGCCACAAGACTTCGCTAGCCAAGGCGCTTATTCTATTTTTGTATTATTTTTCTCAATTTATTTTCTTTTCTTTTTTTATTTTTCTTTGGAGAGTGCGTCTTACGCTCCATCTCTCCTTACAAACGCATACCCAAAGCTTTACTTCAGACTTGTATTCCAGTGTTGTTAAGGTCATTATTGCTTTAATTACCCCATTCTATCAATTAAAAACAAAATTTTT
Organism: Panax stipuleanatus; assembly: GCA_020205555.1. Taxonomy (NCBI): domain Eukaryota; kingdom Viridiplantae; phylum Streptophyta; class Magnoliopsida; order Apiales; family Araliaceae; genus Panax; species Panax stipuleanatus. The sequence goes on from CM035122.1 coordinate 63,880,421, forward strand.
CCTCTTAGAAGACAAGCATGCATTAATCTAGCCAACAAGCCACAAAAGACAAACTATGCTATCCGGCAACATCTAAGCAACAGATTTAGATTACATCATGTATCGAATATAACTGAGCCTAAACTACTAACAGAGTTCACTAATCTACCATAACTCGATGCCAACACAGGCCAGATCCGAATTCAACAGACTAAAACAAGGGATTATGCAATGCAATGCAACTAAACAATAAAACTAGATGCAGACATTTAACTATATGCAACAAACTACCTAACTACACCCAATACCCCCAAACTAGAAATATTCAATGTCCCCATTGAAGGTAAGGGTCAGAAAACTCCCTTACTGGTCGGCATGGCCACCCTCCTCGGGTGGTGAATCTGGCGGAGGGTATGGCATCTCGGAAGTAAACACGGGCCACTCTATCATGGTGCCCTGATGTGCAAAGGCCTCGGCAAGCGCACGCATCAACCCATCGGTGAACCCAACAAAATTTGCGTGCAGGGCATCAATCTTCCTCTCAATACGCCGCATCTGGCGACAATGATCTGCGGGAGGAGGGGTTGCTGCCTCGGCTGGCTGCGACTGCGGGGGGAGAACTGGCGGCGGAGCTGCTATAATAAACCCTTTCCCCCTCGGGTGTGCTGTGCCCCCTGACCAATCCTGAAAATGCTTGATCGTGGTGTGTGTGACATCCCCACTGGGCATCTGAACCTGCTCATCGGCCCATTCGAGCCCTGCCTCCTCACAAAGATGGGCTATAATGGATGCGTGCGGAATGGCTCCCGTGGTGCTTCCTCTCATAAAGCGCAGCATATTCTTATTGATCAAATGGCCCACGTCAATGTATTTGCCTGTGATAATGCCCCATAAGATGATGGCTCGCTCAACAGTAACTTCATGTTGATGTGTGGATGGCATCAAATTGGCACACAGGAACAAGTTCCACGCCTTAGCGTAGCGGTTCAGTCCAGAGGCGGGAAATGTGGTATATTCATCAGTGGTGTCCTTCTTGATCTTCCAAACTGTGCCAGGCGCACATAAGTCTCGAATCACTTGATCCAAATCGGTCTCAAATCGTTCAGCCTCAACCCAATTGACTTGCCCCGCTGGCACTGAAGACAGACTCAGAGCCTCCTGAATTGCAGCTGGGCGGTAATCGACTGTTTGGCCTCTCACAAAGGTCCGGCCGCTTTTTGTGATGCTTGCATTCACTTAGAATTCACGGACTAACGCCAACGGCACTGGTGGTGGCGTGGCACAAACTCCCTGCCAGCCCATTTCATGAATCATAGCTCTCATATTGTCGTCCTCCTTCGTAGGCTTTAACCCTCTTTCCTTAACAACAGACTTTGTCGCGATCCGATAGTATATTATTTGGGCTTCAATACTAATGAACTTGGTCAAATTGACAGGGATGTCGTCGTCAGAGCCACTATGATCGGGCGAAGCAGCCGAAGAGGAAGCGGCAGTGCGTGGGCGTTTTAGACCCGTGGCTAATTGGACAGAATCTCTGATGAAGAATACCGAAGAACAATAACCCCCAAACTTGTATCGCAGCCACTACTTTCCACAAACCCTAGATTCCCACTTTGAAGAACCAACCCCTGCTTGATGAAACTTCCCCCAATTGATTAAGGAAATCTCTGCAATGATGTAGACTGAACTTGGTGGATGATGGAGACAAGAATTAGGGCTTGGAGATAGATAGATATATAATGGAGAAAGGTTTGATGATAGGATAGTGGGGGAAAGTTATAAGAGATAGGGCAAAAAAGGGGGTTGGGAAGGCTGGACAGGGCAATTTAAAATGTAACTGCCAAAGGGCTTCGGCGCGGGCGCGCCGGGCTAGGCATGGAGAGCCGCGCGGGTCAGGGCTGCCTCTAATTTACTGAATGTTGGCGCGGCGCGCCGGTAAACAGCCTGAGGTTGGCGCGGCCGCGCCGCCTCTATACTTGGCCAAAATTTCCTGCTTTCTGTTCCCAATCTGCAGCACTTAGTGAAGAAACAAGAAGCAACATATACCTATTGTTGCACCTATACAAAAAATAAATATAGTTAAATATTGCTTGCTTACTGAATGCAATGAGCATGATTAAGATGAGTGAACTGCTATTCCTTAGCAATGCCATGTATGAATCGTTTCCATGTAATTTCCCAAAAAAAATTTTGCTATAAGCTTCTATGCAGAATATTAACATGTTCAAAATATGTTCAAAGAGCTTCCCGCTCCAAAATTCTGTGCAACTATGGCTGAATGCGCAGGCAATGAATCATGTAAATCCCATAGAGGTATATACAGAGCACATCTAACTTCCCAAAAATTTCATGCTACATGCCTAAAATTCAAAAATGTAGGCAATGAGCATTCTAACACCTACAATGTTCAAAAATAGGTAAACCTTTTCTACATGCTTAGAATTAAACGGGGGAGAGAGAGATTGAAGAGATAAGTCACCAGAATTAAATAGGAGAGAGAAATTTATAGAAAACAATGCAAGAATTAACAAGGGGAAGAGATAGAGATGATGGGGTGGCTCCCATCTAGCGCTTGTTTATAGTCCATAAGCTAAACTTTGTCGGATTCGATCAAGTTGTAGAAAGGATTGAGGCGACCTCCTGCCTTGAAACCTCTCCACCATAATAATGCTTCAGCCTTTGTCCATTGACTTTGAAAGGGTTATCTGGGTCCTTATCGAAGATTTCTATTGCACCGCGTGGATATACAGTCTTGACAGTAAAAGGCCCTGACCACCTTAACTTGAGCTTCCCTGGGAAGAGTCTAAGTCTGGAGTTTAATAATAGCACTGCTTGCCCTGGCTCGAATGTTCTTTCCATAATCTTGTGGTCATGCCACCTTTTCACATTTTCCTTATATAATTTGGATTTTTCATAAGCTTGTAATCAAAATTCATCCAATTCATTGAGTTGGAGTAGACGTTTCTCCCCTGCAGCATTTAAGTCAAATTTCAACTTATGGATTGCCCAATAGGCTCTATGCTCAAGCGTTAGAGGAAGGTGACACGCCTTGATAGTAGTGTGCATACAAGCCAATCATGTATGATGATAAAGCACGTACTTTGTAAACAATCTTATTTATTTATTAATAAAATATTCATTTATTAAAGGCATTTAATAATCTACATGTTGCTGTTTTTATAATATGTAAATAACTCATAGTTTTAAGCAATGCTTTTAGAATCATGATGATGATCATGCTAATGAGATCTAAATTCTTAGAAAGTTTTAAAACTAAAATAGTTCCCAATCGTGGGATTACTAAAAAGGGGATTAGTAAATCCGGATAGATTGGTACATATGTTGCTTGCTCATTGGATGAGGATGATTGATCTCATGATCATTTGTGTGGAGACACTAAAGCAAGTATGTAGGTGCTTATTGGAGAATAAGTTCACTGAGCGTGATTCGCTATGGAATACCTAATGGAGATTTACTCGCCTGTCAATAGGAATTCCTAATGTGATAGTAGTACAAGTAATCCTTGGACTTGAGATCATCATAGTATCTTGTATGTAACAAATTATACTTTGACTTATTCCTTAAGACCTTTTAAGGCATATATAGGGTATGCTTGGGTATAATGAGTTACATATGGAGATAATGAATGATCAATAAAGAATCTACCACCTCTAGTAAAAGAGGAGATATGTCCTATGTGATTCGTTAAATGACAACCCAGGAATCCTTGGCCAAGGTGAAATGAAATTAGAAAGGAGTTTCTAATTTGCATTATTTGGAGTTGTGCATTTTCTAATCGAAATACATATAATTAAATAAAATAAGACTTGACAGTAAATCCATGTCTTATATTTAATTGGGACATTGTATGGTGGAAGGATTGAATTGTACGGTAACTATTTACTCACAGGTTCTTTTTGATTAATGTTGAAATCTATATTATCTGGAAAGTCGTTGATCGCTAGGGAGGCTTATCCCTATTGTAGAATAAATATTATTTATTTAAATAAATTATTAGTTTAATTTATTTATTTAAATAAGATTAAAATTATTTTAATTGATTTATTCACAACCGGTTTAATATGGAGAACCTAAAGGGTCACACCATAAAAGGAAGAATAATTATTTAAGAAGGTAATGGCATAATCGTAATAATGCATTAAGTATAATTAATTTAATCTATGGTGATAGAATAAATTAAATAGCTTAATGTTTATTATTTAATATTTTGGAAATATTAAATATAAATTAATAAGAGGAGTCTTATTAATATTATTACAATTATTATTATTTTAATTTCTAAAGGAGTTTAGTAATTAATTTAATATTTAGTACTCTCATTTATTCCTAATAAGATTAGGAGACAAATTAATTAAATGAATTTAATTAATTATTCCCATGTGGTGGGAAGCCTAAATTAATTAAAGGAGTTTAATTAATTAAAAGAAATTCCATGTCTAATAGGATTAGAAGGGTTGACCAATGTCTATATAAGAGAAGTCTTATAATAGATATTATATTGATGCAATTCCAATTGTTGGAGAGTACTCCTTTTCTATAGAGGATAGAAAACTAAGGTTAAGCCAAACACCCTCCTTCTTGATAATTCATCTTCCTTGGTGGATCACCTCTAGAGGCCAAACACTTGGGTGGCTAACGTTGATCAAAGGAAGAAATCTAACCCGGAAATTCAAGGAGATCACGAAGAACAAGGAGTTGAACTAGTACCTGTGGAAGCTTCGTTCTACAAGGGTATGATTCCATAACTTCTTATTTATCGTTTTAAATTAATAATTTGCATAAAGGATGATCCGGGTAATGGTTTTGTAGAAATTTTTTAAACTCTGATATACCATGCTTCCGCTAATTTTTGCAATTTGATTGCGTCACGATTTCGTACAAACCCAACAGTGGCATCAGAGCCAAATCTTTATGCAATTATTAATTTATTTTTGATTTCATATACATATGGGTATGTATTTAAAATAATTTATTGGGCATAATTTTATTGTATAAAATTAAGTTTTTATTTTTATTTTTTTTAAAAAAAAAAAAAGACTTTTTTTGGGACGAATCACAATTTTTTTTTGGTGCTAATCTTGAATTCTGCAAAGAAAAGGTGTTGTCTCTTTCTTACTCCAAAAAGAAGGTGACCCATCATGAAAGGACTTTTTTAATAAACCTGCAGGACTCTTTTAATAAAAGAAGGTGACTTCTTTTTAAAAAATAAATATGATATATTTATATATTATATTCTAAATAATTTTATAATTAAAATAAAGAGTTTATTTTAATCTTGAAATTGGATTTCATGCAATTTAAAATTGCCCATTAAATGATACTCATATATATATGGAATGTTTTAATTCATGAGATGAATATTTATTTATTGATATATATGGTGATATGTATGAAAATAAATGGGGATTGATTATGGACTATTTGACCAATGTGATTGGATTTTATTTTAGTTGAATGCTTGAATGAATGGGTTTTATTAAATGGGGTCTGCGTACCTCGTCTTCTCTAATTTTTTTTTCTTGATGTAAAATTCTATCTCCTTCCTATGTACTTCCCCTTGACTGTTGATCAAGGTTTCTATTTAAATTAAATAGTTTAATGTAATAAGAATAGTTAGAATTATCTTGAAGAAATTGGAGACCAAGGAGCAAGGAGCGCGTGAAGTCCCGTTTGTATGGAGCCCGAGTTTAAATGTAATAGTTATATTTAAATTTAAATTCTTGCACTCCTAGGTTTGACCTTTTGGTTCACTTGGTGGCTCTAGTGAACCAAACTAGAATAAAAGTCCATAATCAATCCGGGTAGAATATAATATTCTATATTGCATGCTAAATATTATATATATTATATTTTATGCAAACATGCTTCGCATGTTTAATAAAATGACGCGTATTTTATATATATATGTGCATGCGCGCTAAACAAGATGAGACAAATAATAACAAACCCCTCAAAGAAATAATATTAAGTCTGAAGCGTTCAATGATATTTGGAATATCGAACGTCGCCTTCTAGCATGATAAATTAATAGAGTATTAAATATTTAATATGAGCTTGTTGTGCTATCCACAAGGCGAGTATTGCGTATTTAAGATGTTAATTAATCACATTTGATGCTTATCAAGAAAATTGAACGATCTAGTCTTGTTGTGCTATCCACAAGGACGAACATTTTTCTTTTTTGAATTTATGGAAGTGCTAGGCTGGACTTAACTTAAATCATTTTAGTTCGGATGTGCACACACTTGACCATTATGATTTAAGAGGCAAAATAAAAGGAGTTATATAGTGTTGTAATTGACAAGAGTTGTCTACCTATTTATTTGTATATCGCTTGTTGTGCTATCCACAAGGTTATATACATTTGAAATGGGATCCTTATTCTCACTAGCAAATCTTTAATTAGATGTTGCCGAACTATATAAGTGAGGGTAATATAGTTTGATAAAAATAGTGGGAGATACCAATTTAAAATAAAGACCTAAATTTATTTTGGTATGCAAAATTAATAAAATGAATGTTTGCTAAAATGTTGTTTTTCACATGCAGAATTTTAAAAATGTCAAAATCACTAATTTCACTGCGAAGCATACTTGATGCTAATAAGCTTACCGGGCCGAATTATACGGACTGGCTAAGAAATCTGAGAATTGTTCTCACTGCTGAAAAGATTTTTTATGTCCTAAATTCAACTGTCCCTGAATCTGTTTCAGAAACAGCCTCTGAGGAAGAGATTGCCACTTTCAATAAGTGGCAAGATGATGCATCTGTGGCTCAATACATCATGCTCGCATCCATGAATAACGAGCTTCAGCGTCAGCACGAAAAAATGGATGCTCCTGCTATGCTGCTTCACCTCAAGGAGTTGTATGGTGAACAGAGTAGGACTGCTAGATATGAGATATCTAAGGAGCTCTTCCGATCTCGGATGACCGAGGGTACTGCCGTCGAGACTCATGTCCTGAAAGTGATCAATTTGATTGAACGCCTTGGACAGCTTGGGTTCATCATGGATGGGGAGTTGAGTCAAGACTTGGTCTTGCAGTCACTCCCTGAGACCTTCTCGCAGTTTGTGGTTAATTTTCACATGAATAAGCTAGATGTCAGCTTGCCTGAGCTGCTTAACATGCTGAAAACTGTAGAAGGTCATTTCCCATCCAAGAAGAACCATATCTTGATGGTGGATTCTTCCAATAAAAGGAAGAGACCTAAGGTATCTTCTGAAAAGAAGAAATCCAAGAAGGCTAAGGGAAAGGGGAAAGAAAAGGAACAAAAGAAACCTGAACCAGCTAAAGGAATGTGCTTTCATTGCAACAAGCCGGGACATTGGAAAAGGAACTGCAAGAAGTATCTAGCAGAGAAGAAGCTTGGAGAAGCTTCGACTTCCAATCAAGGTTTGTTTATGATTGAAATTAATTTTTCTGAAAGTCATAATTCTACTTGGGTATTGGATACCGGCTGTGGTTCTCACATATGTAATACTGTGCAGGGACTGGTCAGAAGTAGAAAGCTGAACAATGATGAGGTGATCCTACGAGTGGGGAATGGAGCAAAGGTTGCTGCATTAGCTGTAGGAACTTATTATTTAGCAATGCCTTCGGGCAAGTCCATTTATCTTAATAATTGTTATTATGTTCCGAATATTATTAAAAACATTATTTCAATTTCTGTATTGGATATGGAAGGATTTAACGTTGTTATAAAGAACAATAGTTGTTCCATTTATAAAGACGATGTTTTATATGGTATTGGAAATTTGCGAAATGGACTTTATACACTTGACCTACAAGAAAATATATTTCAAATTGAACAAACTAAGAAAAGAAAAAGAGATGATATTAATTATACCTACATGTGGCACTGTAGACTCGGTCATATCAATGAAACAAGATTATCCAAGTTGCATAAAGATGGGCTCCTCGAGCTATCCGATTATGAATCATATCCAACTTGTGAATCTTGTCTCATGGGTAAAATGACTAAATCTCCTTTTAGTGGAAGAGGAGAAAGAGTTACAGAGTTGTTGGCATTGATTCACACAGACGTTTGTGGGCCTATGACAACAAGTGCACGGGGTGGGTATTCTTATTTTATTACTTTCACTGATGATCATTCAAGATTTGGATATGTGTATTTAATGAAATACAAGTCAGAATCATTTGAAAAGTTCAAAGAGTTCAGAAGTGAAGTAGAGAAACAAACGGGCAAGAGTATAAAGATACTTCGATCAGATCGAGGCGGAGAATACTTAAGCGGTGAGTTTCTCAATTGTCTCAAAGAAAATGGTATAATCTCACAATGGACTCCTCCAGGTACACCACAGTTAAATGGAGTATCTGAAAGGAGAAATCGAACACTGTTAGACATGGTTCGATCCATGATGAGTTTTACCGACCTTCCAATTTCCTTCTGGGGATATGCCCTAGAAACGGCTGCATACCTACTTAACAAGGTACCTACCAAATCCGCCCCAAAGACTCCATATGAGATGTGGAAGGGGAGGAAACCAAATCTTAAGCATGTTAAGACTTGGGTTGTCCAGCTTATGTCAAAAAGTTTGAACATGATAAGCTACAAACTAAATCCGAAAAATGTAGATTTGTGGGATACCCTAAATAAACTGTAGGGTATTATTTCTATCATCCAACTGATCATAAGGTGTTTGTTGCGAAACATGCTGCCTTCTTGGAAAAGGAGTTTATCCATGAAGGGGTCAGTGGGAGTAAGATATATCTTGAAGAAGTTCAAGAACCACAAATTACCACGGATCAAAGTCAGGTACCTGACCAAGTAGAAGAACCTACTATACCACACCCTGTTCGTAAATCTGGAAGAGTACCGAAGATACCTGAGAGGTATGGATTCGTTTTAGGGGATGACGATGAGGTACACATCATGAATGATGATGATCCATTGAATTACGAACAGGCTATGAGTAATAAAGACTCAGAGAAATGGCTTGAAGCCATAAAATCCGAAATGGACTCCATGTATGAAAACAAAGTATGGACTTTGGTTTCACCACCTGAAGGCATTAAGCCTATTGGGTGTAAATGGGTCTTTAAAAGAAAGACTGGAGCGGACGGCAAGGTGGAGACCTATAAGGCCCGACTGGTTGCAAAAGGTTTCAAACAAAGACAAGGAGTTGACTATGATGAAACCTTTTCACCAGTAGCTATGCTCAAGTCCATTCGGATTTTGCTTGCGATTGCAGCTTATAACGACTATGAGATCTGGCAGATGGACGTGAAAACGGCCTTCCTCAATGAGAAACTTGAGGAGGATGTGTATATGACACAGCCAGAGGGATTTGTTTCAAAGGTTGGAATAAATCAAGTCTGTAAGCTGCAACGATCCATTTATGGATTGAAGCAAGCTTCTCGTAGATGGAACATTCGTTTTGATGAGACAATCAAAGAGTTTGATTTTATCAAAAATAACGATGAGCCATGTGTGTACAAGAAGGTTAGTGGGAGCGCAGTTTCATTCCTTGTATTATATGTTGATGATATATTACTGATAGGGAATGACATTCCTATGCTACAATCAATTAAAATCTGGTTATCTAAACACTTCTCCATGAAGGACTTGGGAGAAGCATCCTATATTTTGGGGATAAAGATCTATAGAGATAGATCTAAAAGGATGCTTGGTTTATCCCAAGGAACGTACATTGATACGATGCTAAAGAGGTTTAGCATGGAAGATTCCAAAAGAGGTCTCATGCCGATGAGCCATGGAATACATCTCTCCAAGAAACAGGCCCCAAAGACACCTGAGGAGAGAGACCGTATGAGTAAGATCCCTTATGCTTCTGCAATAGGATCTATCATGTACGGTATGATATGTACTAGACCGGATGTTGCTCATGCACTTAGTGTAACGAGCAGATACCAGTCGAATCCTGGAGAAGAGCACTGGAAGGCAGTGAAAAATATCCTAAAGTACTTGAGAAGGACTAAAGATATTTTTCTTGTCTACGGTGGGTCTGAATTAAAACTCGAGGGCTTCACAGACTCAAGTTTTCAAACGGACCAAGATGACAGTAAATCTGTTTCGGGGTATGTTTTACCTTGAACGGAGGCGCAGTGAGTTGGAAGAGTTCCAAGCAGCAAACAGTTGCTGATTCAGTGACAGAGGCAGAGTATATAGCTGCAAGTGAAGCTGCAAAGGAAGCTGTTTGGATGAAGAAGTTCATAACTGAACTTGGTGTGGTTCCTAGCATTGGAGAAGCAGTTCCCGTTTACTGTGACAACACAGGAGCAGTTGCACAGGCTAAGGAACCCAGGTCTCATCAGAAATCTAAACACGTGTTGTGGCGATTTCACTTGATCACGGAGATCATTGAAAGAGGAGACGTCACCTTGGAGCGTGTAGACTCTCAAGATAACATTGCAGATCCATTTACTAAAGCTTTAACACAACAGCAGTTTGATCGTCACTTAGAGAAGATGGGTATGAGATACCATGGCGATTGGCTTTAGTGCAAGTGGGAGATTGATAGTAGTGTGCATACAAGCCAATCATGTATGATGATAAAGCACGTACTTTGTAAACAATCTTATTTATTTATTAATAAAATATTCATTTATTAAAGGCATTTAATTATCTACATGTTGCTGTTTTTATAATATGTAAATAACCCATAGTTTTAAGCAATGCTTTTAGAATCATGATGATGATCATGCTAATGAGATCTAATTCTTAGAAAGTTTTAAAACTAAAATAGTTCCCAATCGTGGGATTACTAAAAAGGGGATTAGTAAATCCGGATAGATTGGTACATATGTTGCTTGCTCATTGGATGAGGATGATTGATCTCATGATCATTTGTGTGGAGACACTAAAGCAAGTATGTAGGTGCTTATTGGAGAATAAGTTCACTGAGCGTGATTCGCTATGGAATACCTAATGGAGATTTACTCGCCTGTCAATAGGAATTCCTAATGTGATAGTAGTACAAGTAATCCTTGGACTTGAGATCATCATAGTATCTTGTATGTAACAAATTATACTTTGACTTATTCCTTAAGACCTTTTAAGGCATATATAGGGTATGCTTGGGTATAATGAGTTACATATGGAGATAATGAATGATCAATAAAGAATCTACCACCTCTAGTAAAAGAGGAGATATGTCCTATGTGATTCGTTAAATGACAACCCAGGAATCCTTGGCCAAGGTGAAATGAAATTAGAAAGGAGTTTCTAATTTGCATTATTTGGAGTTGTGCATTTTCTAATCGAAATACATATAATTAAATAAAATAAGACTTGACAGTAAATCCATGTCTTATATTTAATTGGGACATTGTATGGTGGAAGGATTGAATTGTACGGTAACTATTTACTCACAGGTTCTTTTTGATTAATGTTGAAATCTATATTATCTGGAAAGTCGTTGATCGCTAGGGAGGCTTATCCCTATTGTAGAATAAATATTATTTATTTAAATAAATTATTAGTTTAATTTATTTATTTAAATAAGATTAAAATTGTTTTAATTGATTTATTCACAACCGGTTTAATATGGAGAACCTAAAGGGTCACACCATAAAAGGAAGAATAATTATTTAAGAAGGTAATGGCATAATCGTAATAATGCATTAAGTATAATTAATTTAATCTATGGTGATAGAATAAATTAAATAGCTTAATGTTTATTATTTAATATTTTGGAAATATTAAATATAAATTAATAAGAGGAGTCTTATTAATATTATTACAATTATTATTATTTTAATTTCTAAAGGAGTTTAGTAATTAATTTAATATTTAGTACTCTCATTTATTCCTAATAAGATTAGGAGACAAATTAATTAAATGAATTTAATTAATTATTCCCATGTGGTGGGAAGCCTAAATTAATTAAAGGAGTTTAATTAATTAAAAGAAATTCCATGTCTAATAGGATTAGAAGGGTTGACCAATGTCTATATAAGAGAAGTCTTATAATAGATATTATACTGATGCAATTCCAATTGTTGGAGAGTACTCCTTTTCTATAGAGGATAGAAAACTAAGGTTAAGCCAAACACCCTCCTTCTTGATAATTCATCTTCCTTGGTGGATCACCTCTAGAGGCCAAACACTTGGGTGGCTAACGTTGATCAAAGGAAGAAATCTAACCCGGAAATTCAAGGAGATCACGAAGAACAAGGAGTTGAACTAGTACCTGTGGAAGCTTCGTTCTACAAGGGTATGATTCCATAACTTCTTATTTATCGTTTTAAATTAATAATTTGCATAAAGGATGATCCGGGTAATGGTTTTGTAGAAATTTTTTAAACTCTGATATACCATGCTTCCGCTAATTTTTGCAATTTGATTGCGTCACGATTTCGTACAAACCCAACACGCCTTTCCATACACAAGCTGAAACGGCGACATTCGCAGTGGTGTTTTATAGGCAGTCCTGTAAGCCCATACTGCATCATTCAACTTCAGTGACCAATCTTTCTTCGTGGGGTTCACAATCTTTTCCAGTATTCTTTTTATCTCACGATTTGACACTTCGGCTTGGCCATTAGTTTGGGGATGATAAGTTGTAGCTACACAATGATTTACCCCATACTTAGCTAACAAAGCTGTAAACTGGAGATTGCAAAAGTGGGTGCCCTCGTCGCTAATGATAGCCCTGGGGGTTCCAAACCTCGTGAAAATGCTTTTTTGTAGAAACCTCAGAACCACCCTAGCATCATTTGTCGGTAGAGCTGCCACTTCCACCCATTTAGATACGTAATCGACTGCCAAAAGGATGTACAAGTTCCCACATGATGAAACGAACGGCCCCATAAAGTCTATCCCCTAGACATCGAAGATCTCTACCTTGAGGATTGTACTAAGGGGCATTTCATTTCTCTTTGATATATTTCCTACCCTCTGACATCTATCACATCTTTGAACAAAGCTGTAAGCATCTTTAAAAATAGTAGGCCAATAAAAACCTGCTTGCAAAACCTTGGCCGCTGTCCTTTCACCTCCATAATGGCCTCCATACAAAGATGCGTGGCAATCTTGCAGCACACTCTCCGTCTCGCTAAATGGAATGCACCTTCTAATCATCTGATCGGCACACTGCTTGAACAAGTACGGTTCATCCCAAGTAAACCATTTCACATCATGCAGAAACTTCTTCTTTTGATGCCTAGTCATGTCAGAAGGAATGATATTGCCCACTAGGAAGTTTGCAAAATCTGCGAACCATGGCACTTCGTCTTTCACCACAAATAATTGCTCATCAGGGAAGGATTCATTTATCATCACTTTGTCATTTGCATCGTTTCCCGGAGTTTCCAATCATGACAAGTGGTCAGCCACTTGGTTCTCAGTCCCTTTTCGATCCTTGATTTCTAGATCAAATTCTAGCAAAAGAAGTATCCACCTGATCAGACGGGGTTTTGCATCTTTCTTTGCTATCAAATATCGGATCGCTGCATGGTCGGTGTACACAATCACTCTGGTTCCAATTAAATAAGCACGAAATTTATCGAATGCGTACATCACCGCCAAAAGCTCTTTTTCTATAGTAGTGTAGTTCAGCTGGGCATCAGTGAGGGTCTTGCTAGCATAGTATATGACATGAAAGACCTTGTCCCTTCGCTGGCCCAATACAGCTCCCACAGCAAAATCGCTGGCATCACACATTAGCTCAAAAGGAAGGTCCCAATTCGGAAATGTGATCACTGGTGCCGTAGTCAACTTCTTCTTTAAGTGCTCGAATGCAGTCAGGCATTTCTCAACAAATTTAAAGAGGACATCTTTTTCTAACAAACTGCAAAGTGGCTTTGTAATCTTTGAGAAGTCCTTTATAAACCGACGATAGAAGCCTGCATGTCCCAAGAAGCTACGAACACCTTTACAGAAATAGGCGGAGGCAAGTTCTCAATAGTTTCCAACTTAGCCCCGTCCACCTCTAATCCTTTCTTCGAAACCTTATGATCCAAAATGATACCCTCTTGTACAAGATTCGTCTCGACACATCGTTTTAACACCATCACCAAATTCTCCAAACATAGTTCAAAGGAGTCTCCAAAAGCAGAAAAATCATCCATGAAGACTTCAACATTTTGCTCGATCATATCGGAGAAAATGGCCATCATACACCTCTGAAAGGTAGCCGGGGCATTGCACAAACCTAAAGACATCCTTCTAAATGCAAATGTACCATATGGACAAGTAAAGGTAGTCTTTTTTTGATCTTCTGGGGCTATCATTATTTGATTGTATCCTGAGTATCCATCCAAAAGGCAGTAATATTCACGACCGGCCAGCCTGTCTAGCATCTGATCAATGAAAGGGAGGGGAAAATGATCTTTCCTGGTAGCCTTATTTAGTCTGCGGTAATCCATGCAGACTCTCCACCCCGTCACTGTTCTGGTAGGAATTAGCTCGTTATGTTTATTGGATATAACGGTCATACCCCCTTCTTCGGCACACACTGTACCGGGCTCACCCAAGAGCTGTCTGATATAGGATAGATAATCCCTGCATCTAACCACTTTAGAATCTCCTTCTTAACCACTTCCTTCATGATTGGATTTAATCTGCGCTGTTGCTCCACAGATGGTTTACTATCATCTTCTAGCAGGATCTTATGCATACAAAATGCTGGGCTGATCCCCTTTATATCTGCTATGGTCCATCCAATTGCCTATTTAAACTCTCTTAGCACCCGTAGCAGTTGTTCTTCCTGACAAGATGTTAGTGTAGCAGAGATAATAATAGGCAACTTTGAAAATTCACTTAAAAATGCATACCTTAAATGATTTGGAAGAGGTTTAAGATCAAGATCTGGAGGCATCTCAAGAGAAGGCTTGAGTAGTTCTGATGTCTCCCCAGCAAGTTTTAGTGGCTCGATAGGCATCTTAAACTTTCGTATCTTTGGTGTTGTGTCAAGAATTTGCACGTATTCAGCAACTTCAGTATCCTCAATATTTGAGTCTCCCTATATAGCACTCTCCAAAGGCTCAGTACCCATCAGATTTTCAAATCCTTCATTCATCACCCTTTCTATCACATCAATCCGGAAGCACTCTTCCTCGTCAGTGGGAAACTTCATAGCTTTAAAAACGTGGAAAGTGACTTCTTGGTCATGCACTCTCATTGTTAACTCTCCCTTTTGGACATCTATAAGA
This sequence comes from Panax stipuleanatus, assembly GCA_020205555.1. Taxonomy (NCBI): domain Eukaryota; kingdom Viridiplantae; phylum Streptophyta; class Magnoliopsida; order Apiales; family Araliaceae; genus Panax; species Panax stipuleanatus. The sequence continues at coordinate 63,895,558 of CM035122.1, forward strand.
GTTCGCCCCGTGGCAAGGAAAGGTCTCCCAAGGATGATTGGGATATTTCTATCTTCTTCGTAATCAAGAATGATGAAGTCAGCTGGGAAGATAAATTTGTCCACTTTAACCAAAACATCTTCCACAATACCTCTAGGATAAGTGATAGATCTGTCAGCAAGTTATAGTGATACATTTGTCGGCTTGGGAGTCGGCAATCCCAATTGATTGAATACGGACAGAGGCATCAAATTTATGCTAGCTCCTAAGTCACAGAGGCATTTGCTGAAAGATAAATTTCCAATGGAGCAAGGTATTGTGAAACTGCTCGGGTCCTTAAGCTTTGGAGGTAATTTACGCTGTAATACCGCACTGCACTCTTCTGTTAAGGCCACTGTCTCAAAGTCCTCTAATCGTTTCTTCCTTGACAGAATACCCTTCATGAACTTTGCGTAACTTGGCATTTGTTCTAATGCCTCTGCAAAGGGTATGTTTATCTGCAGTTTCTTGAACACCTCCAAAAACTTAGCGAACTGTCTGTCGTCCCTTTGCTTGTGCAATCTCTGTGGGTAAGGGATAGTGGGGTACACAGGTGATGGTTTGGTTATGATTTTCTCAGTGGTTTCCTCCTTATCTGCCGCAACACTCTTTCCTCCATCATTTCCATCAACCAACACTGTCTCAGGGTGATCTGCATCTTGGCGCGCCCGCGCCAGGTTTTGGCCTTCCTGAGGCGCGGTCGCGCGGGCCTCCAAATCTGAAGTTTGCCTCCTAGATCTTAGGGTGATGGCTTGGCACTGCTCCTTTCCCTCCCTTTTCCCTGGATTCGTCTCTGTATTACTGGGAAGAGTCCCTTGAGGTCGATTGAGAACCGAATTGGCAATTTGACCAATTTGAGTCTCCATCATCTTGAGAGATATAGCTTGGCTCTTCACGATTAACTTGAGTTCATCAATTTCCACTCTCTCCTCTGACTTCTTTTCTGGCTGAGGTACAGGTGGAGGATGATGTTGTTGTTGAAAACGAGGAGGGTAGGGGGGTTTTGGTGTATATTGGTGATGAGCTTGCTGTGGTTGATATTACTGTTGAGATTAAAATTGTTGTGGTTGTGATGTATGGTACTGTGGCTGAGATGTCTGATGGTGGGGGTGTTGGACATTCTGAGTATTACTCCAACTAAAGTTAGGATGATTCCTATTGTTGGGGCTGTAAGAATTTTGAAATTGATTATGGGGTTTTTGGTAGTTGCTCACAAACTGTACTGATTCTGTACTGATAGCACATTGGTCTGTCTGATGTGTCCCTGCACAAATCTCACAGACACAAGCAACTGTCTTGACTTTTTCCTCCGCCAATGAATCAATCTTCTTTGCCATGGCTGCCATCTGAGCAGACAATGCTGTAATGGCATCCACTTCTAAAATCCCTGCAACCTTCGGTTGTACCATCCTGGCCGTTGGATTCTGATACTCATTTGCTGCCATGGTCTCAAAGAGCTCATACGCTGTCAGAAAATCCTTTTTCCAGATAGCTCCCCCCGATGTAGCGTCAATAATGGGCCTTGATTGCCATCCCAATCCATTGTAAAAAGAGTTAATCACCATCCACTCTGGCATGCCATGGTGTGGACACTTCCGGAGCATCTCCTTATAAATGTTCCCAAGCTTCATATAATGTTTCCCCTGGATGCTGTGCAAAGGTACTCAGGTCTCTCCTCATTGTATCGGTCTTGGCCATAGGAAAGAACTTGGTCAAGAATTTCTAAGCACAATCTTCCCATGTAGTTATTGACCCTGAAGGCAGTGAGTGCAACCAACTTTTTGCCTTATCCCTCAAGGTGAAAGGAAATATTCTGAGTTTCACTGCATCATCGGGAATGTTGTTGTATTTAAACGTGTCATTTATTTCTATGAAGCTCATAATATGCTCGTTGGGATCTTCGGAAGGCAAACCCCTAAACTGGAGATTGTTTTGTATCATCTGCAATGTTCCTGGCTTTATCTCAAAAGTGTTCACCCCAATTGCGGGCCTCACTATACTTGATTGCAGATCGGTGAGTTTGGGCATGGAGTAATCTTGCAAGGCCCTCTGCTCTTCAGCCATTTGATGAAGTAGTTCAGGCTCTTCTCGAGGATTGATATTTCGGATATTAGCTCTCCACGCTCGACCATTGATGTGATCTTGATGACGCACTAGCTTAGGATGCGAGGCTCGAGTGTGCATAAACTATCCACAAGTACCTGAAACACAAGTAGACAAAAATAAAATTAGAAATGAGGTAAGACGAGATTTGTTCAAGTCAGTCACATTTAACGAAAACTGATGTCAATAGGATTAAACTAAAACCGTGTCCCCGGCAACGGCGCCAAAAACTTGTTGCGCCGTTTAAGTGTTAACAAAAACGAACACAAAAACACATGCAAGTGTACACGGTCGGCAAGTAATAACTCGGTAATCGAGATCGTCCCACGAAAAACGGAGTCAGGCCTAATCTATTATGTAACAGTTCATTAGTTATCTATGTCTGCTTAAGCGGTTGTCACAATGTTCTTTAATTAATTATCCTAAACTTTAACTAAACTTAACCAATTAATAAGCAGGGGGTTGAAATTAGGGGGGATATGGGATAACTTCATCTAAAGCGTCACTTAGGTTAACCACCTCATAAATCATAGACGGATAATCATATAGAGATGCTAGTCGGGAGCACGGATGTGAGACTTGACTATCTTTCAATACACCAAGTACAAATCATATAATATCCATAATTTAGATCAAAATCACATGAACATCGGCAAAGCCTAAATCACTATATTTTTATGCGATTTAAAAACCAAACCAATTTACGCACAAACTCCCATTAGACTACATACGGCCATACGGTATATTTTTATCCGGCAAGCGAATCATGAAATTCAACTAAAGCAAGTTTCACAAACATATGCTAACATGGAGAAATCTACGTTTACACTTCATTTTTCAATTTCATATAAACTATTAGAGTAGATGTTGATCAAGCATCTAGACATACAAACACCCATGTTAGGCAACCCACATATTATCATCCATGTATATCAAAGAGACATAAACCCTAGGTTTAGCAATTAGAATCCATTAGAAACCCATAATGGAAGTTAGTTCGTCATTGAACCTCCCACCAGTATGGGATTCAAACCAAGCATTGAACAACTAGGAAATGAGAGAAACAAGAGAAAGGAAATGTAGAATTGTGGTTTCCCCCTTTCAATAGAAGATAACAAACTCAAGTCTGGACCACAAATGATTTCCAAGATGAACCCTAGAAAATGTAGTACTAGTAGAGTAAGAAGGAAGAAGAAGAGAAGCCTCTTGGACCTTCACACTCTCTAACCTAGAATATGGAACACAACTCTGTGTTGGTAAAAATAAAATCTGATAATGATCATAATCCTCCCGTCTCTAGCAAAAATAAGCCTTCAAACTATTACATTTAGCTAAGTGAAATAAGTCAACTGTCCTCAGTCAAGCCCCGCTCGGCCGCGCGGCCTCGTACCATAATTGGGGCTCGAGCGCGCCAATGCCCAGAATAGCCCTCTGGCTCTGCTAACCGGCGTAGGCACGCCGGCTTCCTTTGTCTTCAAGGCGCGGTCGCGCGTAACCATTTCTTCTGCTGATGCAATTTCTGGCTTTTACTTTCTTTTGCAATCCTATGCTATCTCTTTTGCTGCTTCTAGAACCTTCACATTAGTTGAATCGAGTCCCTTTTCTTGCGCCCTTTTCCATATGCCAAGCCCTTCTTGCCTTGGAGCTAGCTTTTCTTTATCCAATTCCTTGCCAAGTTATGCCAAACCATGCCATTACTGTGTCATTTCATGCCCAAAAGAGTTTCCTGTCTAAAATGCTTAACACAAAGATAAAATGCGTTCAAAGATAATAAAGTGCTTGAGTTTAAGCCATAATCATAGCAAGTTGGCGTCCAATAAGTAGGTGTAAAACCTACTATCATAATGTCTCTAGGGACATCTAAGTCTATGGGGCTCATGAAAATGCACCACCCAAATTCGCTCTAGTTGAACGATCGAATTAATTTCCCCTCTAGTAGATTGCGATGATCTGGGAACCTTCATGCCGAAACAAAAGCCGCGAGAGTAACCTATAATAGGTCATCCTCTGATTAACCAAATTCGAAGGGAAGCTTCTTCATGCCTTCCTCTTTCAATTCCATGTTAAGCCTCCAATTATCAAGGAGCACAATGTAAATATCATAATGCAAGATTTACTTTCCCTGTCAAAATACCATGTCATCCTGTCATCAAAACAACTAACCACGGTTTTGCAGGATAAAATCTAAAAAATACATCATGCATCCTGTCCTTACCTACATCAGAAAATTGACACGCCTACGTTTTGTTGTAGGTGAAAATTGGTCATGTTACTAGGTCTAAGTCTAAAGCACCCAGTCCATCCACGGACATGGCTTTCAGTGCTTAAACAGAATCCACCCCGGTTTCTCGGGAAGAGTTTGAAGGACTGAAAAATTAAATAACCGAGTTAGCCGGTTTCCTACGAGAACAAAGCAAGGCCCTTAAAGGAAAACAATCTCAAGCTCGCACAGAACCTGGAGCATCTGGTGGTAGTGTTGGCGGTCAAGAGACTGAAAAGGTCGAAACTCAGATTCCTGGACCACAAAACCAGGACACGATCAACAAAACCCATGAAATCACCCCCTCGTCAAAGAACAGGAAGCTGGTGACATTATGAAGAAAGTACAACAAATGGAGGAAGCTCTCCGATCAATTAAAGGGATTGGGGCATTTAGTAGTGTCAATTACTCCGACCTCTATATATTCCCCGGGGCTCGTTATCACGAAAAATTTAAGACTCCTGACTTCGAGAAGTATGATGGAACAGGAGATCCTTACACACACTTAAAAGTATTCATTGGAGAACTCGGATCCTATGCAGAGGACGAGAAGCTTCGAATGCAGCTATTTCAGAAGAGTCTAACCGGAGAGGCGAGAGCATAGTATGCCCGTCTGGACAACTCCAAAATCCACAGTTGGGAAGAGCTGGCCCATGCTTTCCTCGGTCAATACAGCTTCCAATCTCAACTGGCTCCAGACAGATACCAAATTACCAAGATCAGGAAGAATAACACTGAATCATTCAGAGAATATGCCTAGCGATGGAGATGAGTCACAGCACAAGTCACCCCAGCCATGACTGAATCTGAAATAGTCATGACCTTCATCGACATCCAAGAGGCGCCTTATTATGAGAGGGTCCCAGCAAGTATAGGAAAACCATTCTCTGAAATGATCAAACATGGCGAAATGGCTGAATTGGGGCTCAAATCCGGGAAGATAAAAGATCTAACCGCCCTTGAAGCTGTCGCTGAGCACATCCAGTCCGAAAATTACGGGAGTAATCCCCGGAGGGTGTACAAAAAGAAAGACAAAGAAGTGTCCTTGGTCTTACAAGGACAATATCTAAGGGGTGAGTCAAACAGTATGCCCATTCAAAGGAGGAATTATACCTCTTTTCAAAATCCAGCACAGCCTTCAAACCCTCCACTCCAGAAAAATATGGAGGTTAGGCGTCGAAAAACTTTCACCCCTCTAGGGGACTCACTTGAGAACATATTCAAACTTCTGACAACCCAAAAGAAGATTGTCCAACTCCTTCCACTAACCAACACTAATGGTCGGAATTTTGACCCAAGCAAAAAGTGTGCTTATCACTCTGGATCTCCAGGCCATGACTCCCAAGACTGTTGGTCTCTCAAGCACAAAATACAAGACTTGATTGACAGCGGAGAGATTGTGGTCACAAAGCCTGAGCAACCCCATGTGCAGGACAATCCTCTGCCACAGCATAAAGAGGAGAATGTCAACATGATCAACGCCACAAGTGGAAAAGGATCTAATTACCTCCGTTATGTGGGAGAATCAATTCAATCCAACAACACCAGCCCAAATAGTTGGGAAGTTTTTGAAAGGCGGTTCCTGATAGAGCAGGAGATCAAGTCTATCAAAGAGCAGATCAAGCAGTTAGCAGAACTGGTTGTTTACCAGCATCAACTCACCAGAAATATGGTGAAACAAATCAACCAGTCCATTATCAATCGTCCTCCCACACCAGAGATCACTTCCCCGAGAAGTTAATACCAGCTAATGAGAAAGATCTTTGGGCTAACAGGGTGGCCGAAGAAGAGAATCTCCGAGCAGATGGGAAATTCTTATTCTAGAGGAACTTCACTAACCTAAATTAATCAATGGAAGAAATCCTTCAAATGCTAATCAATGAAGGAATGGTTGCATACTTGTTACCTCCATTGAATCCTCGAGCCAAAAAATTCAAACCTGACCAAATATGTCAGTACCATTCAAATTCACCCGGCCATGATACTGAAGATTGCTGGGCACTTCGTAACTTGATTCAAGACATAATTGAAAATGAGGACCTGATAAGAGGAAATCAAATCCTCGATCTCCCAGACAATGACACTCTATGGATCCCCACTGTATGGAACAAGAACAGTTATATCCTGCGATGGGGAGTCGACTCTCAAACCCTTAGTACTGCCCGAGAAAGGGGTTCAAGAACTACTAGATCCTGTGAAGGTGGCTTCACCTCAGCCTCTAATCTTTCCCTTCAGACCTCAGTATCCAATCATCAGTCCAAAGTGTATCCCATGGAACTACGGGGATAAGGAAGGCTCCACTTCAAACAACGTTACCATTGTGCAGAAGGACAATCCCTTATACCTACCTCGGTGGGTAATCAAATCGGTCATCAAAGCAAAAGAGAAGGTGGCTGAAGAGAAGAGAAGATCAAAGAGTTTCTCAACAAAATAGGACACAATGAAATCAAAATAGTGCAAAGCTTGGAGGATGCACCTAAACAAATGTCCATCCTCGACTTCGTCCTATCCTTAGTGGATCATCGCAACATTCTAGTAAAAGTACTAGAAAAAGCTTATTTGCCACATACAGTGGACACCGAGAAATTTTGTTACGTGACAGAGCACATCTTCAACAGCAATGTGATATCTTTCACTGACGATGATATCCCGGCCGATGGAACTGGCCACCACAAGTCCCTGTATATAGCGGTAATGTCCTCCGGATATGTGATCGGAGGTGTGCTCATCGATGGAGGATCATCCCTCAACATTTGTCCATACGATACTTTAGAAAGGATGAAGATCAATCTGAACCGGATCAAAACCAGTCATATGGTCATCTGGACCTTCGACGGATCTCACTGACAGGCTATGGGGGAAATAGAGCTTCCTTTAGAGATTGGCCCACACACTTTCTACGTATCTTTCTAGGTGCTCAACATCGCCACCGAATATAACTTATTGCTGGGCAGACCCTGGATCCACATGGCAGGGGCAGTGCCATCCACCCTCCATCAACAACTCAAGTATATTATCAATGACAGCCTCATCACAGAGAATGTCAAACCAGAATACCCTACCTACATACTTGGGGATATGCCAGTGATTAGCCTGGATGTGGGGATTGAACCTACCAGTTTTCAAGCTCTAGAGGTGAGCGATACTCAGTATCTACCTATCGGGGCACCAGCCCGAAAACCTAAAGTCTCCACCGAAGTAATAACAGTGGGGCAAGAAATGGTATCTTCGGGCTTCCAACTTGGAGAAGGGTTGGGAAAGGATAAGCAAGGTATCAAGATACCAGTCCAAATCCCAAATCAGACTGGGAGAGCAGGATTGGGATATTCATCTTGGTCAAGCTGATAGTAGTGTGCATACAAGCCAATCATATATGATGATAAAACACATACTTTATAAATAATCTTATTTATTTATTAATAAAATATTCATTTAAGGCATTTAATTATCTACATGGTGCTGTTTTTATAATATGTAAATAACCTATAGTTTTAAGTAATGCTTTTAGAATCATGATGAGATCATGCTAATGAGATCTAAATTCTTAGAAAGCTTAAAAACTAAAATAGTTCCCAATTGTGGGATTACTAAAATGGGGATTAGTAAATTCGGATAGATTGGTACATATGTTGCTTACTCATTGGATGAGGATGACTGATCTCATGGTCATTTGTGTGGAGACAATAAAGCAAGTATGTAGGTGCTTATCGGAGAATAAGTTCACTGAACGTGACTCGCTATGGAATACCTAATGGAGTTTTACTCGTTTGTCAATAGGAATTCCTAATGTGATAGTAGTACAAGTGATCCTTGGACTTGAGATCATCATAGTATCTTGTATGTAACAAATTATACTTTGACTTATTACTTAAGGCCTTTTAAGGCATATATAGGGTATACTTGGGTATAATGAGTTGCATATGGAGATAATGTATGATCAATAAAGAATCTATCACCTCTAGTAAAAGAGGAGATATGTCCTATGTGATTTGTTAAATGACAACCCAGGAATCCTTGACCAAGGTAGAATGAAATTAGAAAGAGGTTTCTAATTTGTATTATTTGGAGTTGTGCGTTTTCTAATCGAAATACATATGATTAAATAAATTAAGACTTGACAGTAAATCCATGTCTTATATTTCATTGGGACATTGTATGGTTGAAGGATTGAATTAAACGTTAACTATTAACTCACAGGTTCTTTTATGATTAATGTTGAAATCTATATTATCTGGAGGTTTATCCCTATTGTAAAATAAATGTTATATATTTAAATAGATTATTAGTTTAATTTATTTATTTAAATAAGATTAGAATTGTTCTAATTGATTTATTCACAACCGGTTTAATATGGAGAACCTAAAGGGTCACACCATAAAAGGAAGAAGAATTATTTAAGAAAAAAATGGCATGATAGTAATAATGCATTAAGTATAATTAATTTAATCTATGGTGATAGAATAAATTTAATAGCTTAATATTTATTATTTAATATTTTAGAAATATTAAATATAAATTAATAAGAGGAGTCTTATTATTATTATTATTATTATTATTATTATTATTATTTTAATTCTAAAGGAGTTTAGGAATTAATATAATATCAGTACTCTCTCAATCCTAATAAGATTAGGATATAAATTAATTAAAAGTGTTTAATTAATTAATTAATTAAAATCCTATTCTAATTGGATTAGGAGGGTTAACCTAATATCTATATAAGAGAGTCTTATATCAGAAATAACGTACGTGAATTTTTTCAAAGGTTGGGAGTACACATATTCTATAGAGATAGAAACGAAGGTTAAGCCAATAACCCATCTTCTTGAGTTCTTCATCTTCCTTGGTGGATCACCGTTAGAGGCCAAACATTTGGGTGGCTGACATTGATCAAGGGAAGAAGCCACTACAGAGGAATCAAAGGAATTAAATGAGTAGAACTTGTACCTGAGGAAGCTTGGATCTTCAAAGGTATAATTCCATGTTCTCCTTTTCTGTTATTGATAACTAGTACAAAGCATGATCATGGTTATGGGTTTGTATAAATTTTTGAAAACCTATGTTTCGCGCTTCCGCCCTATTTATGTGATTTGATTGCATGATTGCTTTACGTACAAATCCAACAGTGGTATCAAAGCCTAACTTTGTGCTAATTATCAATTTTATGATTCCATGTATGAATTGATGTGAGAATTGGATCGATTTTTCTGGACAAAATCGTTTTCTGCAAGTTTCTGCGACGAATGGCGCAGCTGCCCAGTTAATTACTGGCGCAGTTGCGCCGATCTGCAAAAACTAGCGTTTCAGGATACCTGCGCAGCTACACAGCATCCCAGTTCATTCTGGGCGCAGCTGCGCCGGTTCCTAAACAGGCCCTGAACTTTGATTTTCATTCATTAAGTAAACTGTTTATTTAATTAATAAAGTTTTAAAATAAAGATGTTTATTTTATCTGAAATATGATTTCAGATTGCTAAAATTAAAGGAGTTTAATTTGGATTTATTTTTGATTAAAATAAAAGAGTTTATTTTGTTTCAAAAATAAAATTTAGCAAAACTTTTGCCCATTAAATGAGATCGATCCATATATGGAATAGCTTTATTATTCATGAGATGAATGGATATTTATTGATGCATATGTTGATGTGTATGATAATAAATGGGGTTGATTATGGACTATGACCAATGTGATTGAATTTTAATTTGGATGAATGTTTGAATGAATGGGTTTTATAAAATGCGGTCTGCGTACCTCGTCTTCTCTAGTTTTATTCTCGATGTAAATTCTATCTCCCTCCTATGTACTTCCCCTTGATTGCTGATCAAGATTTTTATTTAATTATAAATAGTTTATGTAAAATAAATAGTTTATGTAATAGAGATAGTTAGAATTATCTTGAAGAAACTTGAGACCAAGGAGCAAGGAGCGCGTGAAGACCCGTTTGTATGGAGCCCGGGTTTAAATGTAATAGTTATTTTTAAATTTAAATTCTTGCACTCCTAGGTTTGACCTTTTGGCTCACTTGGTGGCTCTAGTGAACCAAACTAGAATAAAAGTCCATAATCAATCCGGGTAGAATATAGTATTCTATATTGCATGCTATATATTATATATATTATATTTTATGCAAACATGCTTCGCATGTTTAATAAAATGACGCGTATTTTATATATATATGTGCATGCGCGCTAAACAAGATGAGACAAATAATAACAAACCCCTCAAAGAAATAATATTAAGTCTGAAGCGTTCAAATGATATTTGGAATATCGAACGTCGCCTTCTAGCATGATTAATTAATAGAGTATTAAATATTTAATATGAGTTTGTTGTGCTATCCACAAGGCGAGTATTGAGTATTTAAGATGTTAATTAATCACATTTGATGCTTATCAAGAAAATTGAACGATCTAGTCTTGTGGTGCTATCCACAAGGATTGAATTTATGGAAGTGCTAGGCTGGACTTAAGTTAAATCATTTTAGTTTGGATGTGCACACACATGACCATTATGATTTAAGAGGCAAAATAAAAGGAGTTACATGGTGATGTAATTGACAAGAGTTGTCTACCTATTTATTTATATATCGCTTGTTGTGCTATCCACAAGGTTATATACATTTGAAATGGGATCCTTAATCTCACTAGCAAATCTTTAATTAGATGTTGATGTTGCCGAACTATATAAGTGAGGGTAATATAGTTTGATGAAAATAGTGGGAGATACCAATTTAAAATAAAGACCTAAATTTATTTTGGTATGCAAAGTTAATAAAATGAATGTTTGCTAAAAATATTGTCTTTTCACATGCAGAATTTTAAAAATGTCAAAATCACTAATCTCACTACGAAGCATACTTGATGCAAATAAGCTTACCGGCCCGAATTATGAGGACTGGCTAAGAAATCTGAGAATTGTTCTCACTGCTGAAAAGATTTCTTATGTCCAAAATTTAACTATCCCTGAATCTGTTTCGAAAACGGCCTCTGAGGAAGAGATTGTCACTTTCAATAAGTGGCAAGATGATGCATCTGTGGCTCAATGCATCATGCTCGCATCCATTAATAACGAGCTTCAGCGTCAGCACGTAAATATGGATGCTCCTGCTATGCTGCTTCACCTCAAGGAGTTGTATGGTGAACAGAGTAGGACTGCTAGATATGAGATATCTAAGGAGCTCTTCCGATCTCGGATGACCGAGGGCATTGCCGTTGAGACTCATGTTCTGAAGGTAATCAATTTGATTGAACGCCTTAGACAGCTTAGGTTCATCATGGATGGGGAGTTGAGTCAAAACTTGGTCTTGCAGTCACTCCCTGACACCTTTTCGCAGTTTGTGGTTAATTTTCACATGAATAAGCTAGATGTCAGCTTGCCTGAGCTGCTTAACATGCTGAAAACTGCAGAAGGTCACTTCTCATCCAAGAAGAACCATGTCTTGATGGTGGATTCTTCCAATAAAAGGAAGAGGCCCAAGGTGTCTTCTGAAAAGAAGAAATCCAAGAAGGCTAAGGGAAAGAGGAAAGAAAAGGAACAAAAGAAACCTGAACCAGCTAAAGGAATGTGCTTTCATTGCAACGAGCCGGAACATTGGAAAAGGAACTGCAAGAAGTATCTAGCAGAGAAGAAGCTTCGAGAAGCTTCGACTTCCAATCAAGGTTTGTTTATGATTGAAATTAATTTTTTTGAAAGTCATAATTTTACTTGGGTATTGGATACCGGCTGTGGTTCTCACATATGTAATACTGTGCAGGGACTAGTCAGAAGTAGAAAGCTGAACAATGAAGAGGTGATCCTACGAGTGGGGAATGGAGCAAAGGTTGCTGCATTAGCTGTAGGAACTTATTGTTTAGCAATGCCCTCGGGCAAGACCATTTATCTTAATAATTGTTATTATGTTCCAAATATTATTAAAAATATTATTTCAATTTCTAGATTGGATGTGGAAGGATTTGACGTTATTATAAAGAACAATGGTTGTTCTATTTCTAAAGACAATGTTTTATATGGTATTGAAAATTTGGGAAATGGACTTTATATACTTGACTTGCAAGAAAATATATTTCAAATTGAACAAACTAAGAAAAGGAAAAGATATGATATTAATTATACCTACATGTGGCACTGTAGACTTGGTCATATCAATGAAACAAGATTATTCAAGTTGCATAAGGATGGGTTCCTAGAGCTATCCGATTATGAATCATATCCAACTTGTGAATCTTGTCTCATGGGTAAAATGACTAAATCTCCTTTTAGTGGAAAAGGAGAAAGAGATACAGAGTTGTTGGCATTGATTCACACAGACGTTTATGGACCTATGACAACAAGTGCACGGGGTGGGTATTCTTATTTTATTACTTTCACTGATGATCACTCAAGATTTGGATATGTGTATTTAATGAAATACAAATCAGAATTATTTGAAAAGTTCAAAGAGTTCAGAAGTGAAGTAGAGAAACAAACGGGCAAGAGTATTAAGATACTTCGATCAGATCGAGGTGGAGAATACTTAAGCGGTGAGTTTCTCAATTGTCTCAATGAAAATGGTATAATCTCACAATGGACTCCTCCAGGTACACCACAGTTAAATGGAGTATCTGAAAGGAGAAATCGAACACTGTTGGACATGGTTCGATCCATGATGAGTTTTATCGACCTTCCAATTTCCTTCTGGGGTTATGCCCTAGAAACGGCTGCATACCTACTTAACAAAGTACCTACCAAATCCGTCCCAAAGACTCCATATGAGATGTGAAAAGGGAGGAAATCAAATCTTAAGCATGTTAAGACTTGGGGTTGTCCAGCTTATGTCAAAAAGTTTGAAAATGATAAGCTACAGACTAAATCCAATAAGTGTAGATTTGTGGGATACCCTAAAGAAACCGTAGGGTATTATTTCTTTCATCCTACTGATCAAAAGGTGTTTGTTGCGAAACATGCTACCTTCTTGGAGAAAGAGTTTATCCATGAAGGGGTTAGTGGGAGTAAGATATATCTTGAAGAAGTTCAAGAATCACAAATTACCACGGATCAAAGTCAGGTACCTATCCAAGTAGAAGAACCTACTGTACCACACCCTGTTCGTAAATCTGGAAGAGTACCGAAGATACCTGAGAGGTATGGATTCGTTATAGAGGATGACGATGAGGTACACATCATGAATGATGATGATCCATTGAATTACAAACAGGCTATGAGTAATAAAGACTCAGAGAAATGGTAGATGACCATAAAATCTAAAATGGATTTGGAAGCTATGCTCAAGTCCATTTGGAATACCAGGATTTGAACAAAGCTTGCCTCAAGGATAATTTCTCGGTACCGTTCATCCACATCCTGATCGATAATACTGCGCAGTATGTCATGTATTCCTTCATGGATTGCTTTGCTGGTTATCATCAAATCATGGTTGCTGAAGAGGACCGGGAGAAAATAGCTTTTATCACTCCCTGGGGAACCTTCTGCTATAGACGACTATCCTTCGGCCTTATCAATGCCGGAGCCACGTATCAGCGAGCCATGATGGCCCTCTTTCATGATATAATGCACAAAGAGATCGAAGTTTATGTGGATGACATCATCATCAAATCCCGGAGGGAGGATAATCACATTGACCATCTCAGGAAGCTGTTCAACAGGTTATGTAAGTATAACCTCAAGCTCAATCCTGCCAAATGTGCTTTTGGCATCAAAGTAGGCAAGCTGTTAGGATTCTTGGTGAGCAATCGGGGCATAGAGCTCGACCCTACCAAGATCAAAGCCATTACTAAAATGCCCGTACCTCGTACAGAGAAGGAGATACGGGGATTCCTAGGAAGGATCAACTTCATAAGCCGATTCATTTCATAGCTCACAGCAACCTGTGAACCTATCTTCAAGCTATTAAGGAAGAATTCCTCCACCAAATGGAATGAGGAGTGTCAACAAGCCTTCCTTGCCATCAAGAAGCAGTTGACTGAAGCACCTATTTTGGTACCCGCAAGGGATGGAGTTCCCTTATTCATGTACCTGTCTGTCAATAACAACGCAATGGGCTGCATGTTAGGACATAAGGATGATAGTAGTAAAGAAAGAGCTATCTACTACATCAGCAAAAGATTCAGTAGTGGTGAACAGAAGTACACCCTGATCGAAAAGACATATTGTGCATTAGCATAGGCCGCCATGAGGTTGCAACACTATTTGCAGGGGCATACGACCTACCTCATATCCCGCATGGATCCACTCAAATACATATTCAAAAAACCAATGCTGAATTGCCGACTGTCCAAATGGCAGTTGATCCTACAGCAGTTCGACATTGTCTATGTGACTTAGAAGTCAATCAAGGGTCAAGGCATTGAAAATCAATTAGCTGAAGCACCTTCAGGAGGGTTCGAGCCCTTGGAGACATATTTCCCAGATGATGGGATCATGATAATTCAACAACTCTAGTCAGAGAATACAGTCCAACCATGAAAAATGTATTTCAACTAAGCGGTAAACATGGAAGGTGCCAGAGCTGGGGCAGTCCTCATCTCTGGTGCAGGAAAGCAATATCCTGTGGCTACCAAACTTCAATTTAGCAACAACAACAACACGGCTGAGTATGAAGGATGTATAATGGGGTTGAAATTAGCCCAATCCATGTCTATCAAACACCTACTCGTCTTCGAAGATTCCGAGCTAGTCATCAGACAAACCACCGGCGCGCATCTCACCAAAGAACTGCATTTGCTGCCCTATCATCGGTAGGTCCTCAAAATATCTTGGGAATTCGAAGACATAACCTTCGTTCATATTCCTCGGGGTCGAAATGACTTCGCTGATGCATTGGCAATGTTGGCTTCATTAATCCACATATCCGATAAGAGTGGATTGCCCAACATCAAGTTTACAATTCAAAAAGCCCCGACATATAAAAATTACAATGGAGAAGTATCAGATGAAATACTTCCTGTCAAGTAGCCTTGGTATCAAGATATCAAGGAATATCTCCGTGATGGATCCACACCCACTGGGGCAAGTCAATCAGAGCGAAAGAGAATTCACAAAATGGCCATGAAGTTCTATTTAAGCGGAGATGCACTTTACAAAAGGGATGCTGGAATAGGGCTGTTGAGATGCCTCGACAAAGAGCAAGCCCAAAAATTTATGGATGAAATCCACGGTGGAGTCTGTGGTCCACACATGAGCAGTCATCCGCTGGCCAAGAAGATAATCAGAACAGGCCATTATTGGATATTTCTTAAGGCTGACTGCGATAATCACGTTAATAGATGTTTTCAATGCCAAATACATGGAAATGCCATCCACGCTCCTCCAAATGAGCTGCACAACATGAGTTCACCATGGCCTTTCTTCATGTGGGGAATGGATGTGATAGGTCCAGTGGAACCAAAAGCCAGTAATGGTCATCGATTCATTTTCACCATGATCGATTACTTCACCAAATGGGTTGAACCAGCCTCCTTTCCCAAAGTCACGAAAGA
Source organism: Panax stipuleanatus (assembly GCA_020205555.1). NCBI lineage: Eukaryota > Viridiplantae > Streptophyta > Magnoliopsida > Apiales > Araliaceae > Panax > Panax stipuleanatus. The sequence goes on from CM035122.1 coordinate 63,911,414, forward strand.
GGTCATCATTAGGTTCGTCAGAAATAATGTCGTCTGCCGATATGGACAATCGGAAGTGATCGTATGAGACAACGCCAAGAACCTGAACAATCAAATGATGAAAGAATTGTACAGTAAGTTCCACATCAAGCATCTCAATTTCGTCATCTATCGGCCAAAGATGAACAGTGCGGTCGAAGCGGCTAATAAAAACATCAAGAAGATCATGCAAAAAATGTCTACCAATCACAAGGAATGGCCTGACCTGCTGCCTCTCACCCTGTTAGCATATAAGACATCAATGCGCACCTCTACTGGGGTTACCCTCTGTTTGTTGGTCTATGGCATGGAGGCAGTCCTTCCCATAGAGGTAGAGATGGAATCCTTGCGAGTATTGATCGATGCTCAGATAGACGAGGATCAGTGGTTGCAAGACCGGTATCATCAACTGTCCCTGATAGATGAAAAGAGGGATACAACCATTTTCCACGGACAGTTATACCAGCAAAGGATCGCCAGATCCTATAGCAAAAAGGTCTGAATCCGGCAATTCAAAGAAAATGACTTGGTGCTAAAGAAAGTCCTGGCCAATCAGGATGAAGCCAAAGGAAAGTTCGCCCCAAATTGGGAAGGCCCTTTCACTGTCAAGGAGGTGTTGACAGGGGAAGCTATCAGACTACAAGAAATGGATGGGAATGAATTTCCCCAACTCATTAATTCAGACACCATCAAGAGATACTATGTCTGAGACATATGCATACGTACATCCGGGTCCTACGAATCAAATCATGTTTGGTTTTTCACTAGAAAGCTGGAACTACGAATGACCTAATCTTCCCTAACCCGGGAGTACGTAGGTAGCCATTTCTGGTGCGGTCAAACTAAGAAAAAAAATCCAAAAAATCCAAAACTCAAACCATTCCGGCAAACAGCCGGAACTACGAATGACCTGATCTCCCCCAACCCGGGAGTATGTAGGCAGCCATTTCTGGTGCAGTTAAACTAAGAAAAAAATCCAAAAAATCCAAAAATCAAACCATTCCGGCAAACAGCCAGAACTACGAATGACCTGATCTCCCTACACCCGGGAGTACGTAGGCAGCCATTTCTGGTGCGGTCAAACCAAATAAAAAACTCAAAAAACTCATCAAACCAAACTCAAAACCCAAGATAAATACTTTTCAAACCTCTCTCCAACCAAATAGCCTGAACTACGAATGATCTGATCTCCCTCAACCCGGGAGTACGTAGGCAGCCATCTACGGCGCGGTTTGACCTTCATGAAAAATAAATAAAAGACCAGTTCTAAGACACCAAAGACAAATAGAAGCCAAATTCTATCAAGCTACCATGGTCAACAGGCCCATCTGAGATACTCCCTTACATCTCAACTGTCAGTCCATCAAGGAGAAGCTCAAGATACATCTCCAACTACGAGTTATGAAAGAAGTGGTAATCACTCAGTAATGACAGTATATATCCAATCAGGGAAGTGAATCAAAACTATAATTTTCTGATATATAACACTGTTTAATATATATATAATTCCCTGTACATAACAAAAATGGCTGATCTAGTCTGTGAAGGAAAAATAAAGCTAGTCTATGAGCCCAAGGACAAGCGGGTCAGCAATGCCAGCATGGCATCTCTCTCTGAAGATGGGGGAGTAGCTGTAAGTGCCATCCACTCAGCCTCTATACGGCTCAATACCTCCACGGCCATCTGCATCGTAGCACTGTAGTCATCCATATACGCACTCATCTCGGTGACCAAACCATGAGTGTAAGATCGAAGAGCAGTACTATCAGCAATGTGGAAATCACGGGAAGCTATATCCTCATCCCTCTCCGTAAAAGCTGAGTCCCGAGCAATCAAAGTCTCCTCGATCTCAACATATGCTGCGTCTCTAGCCGAGCGGATCTCGTCTCTCTCTACAACAGATGCATCTCTGGCAGATCAGAGCTCCCCCCGCTCAATCAATCCAGTATCTAGAGCGACCCTGAGTCCATCTCTCTCAGCAAAAGCTAAATCTCTTCCAGATAAGGCAGCCAACATCTACGTTCTAGCTGAATCTCGCTCAAAGGTCATCCTGAATAGTGAGTCCACTGAAGCCAGATCCGTCTTTGTAGGAATAACTGACGGATCACTCACTAGAGCTGTCAAACCAGTGAACAGCTTATCCTCGGTAGGAGAATTCGGATCCTCTGTAGGCTCCTCCTCTTCGGAGTCCACAATCAGAGATAAATGAGGCTCTGCTGCTGTAACTGTGCTCTTTACCTCCAACCATCCAGAATACTCCTGAGAACGACCCGAATGGCTACCAGAGAAATTAGCCCTCTCTCGATGAGTCCAACAATCATATACTCTAACCAAGTCGGTGGACGACATAGAAGAAGCCGACGTCCTCTGATCAGCAGACCCCTCAAAATGGTGCAAACTCTACAGCTGATCGAACTGACACATGACTACTATGGGATGATAGGTAGTCACTCCCCTCAAACCCGCTAGGGGAAAATAATCCAGGCAAGAAGAATGGGTGATAAAGCTATATGGGGATGCTAGCCCTAAGCATGGCAAGATCAAGAACGGATGCTCAATATTCGATAGAAATGCCAACCATGACTCTGCATCAATGCACTCCGTAGGCTGAAAAAAGTAAACAGTGGATGTCTCGTGAGTAAAGCAAAAACCCTGAGGCCTGAAGAATCCAATCAGTCATATATGGGACATCAACCATATATACAGCAAGACCGAGCTGCCCCTAAAAAACCCCTCTGATGGGTACTACAATGTGTGGCGGATCTAAATGTCTTAGCCAATATCATCAGGACGATGGCGCTACCCTGTCTAAGGGCCCGAACCACAACTACTAATCCCACATCCAAATGATACAAGCGAAGTGGCATATAGACGTATGCGAATGTCTACTCTAGCCAAATGCCATGCCTCTGCTGAAATAATAAAATCTCCTACATGGCGATCATAGCTGTCAAGCTTACCAAAACGATCGATCAGGAAATCAATCGAGATCACGTGTCCAGATACAACCTCGTCCCTGACCACGCTTTTACGGAGACCGGACATACGGGTAAACGGTCTCCTCATATCACTAATAGCCATACGAGCACACAGAAGATCCAGAGCCAACCCAGTAAATCGCTCGTACTCCTCGAGAGTCGGCATCAACTCATGCCACCCGAAGAGGAACACCTGTCTCTCAGGTATCCAGAAGGGTAAAATGCCATCAACAAATCCAGACGGCACCCAAAAATCTGCAAAGGCCAACGAATGCCCTAGCATGTGGTCCACTGTCCCTCTGATTGGGTAGGGCAGGCTCTCATACCACGATCTCAATGACGTGGGCACCTCAGATGGTGGTGAATGCTCAATAGGACTGACCGCAGACGACGTCATCTGTAGCACCGTACCATAAGACCATCCAGAGGTCAAATCAAGTCGCAGCTGTCTGAATGCATACACATGACATAATATATGCATGATGACAAATATAAACATGATGTGATAGATAGAGAAGATCATGAATATCTACAACAAACTATCTACTGCAGGACATCATCCCTATCTGATAATACAAAGCAGAAAGGAAAATACAGGGAAATAGAGGCTCCACCACCTAACTAATACAGTGGTCTATCAAAATAATGACGCAACCGCCAAATAGCCAAAATAGTGGCTGACCAAAACTATAGCTCCAATAGCTATCAGAGGAAGTCGAAGACATCAGTTTCAAAGCGATCTACCTGCTCCATCTCCTCAGTAGATACAAAACCGCTGCTATCAGGCATGTCTGGGCGGTATAAGGGAGGATCTGCCCCTGCATAGGTACTGCTAAATGGACCGAAAGAGGGACCCACTCTTGAGCTGGATGGGTAAAAAGAAGATGCCTCTGACAGATCTCGGCCAAGGTGCCAGATAAAGAAACGAGCTCTCTCCAACTCCCTGGTCAGATCTGCTATCTGGTCTACATGAGTAGGCTCCCTAAGGCAAGCTATCCAGTCTGTCATCATCACGGACCCTGGCACCATGTTTTCCATGAACTGGGTGGCACGAGTCTGAGCTCCAATAGTACGAGGACTCCACCAACTGCTAAAGGCCTCCTAGCTGTACGGGCCCTCTGATACGGCAAAGCCATCTATGCCCTCTATAGGGATATCTGTCAATGGCACGGTCAATGGCCAATGATGCCAAATAGGAGGAGCAATGGGAATACAGATCTCCCTCGTAATGCTCCTAATGGCACGCTCTCCAAGATAGAGCTCCCAGCCTTCTACCGTCAATAAAAGGACTCTACGGGTCAACAAAACAAACTCCCGACCTATAGGGACGCCTCCCTCGAATCCGACGGTCAAAAACTCAGAGGTATAATGCGTCCAGGTGATCGAACCCACCGTCAAAAGCTCCAACTGCAAACAGGCGTGAGTAAATCCCTCAACAACAGGGACCTCCGTCAACGTGGAGTGATGCCATCTCCGTCCTCGAGGATAGGTCTCCAGACCTAGGGCAGAAACGGGCCGTAGACAAGGAAGCCTCTCAAATGCCCAAAGCTGATCATGCAAATATCAAAAGTCCGCAGTGACCAAGACTGACAAAAATGAATGCTGAAATCAAAAAGGTACAGAAAGATGTACTCACCACCAGAAATGGGAAATCCTAACCAAGCCTCTGTCACACCCTCCAAAAGTATGCGTATGCCACAGAGAAAATAGGCAAAGGTATAGGAGCCCCAATCATAGTCACTAAGGTGCTCTACATGTCGAGTGGCACTAATCAAGGTGAAGGACACAGTAGATGAGTTTTCCGCCACAAAATAACCCTTGATGATTGACAAAAATAATTGCCTCAGAATGCGATCTCTAGCCCTCTGATCATCAGGCGGGGGCTCCTGTAAAGTCCCATCCTAGGCATCTATACTCAAAGGACCAGATCGGACCGTCCGACCCTTGAATGTCGTCGTAGGGACCAGCAGGGACCGAACAATAGTGGGCGTAATGTCAACCACGACGGGCATTGGCTCGCCCTCAAACTAAATACCGGTGATAAATCTCCAATCCATAGGAGTCATCATCACCTCGCAATCTAGCAGATGAAGGGACTGAGTCTGGTGGAACCAGCGCTCAGACAAAGCCCTCATATACCCCAGGGGTAACGGAGGGGAAAGATCGAGAAAAAGGTCTGAAAGCCCCAGCCATCTACGATCTCCCTGTAATCCTCGTGCAAAGTATGATACAGGGAGTGCACACTGAACCAGTTCCCTCGAGGCTGCGTAAAGCCGGGAACCTGCATCAAAACTCAACTCATGTCAAAAGCCTGTGCCCCGAGATTGGCAAAAAGGAAGGAAAAGAATCCAAGAAGAGAAAAACTTCAAGTCACCTCATTGACGTGAAGATATCTTGATGGATGGTGACTCAAGTCCCCAACAACTCCTGCGTCTGCACAATAATGCCAGGAACCTCCGCAAGTGGAGCCTCAGCGGGAACAGGAGCAATAAAAGGAGCCTCCTCATCGTCAATGTCAAGTGGCTGCTCATCCTGTGCTGGACGAATCACTGCCTCCACCAATCTACGAGGCGTCCGAGCTGGACGAGGCTGGGGAACATCAGAAGCCCTCCTCCGTCTGATACTTGAGGATACCTTGCTAAAACTATCGGGTCTATCGCAATCCTTCGCATACATCAATACTCCAAATCACCTCAGAAGGGGTGAGGTAAGCTTAGACCTGTGGCTTATCATTTTCAATCAATCCAGCAGATATCTCTAGGTCCTAAGACATGCATGGGTCGGTCAAAAATATCCAGTAAAGTTAAAACTGCATGTTGTCAAAACCTAGAAGCTAAAAACCTGCATGGGTCAGTCAAAAATCCCCAGTAGAGTCAAAAATGCATGTTTTTCAATGCCTAAGATTTTGGAAAAATTTCGTTAGAGTCTCCTTTGTAAAATGGACTGTCCACATACACACAGGCATGTCTAGCACACCTACCCAAAAACAAAAATAGTTCATATTTATGAAGAAAAATCAAAAGTCAACCTCACATGGTAGCCAATTACCATGGACATTTTTAGTTAAAAATCCATGCGCACTAGGCCTCAAAAAGGATGACTAAACTGGTCAAAAAGGGCAAAATAGCACTGTCTCAGAACCTGAATTTTCTTACATACAAACGTGCATTACAGTAAGATGCATACATATGTAGTCAAAAAAAAATTAGCAGGTCATATAGGCATACATTTTTCATACATTGCGTCTGAAAGGCCCCTAAGTGGTTTGCATGCTTTTAACGGTCAAAAATTGCGAAAAAAGGACGCAAAACGTTACCTGCGCTGCACTGATCGTGTAGGAACTGACAGATTCAAAAAATAGCTGTCCAAGCTCCATAGATCTGAAAAAGAAGATCAAAATCCGTTTGCAACTCAAAACTGAAACTTGAAAAATGAAATCCCGTAGCTCAATAAATAGCCCAGGTGGCCGCACCTCCAGCTGCGGCTGCCGCACCTCCACCTGCGACTGCCGCACCTCCATCTACGGCAACCCAGGGTGGGTCCGACTCCCCTGATGCTCAGTTCAGTTCGGGTCAAAACGGAGTTCTTATGTGCTGCCGAGTTAAATCTGAAGAAAAATCGCTACGCGATTAAGCGGTTAGTCCTGAAAATTTGCGTTTAAGCAGCGGGAATCTGACAGAAAGGGAAACCCCACGGAGACCCTTGGTATTCATCTCGGAGCCATGTCCAGGGATTAACAAAGCAAATTGCAAAAAAACTGCGCAAAAACTGCATAAAACTGCTAAAAACTACCATTTTCGGAGCGTCGGGTACATACTTAAGCCGATTTCAACCGTTGGTTCCATTCCAGCAAAGTTTGAGTACAGACCGAAGCCATTTCAACCATTGGTTCCATTCCAGCGAAGTTTGGGTATAGACTGAAGTCAATTTCAATCGTTGGTTCCATTCCAGCGAAGCGTCGGGTACTGACCGATAACAATTCAGCTGTTGGCCCAACCCTAGCGAAGTGTCGGGTACTGACCGATGACAGTTCAACTGTTGGCACAACCCCAGCTAAGCATCGGGTACTAACTGATGACAGTTCAGCCGTTGGCACAACCCCAGCAAAGCATCGGGTACTGACCGATAATAGTTCAGCCGTTGTCATAACCCCAGCAAAGCGTCGGGTATTGAACGATGACAGTTCAGCCGTTGGCACAACCCCAACGAAGCATCGGTACTGACCGATAATAGTTCAGCCATTGGCACAACCCTAGTGAAGCGTCGGGTACTGACCGATGACAGTTCAGCCGTTGGCACAACCCCAGCGAAGCATTGGGTACTGACTGATAACAGTTCAGCCATTGGCACAACCCCAGCGAAGCATCGGGTACTGACCGATGACAGTTCAGCCGTTAGCACAACCCCAGCGAAGCGTTGGGTGCTGACCGATGATAGTTCAGCAGTTGGCACAACCCCAGTGAAGCATCACGTACTGACCGATGACAATTCAGCTGTTGGCACAACCCCAACGAAGGTCTGGTACTGACCGATGACAGTTCAGCCGTTGGCATAACCCCAGCGAAGCGTCGGATACTGATCGATGACAGTTCAGCCGTTGGCACAACCCCAGCGAAGCGTCAGGTACTGACCGATGATAGTTCAGCCATTGGCACAACCCCAGCGAAGCATCGAGTACTGACCGATGACAGTTCAGCCATTGGCACAACCCCAGCGAAGTGTCGGGTATTGACCGATGACATTTCAGTAGTTGGTACAACCCCAGCGAAGTGTCAGATACTGACCGATACAATTTAACCGGTTGCTCAGCCCTATCAAAGCTTCGGGAGTGATCTGGTGATGAAGGCAATTATAGTAATCCATCGCCAATGATGGAATCTGTTATACACATCCTCAAAAGAGAATGAGGTAAAAGATTTGATATTCAACTCCCTACTGCAAGCTACCAAGTGAAACCTATCATTCGGATAAAACATCGGAAGATCCCAGCAAGGTGACTCAATACCTGAGGGACAACCCCGTCAGAGGAGCCTTCCGAAACACACAAACGGCACCAGCCAATAGAAGAAATTTGCCCCCTGATAATGCTGACAGATGCAGGAAACATGAGTTTCAAACCATGGTAACATCAACATAATAGCATCCCCATTATAGTTAAACAGGCTACAGTGAATAACGTCATCCCCAACAGAAAATGACAAGAATAGTTCACGGTAACCTATCAATAACAATAAGGGTTGTCCATGACAACGTTATCCCCAGCAGATAGATGACGTAAACAGCCAAGAGCAGCCCCGTTCCACTCAAAGACACCCAGCCTTCGTAGCAACTTTGGCATTTATCTTATTTCCAGTGTCTACTAATCTTTATCCTGTCCATTCCACTACATTGCATGGACATGATAAGGAGGGGCATCTGTAGACACTCGAAATTTTCCTTACCCCAATACGAACACTGTGGGAGGACAAAACCATCAATCAAGCTAATCTCGGTACCAATACCAAGCTTCTAATCTAAATTCAGCCACCAATGCCGGTCATTCAGTTGAAATCCAGCCACCAATGCCGGTAAACTCAAATCCGATAACTAATATCGGTAAACCCAAATCCGATCACCAATGTCGGTACTCCAGTCAAATTCGATCTCCAATCGGACCGTCAATCCAGCTCTGATCATAAATCGGATCGTCAATCCAGCTCTGATCATCAATCGGACCATCTATCCATCTCCGATCTCTAATCGGATCGTCTATCCAGCTCCGATCTCCAATCGAACCATCTACCCAGCTCTTATTATCAATCAGACCGTCAATCCAGTTCTGATCGTCAATCAAACCGTCAATCCAGCTTCGATCCAATTAGACCGCCAATCTAGCTCCGATCGTCAATTGGACCGTCAAATCCGATCTTCAATCGGACCATCTATCCATCTCCGATCTCCAATCAGATAATCTATCCATCTCCGATCGCCAATCAGATCGACAATCCAGCTTCGATCTCCAATCGAACTGTCGACCCAGCTCTGGCCGTCAATCGGACAGTCAATCTAGCTCGGATCGTCAATTAAACCGTTAATCCAGCTCCGATCCAATCGGACCATTAATCCAGCTCCGATCGTCAATCGGGCTATCAATCCATCTCCGATCATCAATCGGATCGTCTGTCCATCTCCGATCTCTAATAGGACCGTCTATCCATCTTTGATCTCCACTCGGACCGTCTATCCATCTCCGATCTCCAATCGGACCGTCAATCCAACTCTGATCGTCAATCGGACCGTCAGATCAACCTCGATCCCAATATCGGGCTATTAAATCAACCCCGATCTTTGATTGAGCCGTCAAGTCAAACTTCGATCTCAATATCGGGCCTTTAAATCAGCCTCGGCGGCAATTCGAGAGGTACAAGTCAGCCCCGGTATCATCCCGGGAGGTACCGATCAATCCCGATCTCAATATCGGGCCGTCAAGTCAGATCCGGCATCAACCCAGGAGGTACAGGTCAACCTCGACATCAACACAGGATATGCCATGTCATCCTCGATCTCAGCCCGGGAAGTACAAGTCAGCCCTGGCGTCAATCCGGCAAGTGCAATTCAGCCCCAAAGATAACCCTGGGAAGCCAGATCAACCAAGGACCACCTCAGGAGGGGTAAAATGGTCATTGTATCAACTCTTAGCCGATTCGGTCAAACTCAAGCCGAATTAATGCCATCGAAGTCAGAACGAACCATAACGACAATCTCGAGTGTAAATAGCGCAAGAAAGCTCATTGGATAAACTGCGGGGAATCGAATACCTGGTTATGAACCCATCTTCTGGGACCCAAAAAATGTTTTATACCATGTCATTGCGACACTCTCGGCGAGGGCTTTCTGAAAAGGTATCGCACGCCCCAAACGGACGCTCCAATCAAAAGTTAGAAAGTTTAGACTTTGACTGCGCGTTGTCCGAAGTGCACGTACTTTGAGACAATAAAACCTGGCACTGTAGGCCCCACCAGGGGAGCCGCACCTCTACCTACGGTAGCAGCAGGTAGAGTGGAGGCTCTCTGGCCTATATATAGAGGTGCCCCCCTTTATTTCAAAAAATTTTGAAACGCAGCAAAGCTCTGCCAGTTTAATTTTTCAACGTTTACACCTCTTCCAAACCCAAATATTCACTCTAACACGTAGATATACCCATATACTACCACATATCAAAAAATAACCTATAGATTTGGACGTATAGAGCCTACGATTTGGCAAAAAGCCCGCGTAGCAGTCCATTGTAAGTAGTTAATTTCACGATCAGAAAGTGAATATTACTTCTTCGTACTTTTATACACTTGCACGTTAAGTTTTATTTTCTAAAAATGCCCGAAACTTAGTTCAGTGGCCGTTTTTCGTCAAAATTTGGTATATTTTTGTACATAAATTAATTTTCTGGTATATTTACAACTCAGATTCATGATCCGTCAGCTCCAGCAGCTTTAATACACTAGCACACACATTCTAGCAACTTCGCCAGACTGGGTTATCTTCCCAGTCTGTGTTTGGCCCTTTTTTGTATATATTTAACTGTATATATACTAACATTTCAATTCTGTCAAGCTTGAATGTCAAATCCGAGGTAGTTTACCGCTTTTATATATATTTACGCATATATAAGCGACTTTCACCATAACTGGGTTCTCTTCCCAGTATTGGTTGACTACATTTCTGTCAATATATATATATATATATATATATATATATATATATTTCAATTCCAGTCCGGGCACCGACGTGAAAACTCATCGCCCTTTATACTATTTTTGCACACTTCACCATACTAGGTGATCTCCCCAGTCACTGATTGACTACTTTTCTGCAATTTACATTCCAGTCTGGCCTGGACTATTTCGTGGCCTTTATACTATTTTTTTGCACACTTCACCATACTAGGTGATCACCCGAGTCACCGGTTGACTACTTTTCTGTATATTTACATTCCAATTCGGCCTGGATCATTCTGTGGCCTTTTTACTGCTTTTATATATATTTATGCATATATAAGAAGCCTTCACCATCACTGGTCCTCTTTTCAGTCTTGGTTGACTACATTTCTGTCAATATATATATATATATTAATTCCAGTCCGGGCACCGGCGTGAAAATCCATCGCCCTTTACAGCTTTTATATATATATATATATATATATATATATATATATATATTGCTTTACTCGCTTTCTATTCAACTGCTGTTTTAAATATTCATTTTATATGAATTGGCATTGACATATCTGCAGGCGGACTAGATTTATTTAAATTTCTCCAATTCTAGTTTTCAAACAGTTCAAAACCTCCAGACTGAACAGGGAAGCGAGAATGGCTGAGATTTTCTTAAATCTAGCTTTTTTCTAGTTTCAACTTCAAAAGCAACCTCGCGTCCCTTAGATCGCTATCTAGTGGAAACGAAATGCTTCGACCATGCAGACCAGGATTTACCGAATGAATCCTCGGTTCTGGCAATATTAGGAAATTTTCTGTTTCTGTACAAATTTAAATTGTACAAGTTTTGGCTATTCATATGTGAGTTTAGGAATCGTGGGATTCACGATCAAAACGATCAGAATTTGATTCTCACGATGGACAAACTTCGATTTATAAATGTACCCTGCCAGTTTTTCTATAGAAATGTACATGTAAACAGACCTTAAAACGGTTATCCAGATTTAAGGTCTCAAGATAATGAAAAAATGTCGATTGTCGTGTCAGCGTCCCTCCAATAGTTTTCATACCCATGAGGAGACCAACACTTGTATATTCTGTGGTCGAGGATGCTTCGCAGCCCGACAAATCACCGTTCACATGCAGCCTTAAGGCTATAAAGATAAAATTTGAAGTATCAACAGGCTTCAATTCCTATGTTAGCGTAAGGGTTTGATAAACCAGCTTTCAAAACATCATTTTCAAATTAATCAAAAGAAAAACGTTTCAAGAAAATCAAATTAAATGTCTTTGCAAATCAAATCAAAGTACTGATTTTCAAATCAAATCAAACCCTTCGTATATAGGTTCAACGAAGCAAAACACTACTTTCAATCAATCAAATCAATAGGCCTAATTTTCAAACAGTAGTCACTCACGTATTCTAATTTTTAAAGGGAAATATTGAAAAGATGCGGTACCGTGTTTACACGGGAGTTGTGGGATGCCTAACACCTTCTCCACACTTAACCAAGCCCCCGAGCTCAAAACTTTATTTTCAAAGATCAAGTTTCGACAGTGTCCAGCAATTAGGCCTCTTTCAAACAAAATTCGGTTGAGTTGGTACAACCATTTCAAATCTATCAATTAGCAACTCTGTAAAACATTCAAATCGTTGACATGATACATGTTGGTCTTTCTCCTAAAAAACCCTTCAAAACCTTTTTCCTAAATTAAAAGAGTAAGGGTAGAGAGAACCTAGGAAAAGAGATTAAAAGATCCGGGTTGTGATCCGACCCGCGGATTTTTTAAACCAACGTCTACGATATATATATATATATATGGGAGAATGATCTATAGCATGTATTTACTATGGATCAAAAATGGGCAAATAACATCCAAAGCGTTCATTCCAATGATCAATAACTAAGATTAAAAATGAGGATACAATATCCGCTAGTAATACTAGCAATCAGCCTAAACAAACAAATTGGACGATTATACCCCCAAGTCCACTTTTTAAAATAGTTTGCTAGTAATACTAGTTGAAGTAACAATTGCCGAGGTAAAAAATATTATTGCAGATATTTGTATTAGATCACAAAACATGAAGAGACTCATATATACTGCATCAGTAACCACATCATCCCCATTGAAGGACGATGGGATTGGTTTCAAATACTCCCTCGATGAATCAAATACTCCAACTTCTTTTTTTTCTCCTACTCTTTCAATCATCTTCGAGTAGTTATTTAATTAAATATAAAATATATAAACCCTTTATATTTCTTATGGTATAAATAATGGCATTATATGAGTGTTATTTAAGGATATCTCTCCGCCTTCTTGCCCAACACTCGAGTTATGTATAAAGAAATTTGAATAATGTGTCCTACCAAGTGTGTTAAAGTCCTCATTGTCATTGAACAAAACTAATATAGTTAAAAATTCTAATTACCAGTGTCTTGCGAAATTAAACTGTTTATGGTATAGCATTGAAAATAGGTTGTAACATATCAAACATAAATACAAAGTCCAATTGCAGAGGAACTGTTATCAAGTGCTAAGCAAATAAGTTCCAGAATCTGCAATCCAATTGATTTAGAACCTCCAACGTAGTGCACTGTAGTTCATTATCAACGTTACCACCTATAAATTTCATATGAGCCATTCCAATACTAACTAATACTAATCATCTAAATAATACTACCTCTGTCCCATAATAAACGCTATAATTTGATTTTCATGGTTAAATTGTCAATTTTTAGAATTATTTATTAAAAATATTTATATAGAATTTTCAAATTTTGAAACTTGACAGTTGTAGTAAATCTCCTAATTTATTATGATCATAATCACTTAACGTATAGTTTGTTATTTTTAAAAAAAATTAATTTTAAAAATGGTAAATTTCACGTAACAAAATCAAATTAAGACGTTTAATATGGGACAGAGGGAGTACTAATTATCTAAAAATAATTATTATTGTCTAATAAATTAACAATGTTGTTATGTATTTTTTATAAATAAATATCGTGTATATCACAAGTCAACAGAAAATAAATTAATTTCCATCTCTAATATTACAAACATGTTAAAAAGTGTAAAATTTTCATTTAATTATATTTAGTCTAAGAGACACTGCTATTAATTACTCTAACACACAATATTATAATACTTTATCCCGCTATAATTTTCGCTCCAATATAACCTGCTTGGATATCTGATAATCATCCCCAATTTCTATCTCTAATCCATTCCCTAAAATCAAATCCCCAAATATTTATATCCAATTTCAGTGTACATATATACGATCTACAGATCCGCACACTAAACCCTAGCTAATTCGTACAGTCAGGGACTCATCGACTTCGGAAAGCGATTCGTCAAATAGATCCGCATCGGACCTTCTTTCGATCCAATTTTTGAAATCCTACCCAGTAAGCAGCTTCTCATGGCACATACTACTTAGATATGTTTTGCAGCTACCATACTCCTATTTGTATTTCTTTTATTGCTTCCCAAGCTATCATTCTCACATTTTTCTTAGATATATTTCCAAATTTTGCCAATCTTCTAATGTTGGGTGGTACTCAATATCTTTTAGAACTTTGTAAATGTAAGGGCGTGCGGTTATTGCACGAGTCCTTAATTATAACTTAAAACCTTTGGAGTCCCATAACTCTATCTTGGGAATTATCCTTAATTAATTATTTCAAGAATATTCATTTGAAAGTGGAACTGAGGATAAGAATATTCAGATGAAAGTGGAATTATCCTAATGGAACTGAGGAGAAGAATATTCAAATGAAAGTGTAAACTGGTGAATATGGATATGTGCTTGAAGATGTGCCTCATTTGATTAATTATATTGATGATCTCCCTGTAAGCTTTCTCACTCTGTTTATGTGTACACGTGTATATTATATATGCATGTGTGTATGAGTCTATGGCTGATTTTATATTGCTTATGAACTTTGTAGTGTTTTCATTACTTAATTTCTCTTTGTGTATTGAATTGAAAAATTATCTGCTTAAGCTGATCCGGGTTACTTTTGATCTCTCTTTTGATTAATCTTCTCTGAACAAAGATTATATTTCTTAAGAATTCACTTCAATTTGAGAGTGTTGTAAATTAGATGAACTGTCCAAGTTGGTAAGATCCCCAGATAAAGAGTTCATAATTGGGTAAATGTATTGGAGGGGTTGAAATGATATCCAATAAGGATGATTGAAGTTATGATTAACTGCTCAGGCTAAAGAGTTCAAATGATATTCTAAAAAGGATTGTTGAATTGATTCTTTTCATCCTAGGGGCTGCTGCTAGCAAGATGTTGATTGAATTGATGACCGTTTTGGAGATCAATTTTCACTGATGGCACTCTTCTTCATAGAGGACAGAATTTCAGCTTTGATGTTTATTACTTGGAACACCTGACTTTTAAAACATTGCCTTCAGTATAGGTCAATTGTTTTGAGTTACTAAGAGGTTAAAATGTAATTGGTCACGATTGACAGGCTAGATTTGTTGAGATAGCTGCATCCAACAAAGGCAACAATAATCCCTTCTGTGTTTGAACTTTCTGGGTACTCTTTTCTTTTGTACTTAATGACTTTTATGCCAACATCTAAACTACCATCGTTATTAATTTCATGGTACATGTGCTTCACAGCTTAAGTGGTATTAGACAAGCATGTGTGTGTGTGTATGAAGCTTCTCACTGGTAACCTTCCATATTATATATTATTTATTTCTTGAATTTCTGTATCCTATGCAATATTTTCTGTAACGAACATTAATTATTATTTGTTTGTTGTGGTAGACCTATCCCAATCCATTGCGATTCAATCATGCATTTTCAGTTGTAAAGTGAGTGAAATTTACTTTACCCCTTCTGCAAACTGGCATTTGACTACATTTGTTGCTTGTGATTTTGAATAATTTAGATTTATGCTTTCTGGTGTCCTTTTGATTTCAGACAGTACCTTGTTGACGTTGATGATACTGTATCCCAAAAGGTTAGTATGCCTCTTGCTTACTCCGCTCCTCAAATATATAGCCTATAAGATTTTATGTCTCTGACTTTGATTTAACTCCATTATTCACCTTTCTCTCCCTCTCTCTGATTCTCTATGTATATTCCAACAACCTTAGGTGGCTTCACCAACAAATAAAAGAAGCTATTTATACTAAAAACAATAGTTGTACAGATTACAGATTTATTGGACGAAAGAAAAAGTAATTATAAAATTAAGAAATACAAATTTAAGACTCACAACTGTATGCTGCCTACTAGTTTGAGTGTATGTGCAAGAGGATTTATAATACCCGAGAATTTTCTAATATTATTAAATAAATATATTAATGGAAATGATTATTTATTTGAACACAAATGATTTTGTGTTATTAAGTGAGTTAACTCAACTATATTAGATTGAAGGAGGAGTTTATTATGAGCCCGATGAATGCCTTGTGTGGCACAGTAATGGGAAGTATGTAATTTAATTCATTAAAGAAAGAATTGATGAGTAGATAATTAATGAATAATATATTAATTAATGACTATTATGAGTAATGGCATGTTAAGTAATGTTTGAGATTAATGTGTGTTCAATTAAATGCTTAATGTAAAGTTGTGTAATTATATATCATATAGTAACTACAACTATATAATATAAAGTATAACGTGACAATTTGGTATAACTATGTAATATAGAAATTATATTTTAAGAGAAAGTGAGCCACATGGGTGGACTTATAAGAATACATGTTATGTGTGCATGGTACAATGTGAAACCAAACTATACTATATAAAGTGTATTGTGACAATACAAGAAACTTATAATATATAAAGTGTAGTGTGACACTTTAACAAGGCTATGTAATATATATGGTATATTAAAGCATGTGAATAAGGAATAACAATTATTTCAATAAGTGATATGGATGGAATAATGAGCTTTATGATAATGAGATGTGTTACAACCCAATTATGTAATAATTTGGTAATATTAAAATGTACATGGATTGTATATCAATGTGTATATATGTACCCCAATGTGCTACCGTGCAATGTTGTTGTGACACTTTGAGTCCATATACACCCTAAGTGAATATAAGCTAAGGTGTAGATATGTGTACTAAGTATATATAATATATAGTAGTTCATTCCCAATTACAAATGCTGGGTTCTCATTGTTTGTCCCACAAAGGGAGTCACACCTCCCATTTTCCATTCACGTGTAAACCTCAAGGGCTAGAGTCTACTTCCTCATTTTTCTCCCAAGCTCCATCCTAGCTAATGATCATGAGGGGAGTGGTTTTGATGATTTGATCCACCAACCATTTACCTACCACTCCTTAACCTCCATGTAATTCACAAATCCCATTGGGTTAATTTGTTGAGCAATTGCATAGTCTGGATAATGGTTTTGCTATATATATGGCCCCCTTCTCTTCATATTTTTATTGCTGAGAATTGCTAGGTTTGGAATTGAGAGTATATACATATATCAGTGCAATCATTCTAGATTTAGCAGCATTAGCAAGCTTACTCCATTTACAGAGGTATAATCTACACTTCTCGTTCTTCATTCGTATTTCTCTGTCAAAACACCATTTCTTGTTTCTGTCAAAATTCAAATTCTTGATCATGTGGAATTGAAGTATAACTGAATTATAGAAAGCTTGTGTAGTGTATTATGGTCTTACATACCTGTTGGAACTACAATATAACTTCCTTGCTCATCATCTTTATTTTCTGCATCTATTTTTGAAATTTCTGTAAAATCTTCAATTCTTGAATTGAGTTGAAATTCTTGAATTGGTGATTTGATGATGACAATTGATGGTTATATAAGCTATATATGCGTTAGTAAGGTAACATAGTTGGTTTAATAACAATTTTGTAAGAAATTTCTGCATTTGGGTTTGTGAACTGCCGAGTCTGGCTGCTGCCTGGCCTGGAACGGGAGCCTCGCGGCCACGCATCTCCCTAGTACAACCAGCGTGCGGCCGCGCCAGTCTGCAGATTAAGTTTTCTATTTTTTTTTGTTTAAAAATGTGTCTAGTGCTAGTTGTTTATATGAGCATGCAAGCATGAGGAATATGTTAGCATGAGTATATATGTTCCTTGAGATAGCACGGATTGGTTTAACTACATTAAAATCCCTTGCTAAGTAAACTTAAGATTTTATAAGGAACTTAGAGTTATTTTTAAAAGTAAATTTGACATGTGCGTATGATATTGATATTTTAACTTTTGAAACATATTTGTATGACCTAGAAACACATGATATGAATGTTAACTTACGTATCTAAGCTTCATAATGTAACTTGAGCATATAAACCTCAATAGTGAACCTTTCTAACGAAAACACAAGCTTGAAACATGGACTCTAACATGTTATATTAGGGTTCTAGGTTCTGATTTTTTGAGAATGTTTATATGGCCTTGAAATGCATAAAAGGCATGTTGACGTACTTATATATGTTTCATAGTATGACATGAACATGTGGACTTCATTTGTGAACTTTACTAGGTGAAAGTGTAAATTTGAAACGTAAATCTTGACATGTTATATCGAAGCCTAGATTCTGAAAATTTTGGACATGTTTGGTAGTGCTCATAACCTCATTAAAATGTCATAAACATACACATGCCATGATAGATGCCATGAGAACTAGTTAGGCGCTAGTGAAGCATGAATTAAGTTGTAACGGTGCTAGTTATATGTGTATAATATAGATACTTGCAAGCATGCTTAAAAAGTTATGTGATCACCTCGTATAACAAAGCATGATAGCTAATGTAATTTCGTAACCTTGAATGGCTTTAATTTATTGAACGTACTGACTTAGAATCTATATCATGTATGTTTGGAGCAAGGCAAGGTTGTATAAACATAGAAGTATCCTTTCATATGTATATATGTTATTTGATATCACATGTCGCTACTTGAATCCGATTTGACGGTTAGCTTATAAAAATGCTATAAAGTGCTAGAAAGATTATGTTTGCTATTTGTTGTGATCTTATGTGATATTAATGATACAAGAATGTGTCTTAACTCAAGAGGGGGAACGTTAAGGATAAAAGTTATATTAATAAAATACTATATAACTGTGTAGCTAGATTAAGACTTAGCTTATGTGGTTATCGTATATACGAGATGAGATATAATGTTAAACTATATGACTAATAAATATCATATATACATAACTATATTACGATAGGATTCGAAAAGTGTTGATTAAATTATAGGGATAAACTACGCTTAAGGCAAGTTTCCTAACTTACACTCTTTTACGGTGCAAGTATTCTATCCTTGTACAATGCAAGTCATCTTACTTACTCGTTCATTGAGCTAATACGTTTAAACTCTTGTGAAAGCTATTATTCATGTTGAACTTGGTATTGTTTTTGAATATTGTGAAAGTGTCTATGCCATTCGATTCGGCTAGACTATATGCATGTTTATAAAACTGTCCAAACCATTTTATTGGTGCGGAAATCTAAAAACTGAGTTGAACAACCCTTATGGTAAGGGGAGTGTTTATTGTTGGAAGCCCCAACAGACGCGTGATTATTACTGTGGTGTTATGCATAACATAGAGCATTGTAGACTGATCATCTATCATACTTGTTTCTTTTGGGTTATCAGTTTAATATTGGTAATTCTAGTAGATGTTCAATAGACCTTAGTGATTGCTCAATATATAAATTGTTTTATCCAGTTGGACACGTTAATAGCCTTTGAATTCATATATATCTGTCGATCGATACTGAATTATCATTTCATATTCCAGAGAATTGTTGATACTCGTTATTTATGATATTATTCTTAAACCCTGAACTATCTTAGATATGATACTTCGATATTTCAAACTTGTGTTATAAAGCTCTTCATCCTTGTTGTATATTACTTGCTGGGCAATTTGTGCTCATTCTTGCTTATTTAAAACCTTTCAGCTAAGGCGGAACAGGGGGGTGTCTCTTGGAAGGATAAGGGCAAGGGCAAGGCTACGGACTAGCTTGTTCCTTTATGTTTAAATTTCTATTGTTGTATTAAGATTGTCTTCAGACTATGTTTAAGCTTAAGTAGGATTATGTAATAAATCTTTACTCGATATTGTTATGTAATCTATTAAGTACTGTAGGTTGCGAGATTTGGAGGAATAATTATAATAAATCATTGTATATTATTCTATATTAGATCTTTCGCTGTGAATGTATGATTTTTTGTTAGCATTGTATTACCATGAGAACGTGACGAACCGAATTTGAGTGACCAAGTGGCGGTCACGAATTTGGGGGGGTCATAGGTTGGTATCAAAGCTGTAGTTATAAACTTTAGGAATAAGTGTCCTGAGATTATAACTTAGGCGAACTTAGAAGTTAGGAAGGAGATAAAACTCATGTAGAATTTTCCTTGAGGGACTTAGTTTGTTATGAAATGTAACTTCATTTTATATAATGAACTTATGTTTTATTTAACATTCTAACGGAGTTGCTGTTTCTTGTCTGTGTTTGTGATTGTAGATGGCAGGTATGGGAGTACCCGCTAGAGTGGCTGAGGATGAGCCCAGGGATATTCATGTAGTGTACGAGGCACCCTTAGAGGTTGTGCCAGTACAGGCTGTTGCACCATCCGACTCAGATGACGAGGATGAGGTTGAGATTGAGATAGAGTCCGATCCAGAGGAGGAGCAGATGGAGGACGAGCCGATGGAGGATGAGCCTTCGGAGGAGGAGCCCATGGAGGAGTCCTATGAGCCTAACCTAGAGGAGCATATATTAGGTGAGTATGAGGAGCGGATCCTAGAGTTAGACTGCAGAGTCCAGGAGTTAGAGGCAGAGGCCCAAAAGAGAGAGTCGGAGTTCCTGAAGCTGAGGGACGAAGACCATCAGAGAAAGCTGGCTATGCAGGAGCTAGAGGTAGAAATTGCTTATCGCAAAGAGGCCGGAATTCAGATGGGGACTTTATTTCACAAGGCAGTGGCTAGGAACGTGGATATAGCAGGGAAGCTAGAAGAGGTAGAACAGAGGGAACTAAGCGAGAAGACTGAGAATGAAGCACTTCGTACTCAGTTGGAATTAGAAGTGATGGATAGGATACACTTCGAGGAGAAGTGGGAGGCGGTCAATGAGAGAGCGGATGACCTGGAAGATGAGGTCAGATGCAAGAAGAGGAAAATGAACAAGATGAGGTACGTGTTTCGTTCGGCCTTCGAGAGGGCGATAGATGGTGTGTACCATTACCCGGCAGAACAGGGACATACTCTACATACCTTGAGTCGAGAGCTGGTGGCGTATATAGCACAGATAGAGTACAAGAGCGCTGTGGAGCGTGGCATGATGGGATGAGACCCCTAGTCAATCTAGTAGTAGTTTAGTAGTATTTATCTTTATGTGTTGTATATACTATGTTGTAATCCCAATCTTTTGTGTAAGATGTGGGATAGTGATGTAAACCCCGTGTAAGCTTTTGTTAGAGGGGTAGTATGGTAATAGGTCAGTATATTCCCCGTCTTTTGTGATATTAGGGGATATATGTGATGACATTTATAGCAGTATGCTAGGATAATCATGTAATGAAATGATTGGCATATGAATATAAATGAAGTTTATTTCAGAAACGTGTTATAAATTTATTCTTTTAGTATTAAAAGAAATACTTAAGTAATATACTTGAATAATAATAGAATAAAAAATTATGATACAGATAATGGCACCAAGACGTAGATTGACTGCACCCGAAGAATCAGTTAATAACGAGAGAGAACAAGTAGACCCGATCCAGAAGCTAGTTGATCTGTTAGGAGAAGCTCTTAGGGGAAGGAACAATGAACCCGTTCGCCCAAACCCTCAAGCTGTCCCAGTAACAACCTTCAAAGACTTTAGAAGTGTAGGATCCCTAGAGTTCGAGGGAACTACCTACCCAATCGTCGCACAAACCTGAATCAAGGAGATCGAGAAGGCTTTCACTATAGCTCGTGTGGGTGAAGACCAGAAGACAGTATTTGCGACGTACATGATGAGAGGTGAGGCGAACTACTGGTGGGAGGCAAATCAACAGAGAGCTAGAGAAGGGATAATAGCTTGGGATAAGTTTAAGACGCTATTTTTCGAGAATTACTTCCCGAAAAGCATGAAGAATAAGATGGAGGTGAAGTTCTTAGAACTGAAGCAAGGTGATATGACGGTAGCGCAGTACGCGGTTAAGTTTAACGAACTAGCGCGATTTGTAGAACACCACGTTGGAGATGAGGAAAGAAAGGCGAGATGTTTTGAGCAAGGGCTGAAGCCGTGGCTGTTCAATAAGGTATCAGTTCTTCAAATTGATTCCTTTGCGACATTGCTAGAGAAGGCAATCATTGCGGAAGGTGGCAGTGAGGCCTTAAGTTTGTATAACAAGGAAAAGAAAGGAAAGAATACTGGAGGAGAGAACCATACTGGAGGAAGCAGCAGTGGAGGAAGTAATTTGGGAAAGAGAAAATGGGAGAACAACAACAACAATCAATCGGGGAATTTTCGTGGAGGATTTAAGAAAAGAAGTGAGGCTTGTAACAAGTGTGAGAAGAACCATCAAGGTGAGTGCTGGAAGGGGCGCGACACTTGCTACAACTACGGACAGAAGGGACACATTTCGCCCAACTGCCCGAAACCAAAGAAGATACAAGGATGCTTTGCATGTGGCTCGACGGAGCACCGGATTAAGGACTGCCCAAAGAAGGGAAGTGGCAGAGGTAGCAGCCAGCAAGGAGGGAACAAACTGATGATCGGCGGACCAGTACAATCCAACCACCCAACCGCCAGAACCTTTAACATGACCGTCTAGAACGCAGTGGCTGCAAAGGACGTGGTGTCAAGTATAATCCCAATCAATGATATAAATGCATATGTATTATTTGATTCGGGTGCCACCTATTATTTTATATCTAAAGAATTTGCTAGTAAACTTAGTACACCCCGAGAACGATTAGAAAATCCTTTGAACATAGAAGTTGCAAAAAGAAAGTAATCCCTGTAGAATACGTTTATCGAAATTATCACGCAAACATTAGAGAACATGAACTGAGCATAGACTTGATTCCTATTAGATTGGGAGAATTTGACGTAATACTGGAAATGGATTGGTTGTATAACCATGCTGCGATAATTGACTGTCAGAACAAATGTGTGAACCTTCAGACTCCGAGTAAGTCTAAGGTAGTGTTTTATGGTAGCTCATTGCTTAAGCAATCATGTTGCGTTACGATGATGCAAGAGCTAAGAAATTGTTAAGGAAAGGATGTGTAGATTATTTAGCTTACATCGTTGATACTCGAAAAAAGGGAATAGAAATTAAGGATATATCCGTAGTGAATGAATTTCAAGATGTGTTTCCGGACGATCTTCCTGGTCTTCCGCCAGATAAAGAAATCGAATTCGTAATAGACTTAGCACCGGGAACGGCACCAATTTTGAAAGCTCCATATCGTATGGCGCCAGTAGAAATGAAGGAATTGATGATACAATTGCAAGAATTATTGGATAAGGGTTACATTTGACCGAGTGTGTCTCCTTGGGGAGAACCATTGTTAAGAAAAAGGATGGATCGATGAGGCTCTGTATCGATTATCGAGAATTGAATAGAGTAACGATCAAGAACCGATATCCGTTACAGAGGATAGACGACTTATTTGATCAACTGAAGGGAGCAAAGTGTTTCTCGAAGATCGACCTACGGACAGGATATCACCAACTAAAAGTGAGGTATGGGGACATACCAAAGACTGTGTTTTGAACCCGTTATGGACAATACGAGTGTTTGGTAATGTTATTCTGATTGACTAATGCTCCGACAGCATTTATGGACTTGATGAACTGAGTTTTCAAGCCATACTTGGATAAATTTGTGGTAGTTTTCATCGACGATATATTGATCTACTCAAAAACAGAGGAAGAACACGCCGAACATCTGAAGATTGTTTTGGAGGTACTAAGGAAGGAGAAGATGTATACGAAATTTTCTAAGTGCGAGTTTTGGATGGAGAAGGTTCAATTCTTAGGCCACATAGTGGATAAGAATGGAATCTTAGTAGACCCTGCAAAGGTCGAAGCAATAAGTAATTGGGAGCAACCGAGAACACCAACGGAGGTGAGAAGTTTCATAGGGTTAGCTGGGTACTATCGAAGATTCATCCAGGATTTTTCTAAGATAGCAACCCCGTGGACCAATTTGACGTGGAAAACTGTGAAATTTTTATGGACTGACAAATGCGAAGAGAGTTTTTAAGAGTTGAAGAAAAGATTGAGCGAGGCACATGTGTTATCATTACCAGATGATGCGGGAAATTTTGTGGTGTATAGTGACGCGTCGCATAAGGGACTTGGTTGTGTGCTCATGCAACACGGCAAAGTCATTGTGTATGCATCACGACAATTAAAGGATTACAAAAAATGATACCCTACTCATGACTTAGAGTTAGCGGCAGTAGCTTTTGCATTAAAAATATGGAGGCATTATCTATATGAGGAGAAATGTGAGATATACACGGACCACAAAAGTCTGAAATATATCTTCACACAAAAGGAGTTGAATATGCGGCAGAGAAGGTGGTTAGAATTAATCAAAGACTATGACTGCGATATTCTTTATCACCCGGGAAAGGCAAACGTGGTTGCCGATGCTCTAAGCAGGAAAGGAATGGAGAAATTGTTTCATTTGACGACTCAGGAAGAGTTGATAAGAGAGATGGAGAAATTGGAGATAGAAGTGAAAGGACTAGAAAAGTCTGGTGAGAAGTTATTTGTAATGGAAGCTTGTCCGACGTTGTTGGATAGAGTAAAGAAGCCCAGGAAAAGGATAAAGAGTGTGAGAGAATCCGTAAAAGGATCACAGAAAATGAAGAAGAGAAATTACGAATGGATAAAAATGGTATTTTGAGATTTGAAGAAAGAGTATGGGTACCAACGGTAACCGAGTTAAGGGAAGAGATTTTGTACGAGGCACACAACACGACATATTCCGTTCATCCGGGAGGTTCGAAGATGTACTGAGATTTGAAGCAACATTTTTGGTGGCCCAATCTGAAACGGGAAGTCGCAGAGTGCGTTAGTAGATGTTTGACTTGTCAACGAGTTAAACTAGAGCATCAGCGGCCGAGTGGTTTACTACAACCGTTGGAAATACCGAAGTGGAAATGGGAGCATATTACGATGGACTTCGTGGTAGGACTTCCAGTTACACAAAAAGGTTATGATGCTATTTGGGTTATCGTGGATCAACTTACGAAGACCGCACATTTTCTACCAGTCAAGATCCATTACAGTTTGAATTAGTTAGCGAGCCTATACGTAAAGGAGATTGTTTCACGATATGGAGTGCCGGTGTCAATTGTTTCCAATCGAGATCCGAGGTTCACGTCAAATATTTGGAAGAGTTTGCAAGAGAGAATGGGAACGCAGTTGAGGTTGAGTACCGCTTATCATCCTCAGACAGACGGACAAAGTGAGCGAACTATATAAACGTTAGAAGACATGCTTAGAACTTGTGTGATGGACTTCAAAGGAAATTGGGACGACCACCTACCCTTACTAGAATTTGCATATAATAATAGTTATCATGCGAGTATCAGCATGCCACCGTACGAAGCTCTTTACAGGAGAAAGTGCAGAACGCCATTATATTGGGATGAAGTAGGAGAGCGACGAATACTCGGACCAGAGTTAGTACAATAAACCGCAGACGTGGTGACAGTAATAAGAGCCAGACTTGTAGCAGCTCAAGATCGCCAAAAGAAATACGCAGATTTACATCGGCAGGACCGGGACTTTAAAGTCGACAGTTTTGTTTTCTTGAAAGTATCTCCATGGAAGAGAAAGATCCGTTTCGAAAAGAAAGGGAAGTTGAGTCCAAGATTCATAGGACCGTTTGAGATACTAAAGCGAGTGGGTGAAGTGGCATATAAAGTTCGTTACCACCCAAATTGGAGGACATCCACAACGTGTTCCACATATCCGTGTTGCGACCATACAAGGCTGACTACAAGCACGTGATTTCTTACGAGCCCATTCAAGTGGAGAAGAACTTGGCGTATGAAGAAATTCCTGTCCAAATACTAGATAGGAAAGACTAAACTTTGAGAAATAAAATTATGTCTTCTGTAAAAGAACTTTGGCGTAACCACGATGTCGAGGAGGCTACGTGGGAGTTGGAAGATAAGATAATGAGAGATTATCCCCATCTATTTGTGTAATCTTGTATCAATTCCGGGATGAAATTTTTATAAGGGGGGATGATGTAATACCCGAGAATTTCCTAATATTATTAAATAAAAATATTAATAAAAATGAATATTTATTTAAACACAAATAATTTTGTGTTATGAGGTGAGTTAACTCAATTATATTATATTGAAGGTGGAGTTTATTATGAGCCCGATGAATGCCTTGTGTGGCGCAGTAATGGGAAGTATGTAATTTAATTCATTAAAGAAAGAATTGATGAGTGGATAATTAATTAATAATATATTAATTAATGATTATTATGAGTAATGACATGTTAAGTAATGTTTGAGATTAATGTGTGTTCAATTAAATGCTTAATGTAAAGTTGTGTAATTATATATCATATAGTAACTACAACTATATAATATAAAGTATAACGTGACAATTTGGTATAACTATGTAATATAGAAATTATATTTTAAGAAAAAGTGAGCCACATGTGTGGACTTATAAGAATACATGTTATGTGTGCATAGTACGATGTGAAACCAAACTATACTATATAAAGTGTATTGTGACAGTACAAGAAACTTATAATATATAAAGTGTAGTGTGACTACTTTAACAAGGCTATGTAATATATATGGTATATTAAAGCATGTGAATAAGGAATAACAATTATTTCAATAAGTGATATGGATGGAATAATGAGCTTTATGATAATGAGATGTGTTACAACCCAATTATGTAATAATTTGGTAATATTAAAATGTACATGGATTGTATATCAATGTGTATATATGTACCCCAATGTGCTACCGTGCAATGTTGTTGTGACACTTTGAGTCCATATACACCCTAAGTGAATATAAGCTAAGGTGTAGATATGTGTACTAAGTATATATAATATATAGTAGTTCATTCCCAATTACAAATGCTGGGTTCTCATTGTTTGTCCCACAAAGGGAGTCACACCTCCCATTTTCCATTCACGTGTAAACCTCAAGGGCTAGAGTCTACTTCCTCATTTTTCTCCCAAGCTCCATCCTAGCTAATGATCATGAGGGGAGTGGTTTTGATGATTTGATCCACCAACCATTTACCTACCACTCCTTAACCTCCATGTAATTCATAAATCCCATTGGGTTAATTTGTTGAGCAATTGCATAGTCTGGATAATGGTTTTGCTATATATATGGCCCCCTTCTCTTCATATTTTTATTGCTGAGAATTGCTAGGTTTGGAATTGAGAGCATATACATATATCAGTGCAATCATTCTAGATTTAGCAGCATTAGCAAGCTTACTCCATTTACAGAGGTATAATCTACACTTCTCGTTCTTCATTCGTATTTCTCTGTCAAAACACCATTTCTTGTTTCTGTCAAAATTCAAATTCTTGATCATGTGGAATTGAAGTATAACTGAATTATAGAAAGCTTGTGTAGTGTATTATGGTCTTACATACCTGTTGGAACTACAATATAACTTCCTTGCTCATCATCTTTATTTTCTGCATCTATTTTTGAAATTTCTGTAAAATCTTCAATTCTTGAATTGAGTTGAAATTCTTGAATTGGTGATTTGATGATGACAATTGATGGTTATATAAGCTATATATGCGTTAGTAAGGTAACATAGTTGGTTTAATAACAATTTTGTAAGAAATTTCTGCATTTGGGTTTGTGAACTGCCGAGTCTGGCTGCTGCCTGGCCTGGAACGGGAGCCTCGCGGCCACGCATCTCCCTAGTACAACCAGCGTGCGGCCGCGCCAGTCTGCAGATTAAGTTTTCTATTTTTTTTTGTTTAAAAATGTGTCTAGTGCTAGTTGTTTATATGAGCATGCAAGCATGAGGAATATGTTAGCATGAGTATATATGTTCCTTGAGATAGCACGGATTGGTTTAACTACATTAAAATCCCTTGCTAAGTAAACTTAAGATTTTATAAGGAACTTAGAGTTATTTTTAAAAGTAAATTTGACATGTGCGTATGATATTGATATTTTAACTTTTGAAACATATTTGTATGACCTAGAAACACATGATATGAATGTTAACTTACGTATCTAAGCTTCATAATGTAACTTGAGCATATAAACCTCAATAGTGAACCTTTCTAACGAAAACACAAGCTTGAAACATGGACTCTAACATGTTATATTAGGGTTCTAGGTTCTGATTTTTTGAGAATGTTTATATGGCCTTGAAATGCATAAAAGGCATGTTGACGTACTTATATATGTTTCATAGTATGACATGAACATGTGGACTTCATTTGTGAACTTTACTAGGTGAAAGTGTAAATTTGAAACGTAAATCTTGACATGTTATATCGAAGCCTAGATTCTGAAAATTTTGGACATGTTTGGTAGTGCTCATAACCTCATTAAAATGTCATAAACATACACATGCCATGATAGATGCCATGAGAACTAGTTAGGCGCTAGTGAAGAATGAATTAAGTTGTAACGGTGCTAGTTATATGTGTATAATATAGATACTTGCAAGCATGCTTAAAAAGTTATGTGATCACCTCGTATAACAAAGCATGATAGCTAATGTAATTTCGTAACCTTGAATGGCTTTAATTTATTAAACGTACTGACTTAGAATCTATATCATGTATGTTTGGAGCAAGGCAAGGTTGTATAAACATAGAAGTATCCTTTCATATGTATATATGTTATTTGATATCACATGTCGCTACTTGAATCCGATTTGACGGTTAGCTTATAAAAATGCTATAAAGTGCTAGAAAGATTATGTTTGCTATTTGTTGTGATCTTATGTGATATTAATGATACAAGAATGTGTCTTAACTCAAGAGGGGGAACGTTAAGGATAAAAGTTATATTAATAAAATACTATATAACTGTGTAGCTAGATTAAGACTTAGCTTATGTGGTTATCGTATATACGAGATGAGATATAATGTTAAACTATATGACTAATAAATATCATATATACATAACTATATTACGATAGGATTCGAAAAGTGTTGATTAAATTATAGGGATAAACTACGCTTAAGGCAAGTTTCCTAACTTACACTCTTTTACGGTGCAAGTATTCTATCCTTGTACAATGCAAGTCATCTTACTTACTCGTTCATTGAGCTAATACGTTTAAACTCTTGTGAAAGCTATTATTCATGTTGAACTTGGTATTGTTTTTGAATATTGTGAAAGTGTCTATGCCATTCGATTCGGCTAGACTATATGCATGTTTATAAAACTGTCCAAACCATTTTATTGGTGCGGAAATCTAAAAACTGAGTTGAACAACCCTTATGGTAAGGGGAGTGTTTATTGTTGGAAGCCCCAACACACGCGTGATTATTACTGTGGTGTTATGCATAACATAGAGCATTGTAAACTGATCATCTATCATACTTGTTTCTTTTGGGTTATCAGTTTAATATTGGTAATTCTAGTAGATGTTCAATAGACCTTAGTGATTGCTCAATATATAAATTGTTTTATCCAGTTGGACACGTTAATAGCCTTTGAATTCATATATATCTGTCGATCGATACTGAATTATCATTTCATATTCCAGAGAATTGTTGATACTCGTTATTTATGATATTATTCTTAAACCCTGAACTATCTTAGATATGATACTTCGATATTTCAAACTTGTGTTATAAAGCTCTTCATCCTTGTTGTATATTACTTGCTGGGCAATTTGTGCTCATTCTTGCTTATTTAAAACCTTTCAGCTAAGGCGGAACAGGGGGGTGTCTCTTGGAAGGATAAGGGCAAGGGCAAGGCTACGGACTAGCTTGTTCCTTTATGTTTAAATTTCTATTGTTGTATTAAGATTGTCTTCAGACTATGTTTAAGCTTAAGTAGGATTATGTAATAAATCTTTACTCGATATTGTTATGTAATCTATTAAGTACTGTAGGTTGCGAGATTTGGAGGAATAATTATAATAAATCATTGTATATTATTCTATATTAGATCTTTCGCTGTGAATGTATGATTTTTTGTTAGCATTGTATTACCATGAGAACGTGACGAACCGAATTTGAGTGACCAAGTGGCAGGTCACGAATTTGGGGGGGTCATAGGTTGGTATCAAAGCTGTAGTTATAAACTTTAGGAATAAGTGTCCTGAGATTATAACTTAGGCGAACTTAGAAGTTAGGAAGGAGATAAAACTCATGTAGAATTTTCCTTGAGGGACTTAGTTTGTTATGAAATGTAACTTCATTTTATATAATGAACTTATGTTTTATTTAACATTCTAACGGAGTTGCTGTTTCTTGTCTGTGTTTGTGATTGTAGATGGCAGGTATGGGAGTACCCGCTAGATTTAGTAGCATTAGCAAGCTTACTCCATTTACAGAGGTATAATCTACACTTCTCGTTCTTCATTCGTATTTCTCTGTCAAAACACCATTTCTTGTTTCTGTCAAAATTCAAATTCTTGATCATGTGGAATTGAAGTATAACTGAATTATAGAAAGCTTGTGTAGTGTATTATGGTCTTACATACCTGTTGGAACTACAATTTAACATCCTTGCTCCTCATCTTTATTTTCTGCATCTATTTTTGAAATTTCTGTAAAATCTTCAATTCTTGAATTGAGTTGAAATTCTTGAATTGGTGATTTGATGATGACAATTGATGGTTATATAAGCTATATATGCATTAGTAAGGTAACATAGTTGGTTTAATAACAATTTTGTAAGAAATTTCTGCATTTGGGTTTGTGAACTGCCGAGTCTGGCTGCTGCCTGGCCTGGAACAGGAGCCGCACGTCTCCCTAGTACAACTAGCTCGCGGCCGCGCCAGTCTGTAGATTAAGTTTTCTATTTTTTTGTTTAAAAATCTGTCTAGTGCTAGTTGTTTATATGAGCATGCAAGCATGAGGAATATGTTAGCATGAGTATATATGTTCCTTGAGATAGCACGGATTGGTTTAACTACATTAAAATCCCTTGCTAAGTAAACTTAAGATTTTATAAGGAACTTAGAGTTGTTTTTAAAAGTAAATTTGACATGTGTGTATGATATTGATATTTTAACTTTTGAGACATATTTGTATGACCTAAAAACACATGATATGAATGTTAACTTACGTATCTAAGCTTTATAATGTAACTTGAGCATGTAAACCTCAATAGTGAACCTTTCTAATGAAAACACAAGCTTGAAACATGGACTCTAACATGTTATATTAGAGTTCTAGGTTCTGATTTTTCGAGCATGTTTATATGGCCTTGAAATGCATGAAAGGCATTTTGACTTACTTATATATATTTCATAGTATGACATGAACATGTGGACTTCATTTGTGAACTTTACTAGGTGAAAGTGTAAATTTGAAACATAAATCTTGACATGTTATATCGAAGCCTAGATTCTGAAAATTTTGGACATGTTTGGTAGTGCTCATAACCTCATTAAAATGTCATAAACATACACATGCCATGATAGATGCCATGAGAACTAGTTAGGCGCTAGTGAAGAATGAATTAAGTTGTAACGGTGCTAGTTATATGTGTATAATATAGATACTTGTAAGCATGCTTAAAAAGTTATGTGATCACTTCGTATAACAAAGCATGATAGCTAATGTAATTTCATAACCTTGAATGGCTTTAAGTTATTGAACGTACTAACTTAGAATTTATATCATCTATGTTTGGAGAAAGGCAAGGTTGTATAAACGTAGAAGTATTCTTTCATATGTATACATGTTATGTGATATCACATGTTGCTACTTGAATCCGATTTGATGGTTAGCTTGTAAAAATGCTATAAAGTGCTAGAAAGATTATGTTTGCTATTTGTTGTGATCTTATGTGATATTAATGATATGAGAATGTGTCTTAACTCAAGAGGGGGAACGTTAATGATAAAAGTTATATTAATAAAATACTATATAACTGTGTAGCTAGATTAAGACTTAGCTTATATGGTTATCGTATATACGAGATGAGATATAATGTTAAATTATATGACTAATGAATATCATATATACATAACTTTATTACGATAGGATTCAAAAAGTGTTGATTAAATTACGGGGATAAACTACTCTTAAGGCAAGTTTCCTAACTTACACTCTTTTACGGTGAAAGTATTCTATCCTTGTACAAAGCAAGTCATCTTACTTACTTGTTCATTGAGCTAATACGTTTAAACTCTTGTGAAAGCTATTATTCATGTTGAACTTGGTATTGTTCTTGAATATTGTGAAAGTGTCTATGTCATTCGATTCGGCTAGACTATATGCATGTTTATAAAACTGTCCAAACCATTTTATTGGTGCAGAAATCTGAAAACTGAGTTGAACAACCCTTATGGTAAGGGGAGTGTTTATTGTTGGAAGCCCCAACACACGCGTGATTATTACTGTGGTGTTATGCATAACATAGAGCATTGTAGACTGATCATCTATCATACTTGTTTCTTTTGGGTTATCAGTTTAATATTGGTAATTCTAGTAAATGTTCAATAGTCCTTAGTGACTGTTCAGTATATAAATTGTTTTATCTAGTTGGATACGTTAATAGCCTTTGAATTCATATATATATCTGTCGATCTATATTGAATTATCATTTCATATTCCAGAGAATTGTTGATACTCGTTATTCATGATATTATTCTGAAACCCTGAACTATCTTAGAGATGATACTTCGATATTTCAAACTTGTGTTATAAAGCTCTTCATCCTTGTTGTATATTACTTGCTGGGCAATTTGTGCTCATTCTTGCTTATTGAAAACCTTTCAGTTAAGACGGAACAGGGAGGTGTCTCTGGGAAGGATAAGGGCAAGGGCAAGGCTACTGACTAGCTTGTTCCTTTATGTTTAAATTTTTAATGTTGTATTAAGATTATCTTCAGACTATGTTTAAGCTTAAGTAGAATTATGTAATAAATCTTTACTCGATATTATTATGTAATCTATTAAGTACTGTAGGTTGCGAGATTTGGGGGAATATTTATAATAAATCATTGTATATTATTCTATATTAGATCTTCTGCTGTGAATGTGTGATTTTTAGTTAGTATTGTATTACCATGAGAACGTGACGAACCGAATTCGAGTGACCAACTGGCGGTCCCGAATTTGGGGGCGTCACAGGATTATATACCAGTTATTGCTTGTAAGGTCATGTTTTTATTAATTTTATTTAGGCATCTGTTCAGGAAATTACAGCTTGTTATATGGTATTGGATGGCCAAGCCACCTTGTGTACTGTTTTAAGTTATCTGCATTTAATTTTATCGATACGTTTCACCATTATGTTATCCCGTTTTGGCAAGCAAATTCCATAGTTGCTTCACATACATATCACATATCAGGGACAGTTCTATAACTTTTTGTCCATTTACATCTTATAGGTGGTTGTTCACAAGGATAGTCCAAGGGGAACACATTTTCGACGTGCTGGACCTCGTCAGAAGGTATGTCTCTTTTCCTCCTAAGAGTCCTACCAGAATGAATGAGTTGATACATTTAATTTTATTAAAACAATCTTCAATGCCACATGTGTATTTTGATTCAGATGAGGTGCATGCTTGTATTGTAACATGAGGTGGGTTGTGCCCTGGGCTAAATACTGTGATTAGGGAAATTGTATGTGTCCTCTATCACATGTATGACGTCACTAAAGTCCTTGGAATAGATGTAAGTTGGTTTCAGGATCAATATTCTGTATTCATCAGACTTCATCTTTAAAGGCATTGATAAAATCAAAGTTTTGTTCTCATTTCAATCTTCTGCTTCATGTAGTTTTCCTGATGAAAATATGTGCTCATATGAAGATCATCATGACATTAAAATTCTAATTACTTTGTAAGACCCTATATACATTTCCAAAATGTGAAGTTAGTTGCTTGTTGATTGATGATGCTCTAATTTATGTGTGTGCTTGTACATGCTTGTAGCCGAGACTTAGTATGCAGAAGTTAAATTACAGCTATTCTTTTTGGAAAAGATTTTAGGGTAGCTTCTATCATTAGATCTCTAGGATGTCTGCTGAAATTTTTGATGATACATATTTTCATTGTATGAATATCATTATTACGACTCAGTTTTTTATTTAAAAAGGCAATCACTTAATCAAATTGGAATTTCTTGCATCTTTGATGATAAATGGAGTTCAATTAATTATGCTGATGGATTATTTTTTCCTTCTTCAAATCAAGCGCTTACTTTAATACACATCATGGATGCCAAGCTTTAGGGGTACATGATCTTGAATCATGTCAACTTAAAAAAAATTGATATTAGAAGCAGCTTTTTGCGTGTATCATAAGGAAACATCTCGTATGATACTTTTGAGCCTTTCCCTAGGTTTATGTGAAGCATATCTGTACCTGCCCCAAGATCATTCTTCTTACCTTTGTCTTTGGTTCTCTTTTTATGTGTTTTCGTTGGTGAAATAATTTTTTCATCAAAAGCCAGTGTTATACTATTTTATAGCATTCTCGCTATAATATCGGCTTGATCTCATCAGCAAATCTGCTAGATGTTTAATTTAAGCAATTGTTCCAACTTGTATAACTACATGGGAAATTGGAGTAGTTCTTTTTGTCTTTTTTCAATTTTCTTATCATATAAGTTTTGAAATGCTACTGATGAAACTATTAATTTACTACTACCTAATATTTGATTCTATTTTCAGACACATCCTTTTGTTTCATGTCATCAATAGATTTGCATACCCAATGTAACAGCTTGTAGATGATTCTTCTTATCTTTGGAGGAGCTAAATTCTTAATGTATGTTATCTCAAGCGAGAAGTACCTAATAGTTTTTTTATGTCAGTCTGGTGTAGAATATTAGCAATACCAATCCTGTCATCTAGATATAAATAAAGTAATAGTTAGAATTATATGTTGATCAAGTAAGTACTCTGCCTCCATAAATTGATGTGCTAATTCCCTTTCTACTCTTTTGCATTTTACCTCTTTTACCTCTTCATTCGTCGTCTCTTTTCAAGGAGTGTACCCGAAGCTATTGCTGTTGTCATGGCGGCTCCAACAGATAATTTCAAGGTGTTCCATATTTGAATCATATCTTTTAATAATTAAAATTGCCTATTTAGTACATGAGAAACGGTGCACTGCAAAGACTAGGTTCCGACTTCCCAAATTTTACCTTTGGTGATTGCTGCATCATAGGGACCATTGTGTATTCAAACTTTGAGACCCCGGTGGAATGAGTACTCTAAAGGGATGCTGAGATAGGGGGAGGGGGTTTCATCAATGTACGAGCACTGCACTAATGTCTATGCTAGTGATTTGTGACTTGCAATAGCTAGCCCCTTGGCCAACAGGAGATGGACTTGATTAGCTAGCATGCATGCATTGATAGACTAGGAAACATCCAATATTTTCCTTTTCATTATATTGTATTCAAATAATCACAGAACAAGAATCTGGATGGTACTTATCTACTAATGAGGAAGATATCTTTATTTTTTTGCTTCATAATTATTTTTCTGTCATGTGGAGTCTGTGATAAAATAAAATGAAACCATAATCTAGGCTGGAAATCCATATTTTGCATTAAAGGTATTCATGCCCTTCCTCATTGTAGACACTCGAGATTTTCCTTGCCCCGATACTCATCCAGTAGAAGGGTAAAACCGTCAATCAACCCAAATCCGATCCACATTATCGGTGCTCCAGTCAAATCAGATTCGCAATATCGATAATCAAGTTCCAACAGTTAATCGGACCATCAATCAAGTTTCGACAATCAATCGGACCATCAATCAAGTTCCGACAGTCAATCGGACTATCAATCAAGCTCTGACAGTCAATCGGATCATCAAGCTCAACCCCGGCAGCAACTTGGGAGGTATCAATCAACCCCGGTCTCAACTCGGGAAATCAATTCAACCCCAGTCTCAACCCGGGAA
This sequence comes from Panax stipuleanatus, assembly GCA_020205555.1. Lineage (NCBI taxonomy): Eukaryota > Viridiplantae > Streptophyta > Magnoliopsida > Apiales > Araliaceae > Panax > Panax stipuleanatus. Next base: position 63,947,190 of record CM035122.1, read on the forward strand.
GTGCAGGTCATCCCCGGTCTCAACCCGGGAGGTACCAATCAACCGCGGTCTTAACCCGGGAAGTGCAGGTCATCCCTGGTCTCAACCCGGACGTCAGGCCAACTTCAGACATCAAACTGAAGCATCGCAACAACTCCATAACAAAACCTGGAATGACCACGTCAGCCTCAGAGACAACCCTGAGGTCAAAAGACTCGACCGGGATCCAAGTCTTGGAATCAGCTCCCGAAAGTTAACTAGCGACCATGCTGACACTACAGGCAGCCCCGGGAGGGGTACAACAGTCATTTTACCAACTTTCAACCGACTTGGTCAAACTCAAGCCAAATCGATGCGGCCAAAGTCAGAATGAACCCTAACGACCATCCCAAGTGGTAATAACGCAAGACAGTTCAACGGACAAACTGCGGGGAATCGAAGACCTGGTTATGAACCCGTTTTTCTGGACCCAAAAAATATTTTTTCCCATATCATTGCAACACTCTTGGCTAGAGCTTTTCGGAAAGGTATCGCATGCCTCAAATGGACGCTCCGATCAAAAGTTAGAAAGTTTCTAACCGGACATCGCATTGCTCGGAGTGCACGTACTTCTAGACGACCAAGCCGGGCATGTGGGACCCACCTCGAGTAGCCGCACCTCTACCTACAGCAGCCGCATATAGAGGTGTGGCTCCCCACTCTACAAATAGAGGGGCACCCCCTCTCATTTGCATAAGCAAGAAGCGTAGCGAAGCCCTGCCCGACTGATTTTTTGACTTTTACACCTCTTCCAAACCCAAATAGTTTCACTCCAACACATAGATATACCCATATACTACCTTATATCAAAAAACTACCGGTAGATTTGGACGTTTAAGGCCTATAATTCGGCAAAAAACCCTTAGTGCTGCCTATTGTAAGTATTTTTACGATCAGCAAGTCAATACTACTACTTTGCACTATTTTACACCTACACATCAAGTTTTATCTTCTAAATATGCCTGAAACTTAGTTCCGTGGCTGTTTTCGTCAAAATTTGATACATTTTTGTACATAAACTCCGTTTTCAATATTTTTACAACTCGGATTGACGATCCGTCAGCTCCAGTAGCTTCAATGCACTAGCACACACTGTTTTGGCAACTTCGCCGGACTAGGTTGTCTTCCCAGTCCGAGTTTGGCCTTTTTTTGTACATATTTAACTGTAAATGTACTAACATTTCAATTCTGTCAACCTCGGATTTCAAATCTGTGGTAGTTTCCCACTTTTATATATATATACACGTATATAAGCGACATTCACCATCACTGGTACTTTTATCAGGCTTGGTTGACTACATTTTTGTCAATATATATATATATATATATATATATATATATATATATATTTAGTCCAGCTTGGACTACTTTATGGCCTTTTGACTGCTTTTGCACACTTCCCTATACTAGGTGCTCTACCCAGTCACTAGGTGACTACTTTCTGTCAATTTCAATTCTAGCACGGGCACCGGCGTGAAAATCCATCGCCCTTATTAACGTTTATATATATATTTCATTCTGTCACAGCCTGAATTATTTTGTGGCTATTTACAGTTTTTATATATATATATATTTCGATTCTAGTCCGGGTTTGCGAGTGAAAACCCATCGCCCTTTTACAGCTTATATATATATAATTATATATATTGTTTCATTCAATTTATTCAACTGCTACATTTAACATTCATTTGTATATGAATTTGCACTGACATTTCTGCGGGCGAACTAGATTTATCTAAATCTCGCCACTTCTAGCTTTCAACTGTTCAAACAGGTCCCGACAGAACCTGGAAGCTAAAATGGCTGAGATTTCTTTAAATCTAGTTATTTTTATAGTTTCAGCTTCAAAAGCAACCTCGAGTCCCTTAGATCGCTATCTAGTGGGAACGAGACGCTTCGGCCGTGCGGACCGGGATTTACTGAATGAATCCCTGGTTCTGGCAATTTTGGGATATTTATCTGCTTCTGTACAAATTTACTGTGCAGGTTTTATAGCTACGCATATGTGAGCCTAGGAATCGTGAGATTCATGATCAAACTGATCAGAATCTGATTCCCACGATGGACAAACTCCGATTTACAGATGTTCCCTGCCAGTTTTTCTCTGTAAAATGTACATGCACAAACCTTAAAACGGTTATCCGGATTTAAGGTCTCAACATAGTGAAAATATGGATTGTCGTGTCAACGTCCCTCCGATGGTTTTCATACCCATGAGGAAACCGACACTTTATATTTCTGTGGTCGAGGATACTTCGCAGCCCGACAAATCACCATTTGCATGCAGCCTTAAGGCTATAAAGATAAAATTGAGAGTAGCGATATGCTTCAATTCCTATGCCAGCGTAAGGGTTTGATAAAACTAGCTTTCAAAACATCACTGTCAATTCAATTCAAAAGATTTTGCAAATCAAATTAAATGATGCTTTTTGCAAATTAAATCAAAAATTGATTTTCAAATCAAATCAAACCCTTCGTATATAGGCTCAACGAAGCCTGTCAAAGCTTTCAATCAATCAAAAGGCCCAAATTTCAAATAGCATTCACTCACGCATTTCAGTTTTAAGGGAAATATTGAAAAGATTGCGGTACCGTGTTTACACGGGAGTCGTGGGGTGCCTAACACCTTCCCCACACTTAACCAAGCCCCGAACTCAAAACTTCGATTTCAAAGATCAAGTTTCGACAGTGTCCAGCAAATTGGACCTCTTTTCAAATCAAATTCGATTGAGTTGGTACAACCATTTTCAAAACTACCAACTGACGACTCTGTTTGAATCAAATCAAATCGTCGATATATACACATGTTGGCCTCCTTCCTAAAAAACCCTTCAAAACTTTTTTTACAATAAAAAGAATAAGGGTAGAGATAACTTAGGAAGTTCAATTTGAGGAAAACCGGGTTATGAACCGACCCACGGTATTTCTTAAATTTTGCAACGTCGACAGGTGGTGACTCTGCTGGGGATACTAGAGGGGGTAGGCCGCTCTCAATCTTTTCAAAGATTTTCCTTTCAAAACTATTGAATGCGTGAAATCCTGCGTCTCCACAGTCAATGAATGAGTGAATGCTGCGTCTTTCATTGAATGTATGAATGTTATGCCTTTACATTGAATGAATGAGAATGAATGCTTTAGTGCTTCGCACGAACTGTCATTGTATGCATAAGCGGTGAGGCCGATGTATGTGAGTGTATGTTGTGAGTCCTTCCTCTAGGAGGCTAACCCGGTCAGTGATAAGTTAGGACTCTGAGGACGACTAAGTCTCCGGGGCTGCCTCCTAAAAATGCACCACCCAGATTCGCTCCAGTTGAACGATCGGATTAACTTCCCTTCTAGTAGATTGCGATGATATGGGAACCTTCATGCCGAAACAAAAGCCGTGAGAGTAACCTAGGATAGGTCAGCTTCTGATCAACCGAATCCGACGGGATTCTTCTTCATGCCTTCCTCTTTCAATTCCATGTCAAGTCTCCAATTATTGAGGAGCACAATGTAAATGATAATAATGAAAGATTTACTTTCCTGTCAAATATCCTGTCATCCTGTCATCAAAACGACTAACCCCGATTTTGCAGGATAAACTTAAAAAACACACATCATAAATGCATCCAGTCATTACCTACCACAGGGAACTGAAACGCATACGTTTTGGTGTAGGTAGGGAAAAATTGGTCCTATCACCAGATCAAAGGCCAGAAAAGCACCCAGTCTATCTACGGACATGGCTTCAAGTGCTCCACCAGAATCCACCCCTATGTCTAGGGACGAATTCGAAGGATTAAAAAATATATAGCCGAGCTAGCTGGTTTCCTTCGAGAGCAAAGCAAGGCCTTCAAAGAGAAACAATCTCAAACTCATCCAGAACCAGGAGCATCTGGTAGTGGTGCTGGCGATCAAGATAAAGAAAAGGACGAAACTCATATCCCTGGACCCCAGAACCAGGATATAATCAACAAAACTCCAGAAATCACCATCCTAAGCAAAGAACAGGAAGCTAGTGACATTCTCAAGAAAATGTAATAAATGGAAGAAACCCTCTGGTCCATCAAAGGAACTAGGGCATTTGGCAATGTTAACTACTCAGATCTATGCATATTTCTCGGGGCTCGGTATCCCAAAAAATTTCAAGTCCCTGATTTTGAGAAATATAACTGATTAGGGGATCCTTATACACACCTAAAATTTTTTATTGGAGAACTCGGATCCTATGCTGAGGATGAGAAACTTCGAATGGAGCTATTTTAGAAGAGTTTAACTGGAGAAGCCAGAGCCTGGTATGCCCGTCTGGACAACTTCAAAATAAACAGTTGGGAAGAATTGGCCCATGCCTTCCTCAGCCAGTACAGTTTTCAATCTCAGCTAGCTCCAGATCGGTATCAAATTACCAAAATCAAGAAGAATAACCCTGAATCATTCAGAGAATATGCCCAGCGATGGAGATGGGTTGCATCACAAGTCACCCCAGCCATGACTGAATCTGAAATAGTCATGACTTTCATCGATATTCAAGAAGCTCCTTATTATGAAAGGGATCCTAGCAGGCATAGTAAAACCTTTCTCTGAAATGATCAAACACGACGAAATGGCCGAAATGGGACTCAAGTCTGGGAAAATAAAAGACCTAACGACACTCGAAGCTGTTGCTGAGGATATCCAATCCGAAAATTATGGGAGTAATCCCCGGAGGGTCCACAAAAAGAAAGATGAAGAAGTTTCCTTAGTGTTACAAGGACAAAATTCAAGCAAAAATTCAAACAATACACCCATTCAAAGGAGGAACTATACCTCTTTCTAAGCTGCAACACAGCTTTCAAATCCTTCATTCCAGAAAAACATGGAGGTCAGAAGCAGAAGGACTTTCACCCTACTAGGGGATTCACTCGAGAACGTCTTCAAACTTCTGATAGCTCAGAAGAAGATTGGCCAACTCCTTCCGCCAACTAACACTAATTCAAGGAACTTTGACCCTAGCAAGAAGTGTTCTTATCATTTTGGATCATCGGGCCATGATACCCAAGATTGTTGGTCCCTCAAGCACAAAATCCAAGATTTAATTGATAATGGAGAAATTGTGGTCACAAAACCCGATCAACCACATGTCCAAGATAACCCTCTCCCACAGCACAAAGAGGAGAGTGTCAACATGATCAACACTTCAAGTGGAGAAGGATCCAAATACCTCTGCTATGTTGAAGAATTAACTCAATCCAACAACATCAGACCAATAAGTTGGGAAGCTTTTGAAAAACAATTCCTGATAGAGCAAGAAATAAAGTCTATCAAGGAACAAATCGAGTAGTTGGCTGAACTGGTCGTCCACCAACATCAACTCACCAGAAAGATGTTGAAGCAAATCCATCAATCTATTGGCAGTCGCTCTCCTCTAGCGAAAGTCAATTCCAATCAAGATCATAGCCGGACTTGTGAGCTTCCACCCTAGATTGACATGGGGATCGAAGAAGCAGGTGTCCAAGCAGGTAGGAAATTCCTATTTCAAAGGAATTTCACCAATTTGAACCAATCAATGGAAGAAATCCTGCAAATGCTGATCAACGAGGGAATGGTTGAAAACTTGCTACCTCCATTGAACACTCAAGACCGAAAATTCAAGCCTGATCAAATATATCAGTACCATTCCAACTCTCCCGGCCATGATATAGAAGAATGCTGGGCACTTTGTAACCTAATTCAAGACCTGATTGAGAAAGGTGACCTAATCAGAGGAGATCAAATCCTCGATATGACAGATAAAGATAGCCTCTGGATCCCCGATGCATGGTATCAGGACACAGTGGCTGTCATATCCTGCGATAAAGAATAAATCATCACACCCGTGGCTGCACCTCAACCTCTAATTTTGCCCTTTAGGCCTCAGTATCCAATCCTCAGTCTGAAGAAGGTCCCATGGAACTATGGGGACATTGAAAGCTCTACTTCAAACAACATTTCCATCCTGTCAAAGGATAATCCATTGTACCTGCCTCAGCGGGTGATTAAACCAGTTACCAAAGCAAAAGAAAGGGTGGCTGAAGAAAAGATAAAAGAGTTCCTCAAAAAGATGGGACATAATGAAATCAAGATAGTGCAAAGCTTGAAAGACGCACCCAAACAAATATCCATCCTGGACTTGGTTCTATCATCAGAGGATCACCGTAACATCCTAGTGAAGGTACTAGAAGAAGCCCATCTGCCACACACGGTAGACACAGAGAAATTCTATCACATGATAGAACACATTTTCAATAATAATGTGATTTCCTTCACAAACGATGATATCCCGGCTGAGGGAAGGGGCCACCACAAGTCCCTGCATATAGTCGTTATGTCCTCCAGATACGTGATCAGAGGAGTGCTTATTGATGGAGGATCTTCCCTCAATATTTGTCCATACGACACGTTGGAAAGAATGAAGATCAATCCAAACCGGATCAAAACCAGTCACATGGTTATCCGAGCTTTCGATGGATCTCACCGTCAGGCTATGGGGGAAATCGAGCTTCCTCTAGAAATTGGTCCACACACCTTCTTTGTATCTTTCCAGGTGCTTAACATAGCCACTGGATACAACTTGTTCTTGGGCAGGCCATGGATCTATATGGCCGGGGATGTTCCTGATAGTAGTGTGCATACAAGCCAATCATGTATGATGACAAAGCACATACTTTGTAAACAATCTAATTTATTTATTAATAAAATATTCATTCAAGGCATATAATTATCTACATGGTGCTGTTTTTATAATATGTAAATAACCCATAGTTTTAAGCAATGCTTTTATAATCATGATGAGATCATGATAATGAGATCTAAATTCTTAGAAAGCTTAAAAACTAAAATAGTTTCCAATTGTGGGATTACTAAAATGGGGATTAGTAAATCCAGATAGATTGGTACATATGTTGCTTGCTCATTGGATGAGGATGACTGATCTCATGGTCATTTGTGTGGAGACACTAAAGCAAGTATGTAGGTGCTTATTGGAGAATAAGTTCACTGAACGTGACTCGCTATGGAATACCTAATGGAGTTTTACTCGCCTGTCAATAGGAATTCCTAATGTGATAGTAGTACATGTGATCCTTGGACTTGAGATCATCATAGTATCTTGTATGTAACAAATTATACTTTGACTAATTCCTTAAGGCCTTTTAAGGCATATATAGGGTATGCTTGGGTGTAATGAGTTACATATGGAGATAATGAATGATCAATAAAGAATCTACCACCTCTAGTAAAAGAGGAGATATGTCCTATGTGATTCGTTAAATGACAACCCAGGAATCCTTGGCCAAGGTAGAATGAAATTAGAAAGAGGTTTCTAATTTGCATTATTTGGAGTTGTGCATTTTCTAATCAAAATACATATAATTAAATAAATTAAGACTTGACAGTAAATCCATATCTTATATTTAATTGGGACATTGTATGGTGGAAGGATTGAATTGTACGGTAACTATTAACTCACAGGTTCTTTTATGATTAATGTTGAAATCTATATTATCTGAAAAGTCGTTGATCGCTAGGGAGGCTTATCCCTATTGTAGAATAAATGTTATTTAATTAAATAGATTATTAGTTTAATTTATTTATTTAAATAAGATTAGAATTGTTCTAATTGATTTATTCACAACCGATTTAATATGGAGAACCTAAAGGGTCACACCATAAAAGGAAGAAGAATTATTTAAGAAGAAAATGGCATGATAGTAATAATGCATTAAGTATAATTAATTTAATCTATGATGATAGAATAAATTAAATAGCTTAATGTTTATTATTTAATATTTTAGAAATATTAAATATAAATTAATAAGAGGAGTCTTATTAATATTATTATTATTATTATTTTAATTCTAAAGGAGTTTAGGAATTAATATAATATCAGTACTCTCTCTCAATCCTAATAAAGATTAGGATATAAATTAATTAAAAGTATTTAATTAATTAATTAAATAAAACCCTATTCTAATTGGATTAGGAGGGTTAACCTAATATCTATATAAGAGAGTCTTATATCAGAAATAAGGAACGTGAATTTTTCAAGAGTTGGGAGTACACATATTCTATAGAGATAGAAACAAGGGTTAAGCCAATAACCCATCTTACTGAGTTCTTCATCTTCCTTGGTGGATCACCGTTAGAGGCCAAACATTTGGGTGGCTGACATTGATCAAGGGAAGGAGCCACTACAGAGGAATCAAAGGAATCAAAGGAGTAGAACTTGTACCTGAGGAAGCTTGGATCTTCAAAGGTATAATTCTGTTTTTCTCCCTTCTTCATTCACTGATAATTGATGCATAAGAATGATCATGGTAATGGGTTTGTATAAATTTTTGAAAACCTAGTTTTTACGCTTTCGCCCTATTTATGTGATTTGATTGCATGATTGCGTTACGTACAAAGCCAACAGTGGTATCAGAGCTAATCTTGTGCTAATTATCAGTCTATGTGATTCCATACATATATGATATGCGATTGGATCGAGTTCTGGGCAACAAAATTTTTCAGATTCTGCGAAGCTGCGCTGGTACAAGGCAATATTGTTGCGCAGCTGCGCCGGGTGCTGTTCCTAGTTTTCATGCTGCGCCGGTTCCCTTTACATTCTTGGCGCAGCTGCGCCACTGGACAGGAACTGAAATTTTTTTTTGTTTTATTTAATTAAATGAATGGTTTATTTAATTAATAAAGGTTTAAAATAAGATGTTTATTTTATATGAAACGCGATTTCAGAATTGCTAAAATTAAAGAGTTTAATTTGGAATTGTTTTTGAATGAAATAAAGGAGTTTATTTTTCCAAAAACAAAGTTTAGCAAACTTTTGCCCATTAACTGATATTAATACATATATGGAATGAATTTATTTTCATGAGATGAATAAGTTTTATTGATACGTATGATGATATGTATGGTAATAAAAGGGATTGATTATGGACTATGACCAATGTGATTGGATTTTATTTTGGTTGAATGCTTGAATGAATGGGTTTTATAAAATGGGGTCTGCGTACCTCGTCTTCTCTAGTTTTATTCTCGATGTAAGTTCTATCTCCTTTCTATGTACTTCCCCTTGACTGCTGATCAAGGTTTCTATTTAATTTTAAAATAGTTAATGTAATAGAGATAGTTAGAATTATTTTGAAGAAATTGGAGACCAAGGAGCAAGGAACGCGTGAAGACTTATTTGTATGGAGCCAGGGTTTAAATGTAATAGTTATATTTAAATTTAAATTCTTGCACTCCTAGGTTTGACCTTTTGGTTCACTTGGTGGCTCTAGTGAACCAAACTAGAATAAAAGTCCATAATCAATCCGGGTAGAATATAGTATTCTATATTGCATGCTAAATATTATATATATTATATTTTATACAAACATGCTTCGCATGTTTAATAAAATGACGCGTATTTTATATATATATGTGCATGCGCGCTTAAAAAGATGAGACAAATAATAACAAACCCCTCAAAGAAATATTATTAAGTCTGAAGCGTTCAAATGATATTTGGAATATCGAACGTCGCCTTCTAGCATGATTAGTTAATAGAGTATTAAATATTTAATATGAGTTTGTTGTGCTATCCACAAGGCAAGTATTGAATATTTAAGATGTTAATTAATCACATTTGATGCTTATCAAGAAAATTGAACGATCTAGTCTTGTTGTGCTATCCACAAGGACGAATTTTTTTTTTTTTGAATTTATGGAAGTGCTAGGCTGGACTTAACTTAAATCATTTTAATTCGGATGTGCACACACATGACCATTATGATTTAAGAGGCAAAATAAAAGAAGTTACATGGTGATGTAATTGACAAGAGTTGTCTACCTATTTATTTGTATATCGCTTGTTGTGCTATCCACAAGGTTATATACATTTGAAATGGGATCCTTAATCTCACTAGCAAATCTTTAATTAGATGTTGCCAAACTATATGAGTGAGGGTAATATAGTTTGATGAAAATAGTGGGAGATACCAATTTAAAATAAAGACCTAAATTTATTTTGGTATGCAAAGTTAATAAAATGAATGTTTGCTAAAATGTTGTCTTTTCACATGCAGAATTTTAAAAATGTCAAAATCACTAATCTCACTACGAAGCATACTTGATGCAAATAAGCTTACCGGCCCGAATTATGAGGACTGACTAAGAAATCTGAGAATTGTTCTCACTGCTGAAAAGATTTCTTATGTCCTAAATTCCACTATCCCTGAATCTGTTTCAGAAACAGCCTCTGAGGAAGAGATTGCCACTTTCAAAAAGTGGCAAGATGATGCATCTGTGGCTCAATGCATCATGCTCGCATCCATGAATAACGAGCTTCAGCGTCAGCACGAAAAAATGGATGCTCCTGCTATGCTGCTTCACCTCAAGGAGTTGTATGGTGAATAGAGTAGGACTGCTAGATATGAGATATCTAAGGAGCTCTTCCGATCTCGGATGACCGAGGGCACTGCCGTCGAGACTCATGTTCTGAAGGTAATCAATTTGATTGAACGCCTTGGACAGCTTGGGTTCGTCATGGTTGGGGAGTTGAGTCAAGACTTGGTCTTGCAGTCACTCCTTGAGACCTTCTCGCAGTTTGTGGTTAATTTTCACATGAATAAGCTAGATGTCAGCTTACTTGAGCTGCTTAACATGCTGAAAACTGCAGAAGGTCACTTCTCATCCAAGAAGAACCATGTCTTGATGGTGGATTCTTCCAATAAAAGGAAGAGGCCCAAGGTGTCTTCTGAAAAGAAAAAATCTAAGAAGGCTAAGGAAAAAGGGAAAGAAAATGAGCAAAAGAAACCTGAACCAGCTAAAGGAATGTGCTTTCATTGCAAAGAGCCGGGACATTGGAAGAGGAACTGCAAGAAGTTTCTAGCAGAGAAGAAGCTTGGAGAAGCTTCGACTTCCAATCAAGGTTTATTTATGATTGAGATTAATTTTTCTGAAAGTCATAATTCTACTTGGGTATTGGATACCGGCTGTGGTTCTCACATATGTAATACTGTGCAGGGACTGGTCAGAAGTAGAAAGCTGAACAAAGATGAAGTGATCCTACTAGTGGGAAATGGAGCAAAAGTTGCTGCATTAGCTGTAGGAACTTATTGTTTAGCAATGCCTTCGGGCAAATTCATTTATCTTAATAATTGTTATTATGTTCCGAATATTATTAAAAATATTATTTCAATTTCTGTATTGGATATGGAAGGTTTTGACGTTATTATAAAGAACAATGGTTGTTCTATTTATAAAGACGATGTTTTATATGGTATTAGAAATTTGCGAAATAGACTTTATACACTTGACTTGCAAGAAAATATATTTCAAATTGAACAAACTAAGAAAAGGAAAAGATATGATATTAATTATACCTACATGTGGCACTGTAGACTTGGTCATATCAATGAAACAAGATTATCCAAGTTGCATAAGGATGGGTTCCTAGAGCTATCCGATTATGAATCATATCCAACTTGTGAATCTTGTCTCATGGGTAAAATGACTAAATCTCCTTTTAGTGGAAAAGGAGAGAGAGTTACAGAGTTGTTGGCATTGATTCACACAGACGTTTGTGGACCTATGACAACAAGTGCATGGGGTGGGTATTCTTATTTTATTACTTTCACTGATGATCACTCAAGATTTGGATATGTGTATTTAATGAAATACAAATCAGAATCATTTGAAAAGTTCAAAGAGTTCAGAAGTGAAGTAGAGAAACAAACGGGCAAGAGTATTAAGATACTTCGATCAGATCGAGGTGGAGAATACTTAAGCAGTGAGTTTCTCAATTGTCTCAGAGAAAATGGTATAATCTCACAATGGACTCCTCCAGGTACACCACAGTTACATGGAGTATCTGAAAGGAGAAATCGAACACTGTTGGACATGGTTCGATCCATGATGTGTTTTACCGACCTTCCAATTTCCTTCTGGGGATATGCCCTAGAAACGGCTGCATACCTACTTAACAAGGTACCTACCAAATCCGCCCCAAAGACTCCATATGAGATGTGGAAAGGGAGGAAACCAAATCTTAAGCATGTTAAGACTTGGGGTTGTCCAGCTTATGTCAAAAAGTTTGAAAATGATAAGCTACAGACTAAATCCGATAAGTGTAGATTTGTGGGATACCCTAAAGAAACCGTAGGGTATTTTTTCTATCATCCAACTGATCAAAAGGTGTTTGTTGCGAAACATGCTACCTTCTTGGAGAAAGAGTTTATCCATGAAGGGGTCAGTGGGAGCAAGATATATCTTGAAGAAGTTCAAGAACCACAAGTTACCACGGACCAAAGTCAGGTACCTAACCAAGTAGAAGAACCTACTGTACCACACCCTGTTCGTAAATCTGGAAGAGTACCGAAGATACCTGAGAGGTATGGATTCGTTATAGAGGATAACGATGAGGTACACATCATGAATGATGATGATCCATTGAATTACGAGCAGGCTATGAGTAATAAAGACTCAGGGAAATGGCTTGAAGCCATGAAATCCGAAATGGACTCCATGTATGAAAACAAAGTATGGTCTTTGGTTTCACCACCTGAAGGTATTAAACCTATTGGGTGTAAATGGGTTTTTAAGAAAAAGACTGGAGCAGACGGAAAGGTAGAGACCTATAAGGCCCGACTGGTTGCAAAAGGTTTCAAACAAAGACAAGGAGTTGACTATGATGAAACCTTCTCACCAGTAGCCATGCTCAAGTCCATTCGGATTTTGCTTGCGATTGCAGCTTACAACGACTATGAGATCTGGCAGACGGACGTGAAAACGGCCTTCCTCAATGGGAAACTTGAGGAGGATGTGTATATGACACAGCCAGAGGGATTTATTTCAAAAGTTGGAACAAATCAAGTCTGTAAGCTACAACGATCCATTTATGGGTTGAAGCAAGCTTCTCGTAGATGGAACATTCGTTTTGATGAGACAATCAAAGAGTTTGATTTTATCAAAAATGAGGATGAACCATGTGTATACAAGAAGGTTAGTGGGAGCGCAGTATCATTCCTTGTATTATATGTTGATGATATATTACTGATAGGGAATGACATTCCTATGTTACAATCCATTAAAATCTGGTTATCTAAAAACTTCTCCATGAAGGACCTGGGTGAAGCATCCTATATTTTGGGGATAAAGATCTATAGAGATAGATCTAAAAGGATGCTCGAATTATCCCAAGGAACGTACATTGATACGATGCTAAAGAGGTTTAGCATGGAAGATTCCAAAAGAGGTCTCATGCCGATGAGCCATGGAATAAATCTCTCCAAGAAACAGGCCCCAAAGACACCTGAGGAGAGAGACCGTATGAGTAAGATCCCTTATGCTTCTGCAATAGGATCTATCATGTACGGTATGATATGTACTAGACCGGATGTTGCTCACGCACTTAGTGTAACAAGTAGATACCAGTCAAATCCAGGAGAAGAGCACTGGAAGGCAGTGAAAAATATCCTAAAGTACTTGAGAAGGACTAAAGATATTTTTCTTGTCTACAGTGGGTCTGAATTAAAACACGAGGGATTCACGGACTCAAGTTTTCAAACAGACCAAGATGACAGTAAATCTGTTTCAGGGTATGTGTTTACCTTCAACGGAGGTGCAGTGAGTTGGAAGAGTTCCAAGCAGCAAACGGTTGCTGATTCAGTGACAGAGGCAGAGTATATAGCTGCAAGTGAAGCTGCAAAGGAAGCTGTTTGGATGAAGAAGTTCATAACTGAACTTGGTGTGGTTCCTAGCATTGGAGAAGCAGTTCCCGTATACTGTGACAACACCGGAGCGGTTGCACAGGCTAAGGAACCCAGGTCTCATCAGAAATCTAAACACGTGTTGCGGCGATTTCACTTGATCAGGGAGATCATTGAAAGAGGAGACGTCACCTTGGAGCGTGTAGACTCTCAAGACAACATTGCAGATCCATTTACTAAAGCTTTAACACAACAGCAGTTTGATCGTCACTTAGAGAAGATGGGTATGAGATACCATGGCGATTGGCTTTAGTGTAAGTGGGAGATTGATAGTAGTGTGCATACAAGCCAATCATGTATGATGACAAAGCACATACTTTGTAAACAATCTTATTTATTTATTAATAAAATATTCATTTAAGGCATATAATTATCTATATGGTGCTGTTTTTATAATATGTAAATAACCCATAGTTTTAAGCAATGCTTTTAGAATCATGATGAGATCATGATAATGAAATCTAAATTCTTAGAAAGCTTAAAAACTAAAATATTTCCCAATTATGGGATTTCTAAAATGGGGATTAGTAAATCCGGATAGATTGGTACATATGTTGCTTGCTCATTGGATGAGGATGACTGATCTCATGGTCATTTGTGTGGAGACACTAAAGCAAGTATGTAGGTGCTTATTGGAGAATAAGTTCACTGAACGTGACTAGCTATGGAATACCTAATGGAGTTTTACTCGCCTGTCAATAGGAATTCCTAATGTGATAGTAGTACATGTGATCCTTGGACTTGAGATCATCATAGTATCTTGTATGTAACAAATTATACTTTGACTAATTCCTTAAGGCCTTTTAAGGCATATATAGGGTATGCTTGGGTGTAATGAGTTACATATGGAGATAATGAATGATCAATAAAGAATCTACCACCTCTAGTAAAAGAGGAGATATGTCCTATGTGATTCGTTAAATGACAACCCAGGAATCCTTGGCCAATGTAGAATGAAATTAGAAAGAGGTTTCTAATTTGCATTATTTGAAGTTGTGCATTTTCTAATCGAAATACATATAATTAAATAAATTAAGACTTGACAGTAAATCCATGTTTTATATTTAATTGGGACATTGTATGGTGGAAGGATTGAATTGTACGGTAATTATTAACTCACAGGTTCTTTTATGATTAATGTTGAAATCTATATTATCTGAAAAGTCGTTGATCGCTAGGGAGGCTTATCCCTATTGTAGAATAAATGTTATTTATTTAAATAGATTATTAGTTTAATTTGTTTATTTAAATAAGATTAGAATTGTTCTAATTGATTTATTCACAACCGGTTTAATATGGAGAACCTAAAGGGTCACACCATAAAAGGAAGAGGAATTATTTAAGAAGAAAATGGCATGATAGTAATAATGCATTAAGTATAATTAATTTAATCTATGATGATAGAATAAATTAAATAGCTTAATGTTTATTATTTAATATTTTAGAAATATTAAATATAAATTAATAAGAGGAGTCTTATTAATATTATTATTATTATTATTATTTTAATTCTAAAGGAGTTTAGAAATTAATATAATATCAGTACTCTCTCTCAATCCTAATAAAGATTAGGATAAAAATTAATTAAAAGTATTTAATTAATTAATTAAATAAAACCCTATTCTAATTGGATTAGGAGGGTCAACCTAATATCTATATAAGAGAGTCTTATATCAGAAATAAGGAACGTGAATTTTTCAAGAGTTGGGAGTACACATATTCTATAGAGATAGAAACAAGGGTTAAGCCAATAACCCATCTTACTGAGTTCTTCATCTTCCTTGGTGGATCACCGTTAGAGGCCAAATATTTGGGTGGCTGACATTGATCAAGGGAAGGAGCCACTACAGAGGAATCAAAGGAATTAAAGGAGTAGAACTTGTACCTGAGGAAGCTTGGATCTTCAAAGGTATAATTCTGTTTTTCTCCTTCTTCATTCACCGATAATTGATGCATAAGAATGATCATGGTAATGGGTTTGTATAAATTTTTGAAAACCTAGTTTTTACGCTTCCGCCCTATTTATGTGATTTGATTGCATGATTGTGTTACGTACAAACCCAACAGTTCCATCCACCCTCCATCAGTAACTCAAGTACGTTATCAACGGCAGCATCATCATAGTGAATGCTGAACCGGAATACCCTACCCACATACATGGGGACATGCCAGTGATTAGCCTGGACACTGGGGTTGAGCCTGCAAGTTTTCAAGCTCTCGAGGTGAGTGATATTCAATATCTACCGATTGGGGCACCAGCCCTAAAGCCAAAAATTTCCACTGAAATAATGACAGTGGGCCAAGAAATGGTAGCTGCGGGTTTCCAGCCTGGAGAAGGGTTAGGAAAAAATAAGCACAGCATTAAGATGCCAATCCAAATCCCAAGTCAGATGGGAAGAGCAAGATTGGGATTTTTATTCGGGTCAAACCACCGGAATCCACACAAACATCCCAAGGCTCAAGCCTCCACGATTGTGCTCCTAAACCTCACAAATACCGAATGGGTGAAACCTACGAGGAAGATCCCTATGGGGGCATCAGCCATGCTATTTCCTTTAATTATACCTGTCCATGAAAGAAAAGCCCTCAAGCCTGAGGCAGATAGAGAAAAGGGAAAATAAAAGATCCTGTACGGAGGACGAGACCCATTCGCTAACATGAAAGTCATTATCAACTACGAAGGGATGAATGATGACTCCCAGATAGTGACGACGAAGATCGTGCTCACTTTCCTCACAGCAAATAGAGGAACAATCCCCAAAAAAGCCTCGGCCATATCCTAAGGGATGTCTCAGTTGTCATTCAAGACGAGACAGACGAGCACACTTCCAATATCCTCCATATCCATAAGGATCTAACCTTGGATAATTGGAGCAGTGACCCTTGCCTCAGTCAAAAAGGGTAAAGGGGCAGACAATCAATCTGCCCTTAATTATGCTTTCATTTACTGCTTACTTTTGATTGTACAGCTGGAGCAGTCACTTTTGTCATGCTTTACAAATGCTATGTATACTTAAATAGTTGTGTCTATTAATGGAAGCATTTTTGTTTTCAGGACCCAAGCATTGGATGTGTGTGTCTCTGCTGATGAGCTGTCAACCTGTCAACATAACTCCAACTATGATGCAAGATTGAGCTTCGACTTGACGGATCTTGATCAAGAGGAGGAAGATGACTATGAGGTGCCAGAGGAGATCAAGGAATGGGTCAAAGACAAACCCAAACCAAACCTCGACCAAACCTCCACCATCAATATAGGAACCTCCGAAACCATCAAAGAAATCCAAATAGGTTTAGACCTCACATCGGATCAAAAAGCCGACCTGATCCCGCTCATGACACAGTACCAGGATGTATTTGCATGGTCGCATGAAGACATGATCGGTCTATCCACAGACATTGTCATCCATCGAATGCCCATTAAAGAAGGGTTCAAACCAGTCAAACAAAAGCTCAGACGATTGAAACCTGAGTGGAGTCTCAAAGTCAAAGAAGAAATCGTTAAGCAATTCAAAGCCGGGATCATCATGGTATTAACATATCTTGAATGGCTATCAAACATAGTCCCCGTGCCTAAACCAGGAGGGAAGGTACGAGTCTCCGTGGATTATCGGGATCTAAACAAAGCCTGTCTCAAGGACAATTTCCTGGTACCTTTTATCCACATCCTGATTGACAATACTGCGCAGTACGGCATGTATTCCTTCGTAGACTGCTTTGTTGGTTACCATCAAATCATAGTTACTGAAGAAGTCTGGGAGAAAATAGCTTTTATCACTCCCTGGAGAACTTTTTGCTAACGATGACTATCCTTCGGCCTCATCAATGCCGGAGCAACGTATCAGCGAGCCATGATGGCCCTCTTTCATTATATGATGCACAATGAAATAGAAGTCTATGTTGATGACATCATCATCAAGTCTCGGAGGGAGGATGATCACATATACCATCTTAAAAAGCTGTTCAACAGGGTGCGCAAGTACAACCTCAAGCTAAACCCCGCTAAATGCGCTTTTGGCGTCAAGGCAGGCAAACTACTAGGATTCTTGGTGAGCAATCGGGACATTGAGTTAGACCCTGCCAAGATCAACGCCATTTCTGAAATGCCCGTGCCTCGTACAGAGAAGGAGATACGAGGATTCCTAGGAAGGATCAACTTCATAAGTCGATTCATTTCCCAGCTCACAGCAACCTGTGAGCCTAACTTCAAGCTGTTAAGGAAGAATTCCTCCATCAAATGGAATGAGGATTGTCAGCAAGCCTTCTGTAAGACCCCAACTTTTATGAATAAAGATTTAATTTCCTCTATATATTATTTGAAATAGTAAGGGATGATTTGATAAATGTGATAAGTTATGGGTGGAATATACAAATTTTACATAGTAAGCAAGTGGTTATAAAATATTCGTTGTGTCAAGAAATATTCGTTTGGTCGAGGAATATTCTTTTTGTCGGAGAATATTCGTACGACGGAGCAGTCATTGGTGGACCCCACAACGGAATGAATGTCGGATATAGAAAGCGACACAAGTAATTTTTATAAAAATAACGGTAAAACTATTACCGTTAAACTGTTGAAATACCCGGTGATAAAAAATACAGTAATACGCGTTGTTGCACAGTAGCACACGGTATTGCACAGTAATTCTAATGATTCTTACGTAAGAAGTCACTTACTCAATAATTGTTACAGTAATTACTGTTCAATATTTTATTTTATTGATTCAATAATTGCTACATTCATAATTGCATAATATTTTATTGATTCAATAATTGCTACGTTGATATTTTATATTATTGATTCAATAATTGTTACAGTAACCATTGCATAGTATTTTACATTATCAAATCAATAATTCATATTATTTAAATAATATTATTAGATAGCATTATTGACAATGTCTAGAAAGTTCTGTCGAGGAAAGGGGTTAGGTTATATAATTGCGCGCCAATGAGGAGAAAACCTTATCGAAAAGTCTCCTCTTTCCTGTGAACGACCTGATTGTCAATATTGTAGTTCTGTAATATTATTTGTGAATAATTAATTGTTGATATACATGATAAGGAAATATTTATTTTAATTTTGATATAAAAGGGAAGAATTTTTAGCATGTGACATTTGTTGAAAGTTGGCATTTTATCTTCTCCGATAAAATAATTCATTCAAATATATTATTATAATATTACATTATAAAATTATAATGTGATAATATAATAATTTTATGTGATTGGTGGGAATATGGATGGAGGCTTGAAATTTTCAAAAGTTGTATGCTGAAGCTTGTTTTTCAAAAGTAGCATGCTGCTGAGTCATCCGTATGTGAATTTGAGTCATTTTTTCGTTCGGAATTTGGAAAAAGTTTCTTCTACAAAGTTGTAGAGATTCAAATTTCATATGGAATGGATATAAGGTTCGTATTTTTCTGATAAAAGGGTTATTTATTATGACTTATTGAAGTTTCGAAAATAAATATTTTAATATATATTTATATATATTATAAACATATGGGATTCATTATTGGTGGCTGATTTTTGTTCAAATGTGATGTGCTGGTGGATTGTCAAAATTGTAAGGCTTGGAAAAATTCATCCGTTGGTGAAAAAGTCTATATTGGTGTTCTGGCATTTTTCTATAAATAGGGTGCTTAAGTTAGAATTGAAAATTACACCAGAATCAGAAAATTTTCTCTCTATAATATCGAGCATATTTCTTGTGAGTATTTAGATACTTTGAGTGTTAATAACAGTGCAAGTTTTTCTCATCATTATATTCGATATTCCAGTCAGATCAAGTATTATACTGAGGTAAAGGATGTTATTTTTCTCGTAAATGATGTTATTTCCTTTCAATATTCATAATGAATATTATTTTCTTTCATATTCCATATTATGGAAGTAATAATATTTCATTTCATATTCCTAAATCTAAACTTACTACGGTAAGTATTGCTTCTATAATTCCTGAAATAATCAGAAATTTCTTGAGTTTTGCGCTTCATTTAGTATCATTTCACCGGAATAATTTTCTAAACTTTTTATGAAAATTTACAACTTTTCATAACGAGTTACTATTCACGGTAAAAAAAATATTTTTTTTCTTCCAAATTATCTTTGATTGGATCCAAGTTTTGATCTTTATTCTTGAACCCTGGATAAATTCTCTAATATTTGTCCTTTATCTCACTGGATTCGTTTTTCGTGTTATTTTTCATCATCCTCAGTCCTAAATGGTGATATAACTGAATATCTTTGGCCTGTAGTGCAAAGATGAATGATTACTTGATGAATATCTTTGGCCTGTAGTGCAAAGATAAATGATTACCTGATGAATATCTTTGGCCCGTAGTGCAAAGATGGACAGGTGTTGAGATGAACATGACCAACTGGTGATACAAATGAATATCTTTAGCCCGTAGTGTAAAGATGAATATTTAATTCAAGATGTATATTGATTGATGTTACAGGGATGAAATATTGATGGTGGACTTTTAAACCATAGAAGATGGTAGACATCATTCTCTACGTAACTCTTCTAATGAATTGTTAATTCCGCTGCAGTTGTTGATCTAAAACTTGTTGTCCATAATATTTTATCTGATTTGTTGAAGACTAACGATAATTTATTTTCCATTATCTTAGTCATAATATTCTTTACGGGGCTAGTTGAGCTCACCCTTTTCTTCCATTGTTCTCTTCAGGAAATGATAATGTTGCGGGAACTAGTCGGGGAACAGTGTGATGGTCAGAATAGAGCAGTAGTAGTCCTCACTATTTTTGTAAAATAGTGTGATAATAATTGTAATTATTGAGGACTAAATTTGAGTGTTTATATTTCGTATTATATACGATTTGTATTGAAACTCACAGTTTGTGTGGTCGTATTTTGCACGACCGTATATTATAAAAGATTGTATTTGGATTCTGTACCATGTATTTGGCGACTCAGAATGGGTTGAGTATTGAACCTATTTTGGGGGCATCACACCTTCCTTGCCATCAAAAAGCAGTTTGTCAAAGCACCTATTTTGGTACCTCCTAGGGATGAAGTCCCCTTATTCATGTACCTGTCCGTCAATGACAATGCCATTGGCTGCATGCTAGGACAGAAGGATGATAGTAGCAAAGAAAGAGCTATCGACTACATCAGCAAAAGATTTAGCAGTGGGAAATAGAAGTATACCCTGATCGAGAAGACATGCTGTGCATTAGCATGGGCCGCCATGAGGTTGTAACACTACTTGCATGGGCACACGACATATCTCATATCCCGTATAGATCCACTCAAATACGTCTTTAACAAACCAATGTTAGATGGCCGGCTGTCTAAATGGCAGTTGATTCTACAGCAGTTCGACATTGTCTACGTGACTCAGAAGTCTATCAAAGGCCAAGGCATTGCAGATCAATTAGCAGAACCACCTTCAGGAGGGTTCGAGCCCCTGGAGACATATTTCCCAGATGATGGGATTATGATAATTCAACAACTCCAGTCAGAGAATACAGTCCGACCATGAAAAATATATTTCGACCGAGCGGTAAACATAGAAGGTTCCGGAGCTGGGGCAGTCCTTATCTCTGGTACAGGTGATCAATATCCTGTGGTTACCAAACTTTAATTTGGCAACACCAACAACACAGCCGAGTACGAAGGCTGTATACTGGGGTTGAAACTAGCCTAATCCATGGGTATCAAACACTTATTGGTCTTTGGAGATTCCGAGTTGGTCATCAGACAAACCACCAGCAAGTATCTCACAAAAGAACTGCATCTGCTGCCATATCATAGGCAGGTCCTCAAAATGTCCTAAGAGTTCGAAGCAATAACCTTTGTCCACATTCCTCGGGGTCAAAATGACTTTGCCGATACACTGGAAATGTTGGCTTCATTAATCCGCATATCCAACAAGAGCGGGTTTCTCAACATCCAGTTCACAAATCAAAAAGCCCCAACGTACGAGAATTATATTAGAGAAGTATCAGATGAAATACGTCCTGTCAAGCAACCTTGGTTTCAAGACATCAAGGAATATCTCTGTGATGGATCTACAACCGCTGGTGCAAGCCAATCAGAGCGGAAATGGATTCTCAGAATGGCCATGAAGTTCTATCTAAGTGGAGATGCATTCTACAAAAGGGATGCTGGAATAGGCCTGTTAAGATGCCTTGACAAGGAGCAAGCCCAAATACTAATGGATGAAGTCCATGGCGGAGTCTATGGTCCACACATGAGCGGCCATCTGCTGGCCAAGAAGATAATCAGAACAGGACATTACTGGATCTCGCTCAAAGCTGATTGCGATGATCACGTCAAGAGATGCTTTCAATGCCAAACACATGAAAATACCATCCACGCTCCTCTAAATGAGCTGCACAACATGAGTGCACCATGGCCTTTTTCTATGTGGGGAATGGACGTGATAGGTCCAGTCGAACACAAAGCCAGCAACGATCATCGGTTCATCTTCACCATGATCGACTACTTCGCCAAATGGGTTGAAGCAGCCTCTTTACCTAAAGTCACAAAAGAGGTCATCATCAGTTTCATCAGAAATAATGTGGTCTGTCGATATGGACAACCGAAGGTGATCGTATCAGACAACGCCAAAAACCTGAACAATAAAATAATGGTAGAACTGTGCGACAAATTCCACATTAAGCATTTTAACTCCATCATCTATCGGCCCAAGATGAACGGTGCTGTCGAAGCGGCCAACAAAAACATCAAGAAGATCATGCAAAAAATGTTTGCCAAACACAAAGACTGGCCTGACCTGCTACCTCTCACCCTGTTAGCCTATAGGACGTCAATGCGCACCTCTACTGGGGCTACCCCCTATTCACTGGTCTATGAAATGGAAGCAGTCCTCCCCATAGAAGTAGAGATGGAGTCTTTACGAGTATTAATAGATGCTTAGATGGGCAAAGATCAATGGTTGCAAGACCGATATCATCAACTGTTCGTGATAGACGAAAAGAGGGCCACAGCCATTTTCCACGGACGGTTATACCAGCAAAGGATTGCCAGGTCCTACAAAAAGAAAGTCCAAATTCGGTAATTCAAAGAAAATGATTTGGTGCTAAACAAAATCCTGGCCAATCAGGATGAAGCCAAAGGAAAATTTGCCCCAAACTGGGAAGGCCCTTTCATTGTCAAGGAACTGCTGACAGGGGGAGCCATCAGGCTACAAGAAATGGACGGGAACGAATTTCCCCAACTCATCAATTCAGACATCGTGAAAAAGTACTACGTCTGAAGCACATGCATACCCGCATCTGGGTCCTATAAATCGAATCAGGTTCGGCTTTTCACTAGAGAAGCATGAACTACGAATGACCTGATCTCCCTCAACCTGGGAGTACGTAGGCAACCATCTATGGTGCGGTCAAACCAAGCAAAAATCCAAAGAACTTGCATATCCCAGCATCAAATTCCAAAGCTCATCGAACCAGATTCAAACCCCAGATGAACTCTTTGCAAACCTCTTTAATTAAACAACCAGAACTACGCATGACCTGATCTACCTCAACTCGGGAGTACGTACTACGGCGGGGTTTGACCTTTAAGAAAAAACAAAAAATGGAAGACCAGTTCCAAGACACCGAAGACAAATAAAAGCTAAATGTTGTCAAGCTTTCTGGTTACCAAACCCATTTGAGGAACTCCCTTGACACCTCAACTGTCAGTCCATCAAGGAGAAGCTCAAAATGCATCAATAACTGCGAGTCATGACAGAAGTGGTAATCACTCAGCGATGACAATACATATCTAAGCAGGGAAGTATCTCAAAAATATATTTCTCTAATATAAACTGCTTTATATACATAGTGCCCTGTACATGACAAAAATGGCTGAGCTAATCTGTGCAGGAAAAATAAAGCTAGTCTATGGACCCAAGGACAAGCGGGTCAGCAATGCCAGCATGGCATCTCTCTCTAAAGGTGGAGGAACATCTGTAAGAGTAGTCCACTCAGCCTCTATACGGCTAAGAACATCCACAGTAATTTACAAGGTGGCACTGTGGTCATCAATGTAAGCACTCATCTCGGTAACCAAATCATGGGTGTAAGATCGGAGAGCAGTACTATCAGCAATGTGGAAATCACGAGAAGCTATAGCCTCATCCCTCTCTGTAAAAACTGCATCCCGAGAAATCAAAGTCTCCTCAATCTCAATATATGCTGCATCTCTGGCTGAGTGAACCTCGTCTTGCTCCACAATGTCAGTATCTAAAGCAGAGCGAAGCTCCTCCCGCTCAATCAATCCAGTATCCAAAGTGGTCCTAAGACCATCCTTCTCAGTAAAAGCTAAATCCCTGCCAGACAGGGCAGCCAACATCTGAGAACTAGCTGAATCTCTCTCAAAGGTCATCCTGAATAGAGAATCTGACAAAGCTGGATTTGTCCCTGTGGGAATAACCGGGGGATCACTAATCAAAGCTACCGCCAAATCTGCGAATAGCTCATCCTCAGTAGGAGAATCAAGATCCTCCATGGGCTCCTCCTTGTCAGAATCCGCAAGTAGAGGTAAATGAAGCTCTGCTACTACGACTGCGGTCTCTGCCTCTAACCATGCAGAATATTTCAGAGAATGACCCGGATGTCTACTGGAGAACTTAGTCCTCTCCCTGTGAGTCCAACACTCATAGACTCTAACCAAGTCGGCCGGGGACATAGATGAAGCCGACGTCCTCTGATCAGCAGAATCCTCAAAATGGTGCATACTCTGCTACTGATCAAACTGCTCCACAACTGCCAAGGGATGATAAGTAGTCACTCCCCTTAATCCTGCCAAAGGCAAATAATCCATGCCAGATGCATGAGTAATGAAGCTGAACGGGGTCGCCATCCCTGAGCATAACAAAACTGCGAACGGATGCTCAATATCCGATAAAAATGCTAACTAGGACTCTGAGTCGACGCAATCAAGCGGACGAAAGGAGTAAACTGAGGATATTTCGTGGCTAAAACAATAGGCATGAGGTCTAAAGGATCCAATCGGTCATATGTGTGATATCAACCACATATACAGCACGACCGAGCTACCCCAAAAAAATCCCACTAGATGGGTACTGCAATAGGTGAGCGACCTCAGAGTCTCTGCCAAGATCATAGGGATAATGGTACTACCCTGCCTAAGGGCTCTGACTACGATAACCAATCCCACATTAAGGTGATCTAAACGCAATGGCATGTAAACATACGCCACGATGCACATCAACAGCATGTCTATCCTGGCTGTCTACCAATCCTCTATGAAAATGACGAAATCTCTGACGTGACGGTCGTAGCTGTCAAGCTCACCATAACGCTTTATCAAGAAGTCAAGGGAGATCACATGACCTGAAACAATCTCATCCATAACTATGCTCTGCCGAAGACCGGGCAGCCGAGTAAACGGTCTCCGCATATCACTGATAGCCATCCAAGCACACGGCGACTCTAAATCCAAACTAGTAAATCTCTGGTACTCCTCCAGAGTAGGCGAAAGCTCACACCGCCCAATGCGGAATACTTGTCTCTCTGGTACCCATAAGGGTAGGACACCATCAATAAAGCCATCTGGAACCCTAAACTCTACAAGGGCCATCGAATGCCCCAGCATCTGGTCAACTGTCCCCCTAGCTGGAAAGGGCAGGACTATCATACCATGACCGCAACTATGCTGCCACCTCTGACAGTGGCAAATGCTCTATATGGCTAACTGCAGACGTCGTCATCTGTAGCACCGTATCACAAGACCGTCTAGAGGTCAAGTCAAATCGTAGCTGTCTAAATGTATACACATGATACATGCATGAGGACAATGATATAAACATGATGCAGCAGATAAAGATGACAGAAATATCTATAAAAAGCTATCTACTACATACATCATCCCTATATCCTGGTACAAAGTGAAAGGACGAATACAGGGAAATGGGGCACCACCACCCAGCTAATACAGTGGTCTATTAAAATGATGGCACAAACGCCGAATAGCCAAAATAGTGGCTGACCAAAAATATAGCTGCCATAGCTATCACAGGAAGTTAAAGACCTCGGTATCAAATTGATCAACCTGCTCCAGATCCTCTATCTGCACAAAGCTGCTGGGATCAGGCATATCTGGGCAGTATAAGGGAGGATCTGCCCCTGTATAACTGCTACTAGACCTGAAGAGGGGCCTGCTCTAGAGCTGGATGGGTCAAATAAAGATGCCTTTGATGGATCTCGGCTAAGGTGCCTGATAAAAAAATGAGCCTGGTCCAACTCCCTAGTCAGATGCGCTATCTGGTCTGCATGAGTAGGCTCTCTAATACAAGCTATCCAGTCCGTCATCATCACGGATCCTGGCACCATGTCTGCCATAAAATGGGTGGCACGAGTCTGAGCCCCGATAGTGCGAGGACTCCACCAACTGTAAAAGGCTGCCTGGCTGTATGGGCCCTCTGATAGATCAAAGTCGTCTATACCCTCCAAAGGAATGTCTGTCAAAGGCTGTGATAACCCGAATAATTATAGATGGTGAATTATATAGTATATTAATTCTACGAGTAGAATATATGGTAATGATCTTTAGTAAGGGAAGGAATGAGTTAAAGAAAATATATTATATTTGATATACGATTGTGTTTGATTGAAGGTTAAGTAATAAAACCTTAACCTTGTTGAAGATGTGAATTTAGTAGAGATATATGTGTAGTTTATATAAATGTCGTTATGATAATGAGTTAAAGTTATTCAACAATAAAATTGTGAAAGAGATTTTTGTGAAAACTTGAGTAAGGTAGGGTTTCGGTGATTCCGAGGACGGAATCCTTATAAGGAGGGAAGAATGTGACATCCCAAATTTTTAGAATTTATAAATGAGAATTTAATAAATAAAATTCTTATTATCTGATGTTTTGAGTTTAAGTATGTGAATACGTGTCATATATGGTGAAATATGTGAATCTATGTGAAGATAATTTAAATATTAATGTTAATATTTATTGGAGTAAATAAATATTTTAATTGAATTATTTATTGAGTTAAATATATAATTATGTGATTATTATGGAGTAATGTAATTAAGTGTAGTATATTAATTAAATGAATATTTAGTATTTAATTTAATTGATATAATGATTTTATGTTATAGTTCTAATTTAATTGAGATAATTAAATTAGATGAGTAATGTGATGAGTGTTACATGCAATTATAATTAGCAATTAATTGTAATTATGTGACAATTTTATGTGCTTAATTGATGTTAGACTTTTAATTAATTAAATTAGAATGTTAAGATTTAATTAATTAAAGAGTAGCATTAAAGTATGTGTTAAAAGGATTTATTAAAATAAAGAAAAGAGTTTTTAAATAAATGTTTTTTTCAAACAAGGCCCTTACTTTTGTTTTAAAACTGTTTTACCCAAACATGACCTTAACTACTAAAAATCTGTTTTTAAAATAACTTGTTTTGCCAAACAAGCCTTAGGGCTTTTAAAAAAAAATTCAAAGGTGTAACCTCTATTTTAATTGTAATTAGTATAGGATTTATTATATACATTAATATTGTAAGTTACATATTATGTATATATGTTGTATGTATATTTTGTATATACGTTGGTTAAAAGAACAAAACAAAGGTTAGTCTGTATTAGAGAGAAAACACAGAGAAAGATGGAGTGAAAAGAGAAGAAGGGAAGAAGAAGAGAAAGAAAGGGGAAAGAGACCTTGAAAGAATTCTCGCTAAGCCATTATCTTCTTCTCCTAGGCATAATCAAAGGGTATAACTTCTAAATTTAGTTTTAATAATGTGTTTTATGTTGTGGAACTTCTCTGTAAAAACGTTTTTCATGCAAGTTAGTAATTTTGTTGAATATATATTAGAATTTTGTTAATATACTGTTTATAAATTTAATTAGATGCCATAAACAATGATTTTCAGAAATCAAATTGATTGTAGAAACATGTTTTAATAGAAAAGTTATGTTCATATGAGTTCATATGAGTTTTAGGTATTATGGTTGATTTTAGTTTGAAGAAATTGATGAAATTGATATATGTTAATATGTTTATTAAGAATTTGTTTGATGCTATCTTCAATTACGTATATAATGCATGTATATAGAGTTAAATTGCTTGAGAAAGTGATTTACAGTGAATGGTTTTATAAAACATATAAGTTTTATGAAGATATCAAATTTGATTTCTAAAACTTTTGATTATTGTTGTTTAAATGTTTTTGTGTTTGGAGATATGTTATATGAGTGTATTGTATCAAGTATATGCTATACATTGTTCTAGTTATTGCCGTTTGATGGCATGTTGGGTTTAATCGGTGAAACAGGGAGGCTGCACTGCCTGCTTCTGTCTGCGTACCTGCGCAGCTGCGCCGGGAGCACAGCCAGAAGCAGCGCAGCTGCGCCACTGGATTTTCTTAGGCTGGTCAACTGCGCAGCTGCACCGGTGCCAAGGCTTATGGCTGCGCAGCTGCGCCGTGTCCTGGGCAGAGGCAGTGAGTTTTATTTAAGTGTGCAGTTTATTTTTATGACTAAGTTACATTGTTGCTAGAATAATGATCATATATTTAAGTTGCAATAGTATGTTGATAACATGAATTTGATAATTTGGTAATTGTAAAAGAAAAGAGGTTTTGAAAACCTTAAAGTATTAATTGAATTATTGTTTAATGGTGAATTGGTTAATTATAATTTGTATAATTATAATCAAGAGTAAATGTTTAAATTAAATTATAATTTTTGTTAAATTATAATGAATATTAGTTGATTTATTTTAATCAATTAGATGTTAATTTAAATTATAATTTATGTAATTATAATTTAATAAATGCATGTTTAATTATGGATTATAAATTGATAATTGCATGATTAATTATAATTTGTGTAATTATAATGCATGGTATAGTTTAATTGATTATAAGTTATAATTTGTTTAATTATAACTTAATATGTGATTATAATTTGGAATAATTATAATCAAGGTAAAAGTGTAATTTAAATTATAATTTATATAATTATAATTTAATGAGGGCATGAATAAAAATTGAGTATTTATAATCTAAGTAATGGGTTAAGTTAAGTATGCTTAAATTATGATTTAATGCATGATGTAGTTGATTCATTATAAATTATGATTGTTTAATTGTAGTTTGATTAAAGTGGATGTTCAAATCATAATTTGTTTAATTATAATTTAAAATGAGTATGTAATTATTAGTTGATTAATCATGAGAAATGTAAAATGATTATGTGATGTGATTAATTATGTGGTAATTAATTATTAACTTATAAGTTAAAGAGGAATGAGTTAACCTAAATTGGTTAACTAACGATGAGGATTAGCTATGTGATAATTAACTGATATTGTTAATTATACATATGATTTGACAGTGAGTGTCAAATGAGTAAATAGAAAAGAATTAGAAAGTATAAAGTATTATTTACTTAGACGTTTGATAAGCGTTGCTAGGTGACTAATAATTGATGCGTATGGTAATACGTTATGTAGGATCATGAAGCAGATTATATTAAGCTATTTTTCGATAATTGGTAATCTACGAGCCAGGCAAGTTTTTCGGTTCCTATTTTCTATGTGAACTTGATGATATTATGAACTGTTTTAAATTGTATTGCAAAGAGTATGCTATGTTGTATATGTTGCAAGCATGAAATGTTAAAGTCAATTTATGACTACATTGATTGATTTAATAATGTTGATTGAGTAAGGAACTCAATCTTTATATTTGTTATGTGATTAAAGAATGTATGCCATGTTACTTTAATATTGAGCATGTTAATTATGTGCTACGTGATGCATGAAAACTGTTAGATCTTGCTGAGCTGTCGAGCTCACTCTTGCAAATAACTATTTTTGCAGGTCAAGGATGCAAGGTAAAGATACGTGTTAAGTGATTTATAGAGATCAATGTTCAAGAATATTAGTTTTGTCAAATTTCAAATTATAGTTGATGTTTTCATTATAACTTAATTGTTAAGTTGTAAGTTGAGCTATCCGACGTATAATGGATATTGCTTAGTGATGTAAGACTTTGTATAGTCCTTTCGTTGTACCGATTCATGTAATAGAATTGAATCAAATATTTGTAATGTTAAGGTTGCGATTCAGGGCAATATAGAAAGAAAGTTTATAAAAATTTTAAATATTCCGCATTTTTAGTGATTTTAATATCGAATAATGATGTAAAGATAGATTAAAGATGTATTGCTAACGATCGAGGATGAGATTATATTGTATGAATTTTGTGGTCGTTACAAAGGCACTGACAATGGCTAGTAATGCCAAGCAGGAGGAGCAATGGGAATACGGATCTCCCCTATGACACTCCGAATGGCACGCTCTCCAAGATAGAGCTCCCAGCCTCCCTCCGTCAATATAGGGACTTTGTGGGTCGATAAATCAAACTCCCGACCAGTGGGGAAACCTCCATCAAATCCGACGGTCAAGTGCTCGGATGTGTACGACGTCCAGGTGATCGAGCCCGCCGTCAAAAGCTCCAACTGCAGACGGGCATGAGTGAATCCCTCAGCAATAGGGACCTCTGTCAAAATGGAGTGATGCCATCTCTGTCCACGTGGATAGGTCTCTAGACCTAATGCTGAAATGGGCCATAGGCAAAGAAGCCTCTCAAATGCCCAAAGCTATCCATGCAAATATCAAAAGTCCTCAGTGACCAAGACTGTAAAAAATAAGTGCAGAAATCAAAAAGGTACAGAAAGATGTACTCACCAGCAAAAACTGATGGAATCCTAACCAAGCCTCCATCACACCCTTCGAAAGTAGGCGCATGCCCCGGAGAAAATAGGCAAAGGTATAGGAGCCCCAATTAAAGTCACTAAGGCACTCTACATGCTGAATGGCATTGATCAAAGCAAAGGACACCGTCGACGAGTTGTCCGTCACAAAACAACCCCTGATGATTGATAAAAATAATTGCCTCAGAATGCGATCTCTAGCCCTCCGATCATCAGGCTGAGGCAACTGCAAAGTCCCGTCCTGGGCATCTATACTCAGGGGACCAAATCGGACTACCCGAACCTTGAATGCCAACAGAGGGACTTCCAACAGGGATCTAACTGCGGTGGGCAAAATGTCAGACACGATAGGCACTGTCTCACCCTCAAACTCAATACCGATGATAAATCTCCAGTCCATAGGAGTCATCTTCACCTCGCAATCAAGCAGATGAAGGGACTAAGTCTGGTGGAACCAGCGCTTAGACAAAGCCCACATATACCCCCAAGGGCAATAGCGGGGCAGGATAAAAAAGAAGGCCTAAAATCCCCAGCCATCTACAATCTCCCTGTAATCCTCTTGCAGAGTCTGATAGAGGGAGTGTACACTAAACCAGTTCCCTCGAGGCTATGTCAAGCCAGGGACCTGCATCAAAAATCAACCCATGTCAAAAACCTGTGCCTCGAGAATGGCCAGAATATGGGAAAAGAATCTAGAGGGAAGAAAGACTTCAAGTCACCTCGTTGGCCTGAAGATATCTCGAAGGATGACGACTCAAGTCGCCCAGCAACTCCTGTGTCTGTACTACAATTCCCTGGACCTCCGCACGTGGAACCTGAGCTGGAACAGAAGCAACAAAAGCAGCCTCCTCATCATCAATGTCAATGGGTTGCTCGTCTTGTACTGGACGTATCCTGCTCTCTACCAATCTGCGAGGCATCCTAGCTGGATGGGCATGTGGGACGAAAGAAGCCCTCCTTCGTCTAACGCCTGATGAAACCCTGGTAAAGCTGTCAAGTCTATCGCAATCCATTGCATACACCAGTACTCTGAAATCACTTCAGACAGGGTGTGGTAAGCCTAAAACCTGTGGCTTATTAATCAATCAATCCAGTATATATATTCAAGTCCTAAAACATGCATGGGTCCATCAAAAATACCCTTATAGTCAAAACTGCATGTTTTCAAAATCCCAGAAGCTCAAAACCTGCATTGTCAGTAAAAAACTCCCCACAGAGTCAAAAATTCATGCTTTTCAAAACCTAAGATTTTGGAAAAAATTTGCCAGAGTCTCCTTTGTAAAATGGACTGTCCACGTGCACACAGGCATGCCTAGGTGGCCATTCAGTAGCACACCTATCCAAAAGTAGAAACAGTTCATATTTACTGAAATAAATCAAAAACCAGCCTCACATGGTCTCCAAAATATCATAGTCTTTTTTAGTTGAAAATCCAAGCTCGCTAGGCCTCAAAAATGATGATTAGACTGACCAAAAAGCTCAAAATAGTACTGTCTCAGACCCTGAATTTTCTTACATCCAAACGTGCATTACAGTAAAATATTCATACATATGTTGACAAAAAAAATTCACAAGTCATATAGACATACATTTTTCATACATTACGTTTAAAAGCACCCTAGGTGCTTCACATGCTTTTAACGATCAAAAACTGTGAAAGAAGGATGTAAAACATTACCTGCGCTGCGCTGAATGCGTAGAAACTGACGGATTCAGAATTCGACTGCCAGAACTCTGTAGATCTGAAAAAGAAGAACGAAAATCATTTCACTGCTCAAACGAGAAACTTGCAAAATGAAAAATCCCACAGCACATTAAATAAGCTGGGTAGCCACAGCTCCACCTACGGCTGCCGCACCTCTACCTGCGGCAGCCAAGGTGGGTCCCACTCCCCCCGGGCCTTATTCGGTTCGAGTCGAAATAGAGTTTAAACGGGTTGCCAAGTCAAATCTAAAGAGAAATCGCTACATGATTGAGCGGTTTATCCAGAAATCCTGCGTTTAAGCAGCGTAATCCTGACGAAAAGGGAAATTACACGAAGACCCTTGATATTCATTCAAGAGCCATGTCTAGGGATTAACAGATCAAACTACAAAAAAACTACACAAGAATTGCGCGAAACTACCAAAACTGCCGTTTTTCAAAGTTCGGGTACTGATCGAAGTTAATTTCAGCCGTTGGCTCAGCCCCAGCGAAGTTCGGGTTCTGACCGAAGCAATTTCAGCCATTGGCTCAGCCCCAACGAAGTTTGGGTACTGACCGAAGTCAATTTCAACCATTGGCTCAACCCCAGCGAAGTTCGGGTTCCGACCAAAGTCAATTTCAGCCGTTGGCTCAGCCTCAGTGAAGTTTGGGTTCCAATCAAAGTCAATTTCAGCTGTTAGCTTAGCCCCAGCGAAGTTTGGGTTCTGACCGAAGCAGTTTTAGCCATTGGCTCATCCCCAGCGAAGTTCAGGTACTGACCGAAGCAGTTTCAGCCATTGGCTCAACCCCAGCAAAGTTCGGGTGCTAATCAAAGCAGTTTCAGCCGTCGGCTCAGCCCCAGCGAAGTTTGGGTACTGACCGAAGTCAATTTCAGCCATTGGCTCATCCCCGACAAAGTTTGGGTACTGATCGAAGTAGTTTCAGCCGTTGGCTCAACCCCAGCGAAGTTCGGGAACTGACCGAAGTCAATTTTCGGCGTTGGCTCAACCCCAGCGAAGTTCGGGAACTGACTAAAGTCAGTTTTAGCCTTTGGCTCAACCCCAGCAAAGTTCGGGTACTGACCAAAGTCAATTTCAGCCGTTGGCTCATCCCCAGTGAAGTTCGAGTACTGACCGAAGCAGTTTCAGCCGTTGGCTCAACCTCAGCGAAGTTCGGGTACTGACCGAAGCAGTTTCAGCAGCTGGCTCAGCACCATCGAAGTCCGGGTACTGACCGAAGTAGTTTCAGCCGTTGGCTCAACCCCAGTGAAGTTCGGGTACTGATCGAAGTCAATTTCAGCCGTTGGCTCAGCCCCAGCGAAGTTTGGGTTTCGACCGAAGCAGTTTCAGCCGTTGGCTCAGCCCCAGCGAAGTTCGGGTACTGACCGAAGTCAATTTCAGCTGTTGGCTCAGCCTCAGCGAAGTTCAGGTTCCGACCGAAGCAGTTTCAGCCGTTGGCTCAGCCCCAGTGAAGTTCGAGTACAGATTGAAATACATTCCAATCATTGGCTCAACCCCAATGACGCTTCAACTGACGGCTTAACCCCAGCCAATCAATAGAAGGGATCTGACAATGGAAATAATTATAATAATCCATCACAACTGATGGAATCTATTATACACATCCTCAAAGGGGATCATTGAGGTAGTATCATTCAGAATCTGCAAAGCTATCGCAAAGGACGTCATCCCTAACAGATCAAGATGGAAAAATCTGTGATAGCTTAACTCTGTCAATCTCATCAGAGTCAAACCAGTTATCGTGAATAATGTCATTCACAGTAGAAAATGACAAAGGTAGTTCGCGGTAACTCCCTAATACAATCAAAGGCTATACAAGATGGCATCATCCCCAGCAAAGTGATAACACACGCAACAAAAAGTAGCCCCATTCTACTTCAAGATGCCCAGCCTTCGAAATGGCTCTGGCATTTTCTATTCCCAATGTCTACTAATCTTTATCTTGTCCATTCCACTACGTTACATGGACATGATAAAGAGGGGCATCTGTAGACACTCGAGATTTTCCTTACCCCGATACTCATCCAGTAGAAGGGTAAAACCGTCAATCAACCCAAATCCGATCCACAATATCGGTGCTCCAGTCAAATCCGATTCCCAATATCGGTAATCAAGTTCCAACAGTCAATCGGATCAATCAAGTTTTGGCAGTCAATCGGACCATCCATCAAGTTTTTACAGTTAATCGGACCATCAATCAATCTCCGACAGTCAATCGAATCATCAAGCTCAACCCCGGCAGCAACCTAGGAGGTGTCAATCAACCCCGGTCTCAACCCGGGAAATTAATTCAACTCCGGTCTCAACCCGGGAAGTGCAGGTCATCCCCGGTCTCAACCCGGGAGGTACCAATCAACCCCGGTCTCAACCCAGGAAGTGCAGGTTGTGACACCCCCGAATCCGGGTCCTCTGACCCTGGTCCAGTCGCCACGAAACAATACTAACATCCACCTTTAAGTAACATACGATAACTAAAATGCGGAATATAATAAACGTACGTCGTTCATTCAAAAGGTGTTACTAGTTCCAAGATTCGATAACCTTAATACATCAATATAAACATACCCTAGAATAAACATTAGGGTTCATATTACATTAACAGTAATTAAATAAATCATAAAGACAAAGTCTGCTCCTTGCAAACCATCCTATATCTTTCCTTTACCCTTGTCCTTCCCTGAGGGCTCGGGCTTAATTGCAATATAAGTCATGATATAGCAAGAATGAGCAACAAGTTTGCTCAGCAAGTTTAAATACAGCAATAAAGGATATATCATGATGAATGGCAAAATATCTGACAATGATTTCAACAAAATGAATATCTTAAAGATTCAACAATATGAATATTAGAATGATTCAACAATCTGTATGATTCAATACTATGAATATCTGTATGATTCAAGGATATGAATATCTGTAAGGTTGAACAACCTACATGATTCAACACTATGAATATCTAAAAGATTCAATAATCTGACTATTAAAAACAAAGATAATAATTGCCTTTAGAATGACTGATAGTCGAGTAGACTTTGAACTATAACTTTCCAATGGGTTCAATAGCTAATTGACCCTTTTTGGATTACTGGCTTCTGGCTACAGAAACTTAGTACCTCGAGGAGATCAGCCTCGGGCACAACGTGAATATGCATAACACTTACATCTGCTTACTCGTATCATATATTAGATACCTGGGCACACTCCTACATATGAGGGGTGTCCTGTTCTGTCTAAGAATCCTTACCATCAATTGGTTTGGATAGCTTTAAAGGAAACTTCATACACTTGTCTGACCGAGCAAAGGTTCAGACTCTAACTGACACGGTTCAAGAAATTTAGAACCTTGAATAATGTAAAAGTCCAAGACTGTACGAGCTCAAATGCACTAAGTGCGGATATCAATAATATCGATGTGGAATAATTGATAAGTAATTAAACCACTAAATAACATGCTTGAAAATAAAGTTCAAGCAATTAAGTAAATAACTTTCGATTCAACAATAACCTACTCAAATACAATATGAGAAGGATAGGGAAATTGCACAATAAAAGTGAAGTTTAGAATTTTGCACAATATAAGAATTGGTGTAAGTTCGGGGAACTTGCACAATAACCAAAGTTGTGTAGTTCGGGGAACTTGCACGGTAATAGATTCCTTGCATACAATAAATGCATAGGTTAGGACATTTGCTTACAACGTTCCTTGAGTAAAGTAAACACAAAGATAAGATACTTGCACAATATACGAGTTTGTATAAGTTTAGAGAACTTGCAAAATCAAAGGAATGGAGTTCGGGAACTTGCAAAATCAAAGAGTGAAGTTTGGGGAACTTTCACAATACTCAAAGTGTGAAGTTCGGGGAACTTGCACAATAATCAAAATGTGAAGTTTGGGAAACTTGCACAATACTCACTTGTGAAGTTCGGGGAACTTGCACAAAACTCAACGTGTGAAGTTCAGGGAACTTGCATAATACTCACGTGTGAAGTTCGGGGAAACTTACACAATACATTAATAACCTGCTCAATACAATATGAGAAGGATAGGAAACTTTCACCAAAAACAAGCGAAGTTTAGAAACTTGCTTACACGGTTCATTGAATAAAGTAGTACAAGAATTTAGAATACTTGCACAATAAAAGTAGGGTTCGGATACTTGCTTACAATATTCGTTGAATAAAGTAATACAAGGGTCTAGGATACTTGCACAATAAATAAGTGTAAGTCAAGAAAAACTTGCTCAATATAAATTTGAGTAAAGTTAGGGAGACTTGCCTGTTTGCTCAGCTACAAATAATTCTAGCTTTAATTTAAACGGCGTTGGAACGACCTAATATTAACAAGTCGATTTCTCCAATTAGTATAAGTTCACACATACAAGAATCTAATCAGTATATAATTCTATCACATAGTTCATGTAAGTCAATCTAATCCGGTCTTAGATTTAATAACTTTAGATTACTAGTTCATAAGCATCAACATAGGCTTAAAACACATAGCACTTCAAGTTACTGATATAAATCAACACACGTGCTTATAGATTATAATCTCTCATTCGAAACTAACATCCTAATCCAATTTCATAGTCATACGTTTTCATGCCGGTAAACCTTAAGTTAAACAAGGTCACACTTCAAAGGTTCGCTACTCCGGTCATACTATCTCATAATGAGACTAAACAATACTAAATATATGCTCGAGTACACTACACACATATATTTTAATCATATAGTTCATACTTCAAGTTCATTTTCTATGATTAAGCATGCATATGTGAAATCTGTATATAAACAAATGAGGTTCATGTCAAAACATCTATAGTTATAATGAAATCTTAATACTTATGCTTGTATGCTCACAACATGTCTCACATGGTATTTAACTTTCAAATCTTAAGTTCTCCTTCAAAAGTATACTAAGTCCACAGAGATCGTTTTAGTATAATCAAAGTGTTTTGTAACTATGACTCACTTGCATTAGAAACACATACCAAAGCCACATGAATGCTCTCATATCACAAGACAAAATTATTGGTCAAGTTTACTTTGAAAGTTCTTAAGTTTTCCTTGAAAACTTCTTAAATCCATCAATCTCGTATGCTAGTGTGTTTCATACTCTAATCATGCATCCTATGTTCATATAAATCATACTATCATGCTTGCCAAAAATCAGAATATACAAAATGCGTTCATGCTAACGTTCACCTTTGAAACTCATATGTTTTGTTAGAAATGTTCACTATTAAGGTCCACATGTTCAAGTTATATTATGATACCTATATACACAAGGTAATACATCTTTCATTCATCTCTACATTATATTATCATGCCTAAAAAATCAGAATATAGACATGACACACACATGTCAAAGTTTACTTTAAAAGTTCTAAGTTCCTTTTCAAATTCTAAGTTCACTTAGCAAGGGATTTTAATGAAGTTAAAACAACCCACGCTATCTCAATAAACACATGTATAGATGCTAACATATTCCTCATGCTGGCCTAAGTAATGTAACTAAGTTAACAATGACCATATTGCAAAAAGGAGGCAGGAATCTGCAGAGAGGCACTGGTGCAGCTGCGCCGCTGGCCAGTGCAATACTGGCGCAGCTGCGCAGGCTGGCGGCCAGGCCTGAAGCTGTGCAGCTTCGGCAGTTCTGCAATTCTGCAATTCCAACTCAAAATTTCACCAACAAAAATCATTCTAACAATTTCTAACATAATTCTAACATGTATAATAACTTATATGCTACCTAACAATCATGTTCCAATCAACTTAAAAATCAATCCATGCTCAATTTAAAGAATCAAGAATTAGAAATTTTACAGAGAATGAAGAACTTGAATGAAATTGGTTATACCTCTGATATGGAATGCACTAGTTCTTGCTGCTAAACCAATTCTTCCTCACTGATATCTCTTACACTTATATTCGTTATATGAAAATCTCAGTAAAATGAGAAGGAAGAGAGTTCTATATATATAGCCAATTCAATACACGGTTTCAAGCTTTGTTCACCAAATCAAAACAAAGGATTGCTAGAATATACAATTGGTAAAAAGAAGTTGGTGGGAGTTGGTGATTACAATCATGGAAACCACTCCCCCCATACTCATTAGCTATGACTTGTTGAAGAAAATGAGGAGAAGTAGAGTAGCTAGGCATGTGGGTGTTTCACGTGAAGGAGAAGAAGCTGGGCTCTCATATAGGGACAATTCTCAGCAACTAACAATTGGGTGCATATCATGCATGACCAGTACATAGCTTATATTAACTACACTTAGATAATATATATACACATAGTATATACATAGGTTATAAATAATGTATACACAATTTATTTCATATAACATAGGTTATAATAATTTAAAGGGCATACAATATAATTCCTAATTACAAGGTATCAAGTAGTGTACATACATATAATCCATGTACATTTTCTATTAACACCAAATATAAAGTAATTGGGTATTATTATAATAATAACTTATTGAAAGTATTATCAATTAATAATGTTTATTGATATTAATGTAAGGTAGTAGGGTATTCATAAAAGTTTTCCTATCCACATCATGTCACATGCTCTAAGTACACATTACACTTATCAATCTCACATAATACAATTAAGGTTATTATATAGTCTATATATAATAGCCTTATCAAAGGTCACCTTGTACTATATATAATATATAGTTAACTATCATATATTAAGGGTTTAATATAACATATGCTTGTATAAAAACAATAAATCACATAAATATATTTATTAATCTCTTACTCTTTAATTATTATTTATTCATAATAATTAATCAACATACTCCCAATTAATTACTCATTAATTATTATTTATTCATAATAATTATTAATCAACAACAATATTAGTTTCATACGTTATCAATTAATTACTCAAATATAAATAACTAATCCCGATTAAATCTCTACACTATATTTAAGAAATTGGAATATATAATTACTAACACTTTTTATCAATACTCGGACATAAAAGTCTCAAGGTTAATCTACTAATTTAAATAACCATTAGTGATTCCCTTCAATAAAAATTCTAGCATTTATTCGCATAGGTTAAATTCACATAAGCACATAATCACATAAGGTTTAAATAAGTTTGAAAAATTAACTCTTAAAAATTTTAAATCACATATAAAATTAATAAGGAGCTTAAAATTCTTGGTCATTACACAGGTCATCCCCGGCCTCAACCCAGGACGTCAGGCCAACTTTAGACATCAGACTGAAGCATCGTAACAACTCCATAGCAAAACCTGGAACGACCACGTCAGCCTCAGAGACAACCTTGAGGTCAAAAGACTCGATTGGGATCCAAGTCTTGGAATCAGCTCCCGGAAGTCAACCAGCGACCATGCCGACACTACAGGCAGCCCCGAGAGGGGTACAACGGTTATTTTACCAACTTTCAACTGACTTGGTCAAACTTAAGCCAAATCGATGCCGCCAAAGTCAGAATGAACCCTAACGACGATCCCGAGTGGCAACAACGCAAGACAGTTCAACGGACAAATGCGGAGAATTGATGACCTGGTTATGAACCCGTCTTGCTGGACCCGAAAAATATTTTTTCCCATGTCATTGCAACACTCTCGGCGAAAGCTTTCCAAAAAGGTATCGCACGCCTCAAACGGACATTGCATTGCTTGGAGTGCACGTACTTCGAGATGACCAAGCTAGGCATGCGGGACCCACCTCGAGTGGCCACCCCTCTACCTGCGGCAGCCGCATGTAGAGGTGCGGCTCCCCCCTCTATAAATAGAGGGGCAGCTCCCACTCATTTGCATAAGCAAGAAGCGCAACGAAGCCCTGCCCGACTAATTTTTTGACTTTTACACCTCTTTCAAACCTAAATATTTTCACTCCAACACATAGATATACCCATATACTACCGCATATCAAAAAAATACCAGTAGATTTGGACGTTTAAGGCCTATGATTCGGCAAAAAGCCCGTAGTGCAGCCCATTGTAAGTATTTTTACGATCAGCAAGTCAATACTACTATTTTGCACTGTTTTACACTTGCACATCAAGTTTTATCTTCTAAATATGCCTGGAACTTAGTTTCGTGGCCGTTTTCATCAAAATTTGATATATTTTTGTATATAAACTCTGTTTTTAATATTTCTACAACTCGGATTGACGATCCGTCAGCTCCAATAGCTTCAATGCACCAGCACACACCGTTTTGGCAACTTCGCCGGACTGGGTTGTCTTCCCAATTCGGGTTTGGCCTTTTTTGTACATATTTAACTGCAAATGTACTAACATTTTGATTCTGTCAAGCCCGAATTTCAAATCTATGGTAGTTTCTTGCTTTTATATATATTTACGCGTATATAAACGACATTCACCATCACTGGTACTCCTATCAGTCTTGGTTGACTATATTTCTATCAATATATATATATATATATATATATATATATTTAGTCCGACCTAGATTACTTTGTGGCCTTTTTATTACTTTTGCACACTTCCCTATACTGGGTGCTCTCCCCAGTCACTAGGTGACTACTTTCTATCAATTTTAATTCTAGCACGGGCACCAGCATGCAAACCCATCCCATTATTAATGTTTATATATATATATATATATATAGGGTCCGTCTCTCTAGCGAACCATAGGGAGCGAACTAATGACGAACCGGCTATAGCGACGGGTTTTTTTGTCGCTATAACATAAAAAACCGGCTTTCTATGTTATAGCGACGGAAAAAACCGTCGCTATAGCCAGTTCGTTTTTAGTTCACTCTTTATGGTTCGTTGGAGAGACTGACCCTATATATATATATATATATATATATATTTCATTTATGTGAAAACTTGGATTATTTCGTGACTATTTACAGTTTTTATATATATATATTTCGATTCCAGTCCGGGTTTGCTAGTAAAAATCCATCGCCCATTTACAGCTTTTATATATATATATAATTATATATATTGTTTCATTCAATTTATTCAACTTCTGCATTTAACATTCATTTGTATATGAATTTGCACTGACATTTCTGTGGGCGAACTAAATTTATCCAAATCTCGCCACTTCTAGCTTTCAACAGTTCAAATAGGTCCCGACAGAACCTGGAAGCTATAATGGCTGAGATTTCTTTAAATCTAGTTATTTTTATAGTTTC
Source organism: Panax stipuleanatus (assembly GCA_020205555.1). Classification (NCBI taxonomy): domain Eukaryota; kingdom Viridiplantae; phylum Streptophyta; class Magnoliopsida; order Apiales; family Araliaceae; genus Panax; species Panax stipuleanatus. Next base: position 63,988,585 of record CM035122.1, read on the forward strand.
AGCTTCAAAAGTAACCTCGCGTCCCTTAGATCGCTATCTAGTGGGAACGAGACGCTTCAGCCGTGCGGACCGGGATTTACTGAATGAATCCCTGGTTTTGGCAATTTTGGGATATTTATCTGCTTCTTTACAAATTTGAACTGTGCAGGTTTTATAGCTACTCATATGTGAGCCTAGGAATCGTGGGATTCATGATCAAACTGATCAGAATATGATTCCCATGATGGACAAACTCCGATTTACAGATGTACCCTGCCAGTTTTTCTCTATAAAATGTACATGCACATACCTTAAAACGGTTATCCGGATTTAAGGTCTCAACATAGTGAAAATATAGATTGTCGTATCAGCGTCCCTCCGATGGTTTTCATACCCATGAGGAGACCGACACTTTATATTTCTGTGGTCAAGGATGCTTCACAGCCCGACAAATCACCATTTGCATGCAGCCTTAAGGCTATAAAGATAAAATTAAGAGTAGCGATATGCTTCAATTCCTATGTCAACGTAAGGGTTTGATAAAACCAACTTTCAAAACATCACTGTCAATTCAATTCAAAAGCTTTTGCAAATCAAATTAAATGATGCTTTTTGCAAATCAAATCAAAGATTGATTTTCAAATCAAATCAAACTCTTCGTATATAGGCTCAACGAAGCCTGTCAAAGCTTTTAATCAATCAAAAGGCCCAATTTTCAAACAGCAATCACTCACGCATTCCAGTTTTAAGGAAAATATTGAAAAGATTGTGGTATCGTGTTTACACGGGAGTCGTGGGGTGCATAACACCTTCCCCACACTTAACCAAGCCCCCGAACTCAAAACTCCGATTCAAAGATCAAGTTTCGACAGTTTCCAGCAAATTAGGCCTCTTTTCAAATCAAATTCGGTTGAGTTGGTACAACCATTTTCAAAACTACCAACTGGCGACTCTGTTTGAATCAAATCAAATCGTCGACATATACACATGTTGGCCTCTTTCTTAAAAAACCCTTCAACACCTTTTTTACAATAAAAAGAATAAGGGTAGAGATAACTTAGAAAGATCGATTTGAGAAAAATTGGGTTATGAACCGACCCGCGGTATTTCTTAAATTTTTCGACGTCGACACTCATTTTCTTTGTTTTTCTCCTTTTCACACCATAATGTTTTGTCCATGTCAATTGTTCCTTTCATTTATTTTGCAATGTACAATTGTGTATTGGGAATTGTCAACAAGGTTATGAATAGTGGGAATAAAATATTTCTATCTTCTTAAATTGAATACAGCACTTCTGTTTTGTCTCCTTGGGAATATTTGACAGCCTACCAACCTGCTGAAGGTTGTACATGTTTACGGAAACAAAAAATAAGGGATACATTTTAGTTTAGTTATAAAAAGGGTTTGCCATTTTAAAATCTACAAATTGGTTTGCCAAAGGGCTGCTGCTGCTGCTCTCCGGTTTGATTTGGGTTATGGTCTAGAGTTGGGAGTTTGTTTTTTCTCTCGCCTTTTCTTTTGTTCTGGTCTGTGTTTATGGGCATGGGTATGGGTTGCAGCTATTGTTTTGGATGGTGTTGCTGCGGGTATGCTGTTGCTGCAGTTGTGGCTATTGACTTGCTGTGTTCTGCTGTTGTTACTTCTATTATTTTTGATGTTGTTGCTTTTTGGTTTGCTGGGCATACTCTTATTTTCTGAGCTGAGTCTATCGTGGCTGCTTCTTCTGCGACTGCTGCTAGGATCTGCTGATCACATGCTCCTCCGGCTGCTGTTTTGGTTTTGTGTGGTGTTGGCTTGCACCCTAGCTGTTTCTCTTGGGTTTGTGCTGCTGTTCCTTGGTGGCTGAGCTGCTCTCGTTTCTGATGCTTCCTGTTTGGCCTATTATGGCTGGTTTCTTGAAATGTTAAAATGCTATTGTAAAAAATGAAAATTTTCTTAACAATATTGTCATGCAATGTTGTTGCTGTTTCTCATGTATGTAGGCATCTGGCCTTGTAATCTTTTATAGTCGTGACATCATAGGGTATGCTATATTCTGATTGGGGTTTCCCATGATGTTTGTATAGGTTTTCTCTTTTAATACAGCTTAAATTTAGCCAAAAAAAGAATTATTTGGCTTACCATTCTTTTTATCCATCGGCTCTATAAGAGGACTTATTGTTGTTGGTTTTATATGTTAATTTATTTCTTCCGGATAAAAGTGAATTTCATGTTTTAATGAAAAATACTAACAAAATATCTTTATCATTGGTTATTTCTTTATGACCGGACAAAACAATTAGTATGAGTTTGATTGTATGCTGGTATCCATTTTGTACCGGATATTTTTCAAAGTTTATTTAAGAATTTTGTCAAGATCTTTTTAAAAAGAAAAGTAAAAGATATTTTTTATGATATAGGCATATAGTGATTGGAATTTTGAGAGCCAATTCAATCCAATTATGATCATATATTCATTTTAATTTTTATATTGTAAATACATGGCAACATAAATGTCTTTATTAGAAGCAATGGAACCCTACTTGAATTATATATGAATAAATAACCTTACAGATTATAATTTTCAAAAGTAGCATGCCATATGTTTTGGAACAAAATAAAAAAAAATGCTAATTAAAAACTTGATCATCAAAACAAAAATGTGAAAAGAGAGAGGTCGAATAATTTTGGACAACAATTTACTAGTCGTTGCAAAAAAATATGTATAAAATAAGCAACGAAAATAAATTGTTAACAATGAATGCAGCCCATATTATGCAACGAAATATAGCAACAAAAAACTTTTCGTTGCCGGCGATGAGGAGAAATCTCTTCGGCAACAAAAAAGTAAATAGGCGGTGTTTTTTTTCCCGCCAACGATTTGGCAACGAAATTTTGCAACAACCTATGAATTTTGTTATAAAAAATGAAAATCGTTCACAAAATGCAACGAATGACAAATTTCGTTGTTGAACATGAATTTTTGGCAACGACTTTATAAGTCATTGCCCGAAAAATCGTTGCCAAATGACCTATGAATTTATGTTGGATAAACCTAACACATTTGATCTTTTCAATCTAAGTCCTTGTACATATATGTCTATCATCTATCAAGGACTTTACAGCTTTCATCAATGCAGACATATTTGCATATTCATTCATTTAGTTCATAATCAAATCTAATATAAATAGAAATAACATTCTCATGCATATTCCTAACATATAATACTACTTTAAGTCATAATAAATTATTATAATGATGTTTAAAGTGTTCAAGCATGAAATGGCTATGTGGAATCAAGAATCTAAAGATTTTTACAAATTTTCTTAATGTTTTCCCACAAACTAAGTAAATGATAGTTATGTATCTACGCGATGTAATAGCTGTGACGCCCCCAAATTCCAGGACCGCCACTTGGTCTCTCGAATTCGGTTCATCACGTGCTCATGGTAATACATCACAATAATAATAACTAAATAACACACATCACAGCGGAAAATCTATTCTAGAATAATTTACAATGATTTATTATAATTATTCCCCCAAGTCTCGCAACCTACAGTACTTAATAGATTACATAATAATATCAATTAACGACCTATTACATAACCTAACTTAAGCTTAAACATAATCAAAGCCAGTCTTACTACATCATCTTAATACAACATTAAAATATTTAAAAACGTAAAAGAGACAAGCTAGTTGGTAGCCTTGCCCTTGCCCTTGCCCTTATCAACGCCCGAAGGTTCGCCCTGCTCTGCCTTAACTAAAATGTTTTAGGGAAAGCAAGAATGAGCACAAATTGCCCAGCAAGTAATATACAATAAGGGTAAGTGATAAAATCATTAATTTTTGAAAGGTATAACAAAGTTTGATAGTTCAAGGATAACAAGAATATCAACAGTTTTCAATAATAGTCGCTAATGACAGAATAATATCAATGTGATTCAATAACAAATCAATTCAAGATTTCAAGATAACTGAATACTGAGCAGTCGCTAAGGACTATGAACTTCTACTAGAATTAACAGTAATAAACTGAAAATTCAACAAAAACAGGTACAACAGGTGATCAGCCTAAAGCACCATCGTTATGCATAACAATCAATCATACTCAAGTGCGCGCGTCGGTTCTCCGACAGTTATATTTTGTTCTTCTCAGTCAAATACAAGATCCCGCACCAATCAATTGTTTTGGGTCGCTTTTCAACAATATAAGTCTAGCCGAATCAAGTGGCATAGATCTCAACAACTATAAATTTAATTTCAAGATTTAAGTCCGAAGAATATAGTTCGACTTTTATCTTATTCATGAAGTATATGATTCATAATATCTTAATTTAATCTCAAGAGTTTACTCGTATAACAATAATAGCATAAGCCAATTGAATGTTCAATAAAGAGTAGAGTTAGGAACTTGCTTACCACGTTCCTTGAATATAGTAAACACAAAGGTCTAAGATACTTGCACTTATAAATGAGTGTAAGTAAGTAAACTTGCACTTTAAAAGAGTGTAAGTTAGAGAACTTGCCTTTAGCGTAGTTTATCCACGAAAAGCAAATCAACACTTTCGAATTCCTATCGTAATTATAGTTACGTATATATATGATATTCATTAGTCATATAATTTAACTTTATATCTCATCTCGTACATACGATAATCACATAAGCTAAGTCTTAACCTAGCTATACAGTTATATAGAATATAATTTCTATCCTTAACTTCCTCTTTTAGAGTTTAAACACATTCTCATATCATATAAGATCGCAATAATTAGCAAACATGCTCGCATATTATTAATATCACATAAAACCACAATCAATACTAAATATATTTCATTTTTAGCAATGTAGGTATTATATAAGCTATCTGTCCAAAATCAGATTATCAAACTGCATGGCTTCTGATTCCAGGCCGGCGCAGCTGCGCCATGGCTAAGCCTAGGTCCAGCGCAGCTGTGCAGCCCTCTGGCTAAGCCAAGGCTGAGCTGTGCCTTATGGTTTCTGTCTAGTCATGCAAGCCAACAACACCACATAGCATATAAACATATTAAAAGATACTTTTATGTTTGTACAACCTTTCCTCATTTCAAATATATGTGATATGGATTCTAAGTCAATACTTTCAATAACTTAAAGCCATTCAAGGATACGAACTCATATGGTCTAACATGCTCGCTTTTTAAACACATAAGATATTCATATAACTTGTATTAGGCATACTCATGAGTACTCGTATCGTATATATGTAGCTAGCATTGTTATTATCTTGAAAACATGCTTCGTTTACGCTAAACCTTAATCACGGCAACTAATTATGGTATATATACATGCATGACACATGAATGAGTCTAAGAGTACTATCACATGTGTCCATAAATATCAGAATTTAAATCTCCATGTATCGTGTCAATGCTCACGTGCAAAGCTTGTATTTCCATTAGTAAATCTTACTAATAGGGCCTAACATGTTCATGCTTCCTTACGAACCATATAAACACAAGTTAAGGGTTCATTCATGCATTTCAAAGTTATCTAAACATGCTCATAACATCAGATTGTATATATAGCATTTACATGATCATATCCACCTTCAAACTTACATTTTTGTTAGGAATGAGCACTAGTTAGGTTCACATGTTCATATCTTATTACGGAACCAATATAGATAAGCTAACATGCATTTCATGTGTCTCTAGGTGGTACTAACGTGCTTGCAAGGTCAGTATATAAACATGGCACGCATAATATCGAGTTCACTTCTAAAGTTCTAAATTCATTTCAAACTATACGCTTTTGGTAACCATACATGCTAATATAGTATAACATGCTCAAATTAGATCAATATACTCATATATATACATTACCCATGCTTACATACTTGCCTAAGCTTATAGTAATTCATTACAGTTAGCAGCTTTTTAAACAGAAGACAAAACTGCAGCAGGGTGACGGCGCAGCTGCGCCGCATCCCAGGCTAAAACCTGCGCAGCTGCGCCACTACTGGTTCGCACCAGACAGCAGGCAGCCACGGCAGTTTCTAGCCCAACTCACGAAATTACTTCACGAACTTGATTGTGATCAGTCACATTGTCTCATTAACACATGTATAAGACTATATAACAACTAAATAAACATCCTTTAATCCAATTGCAATCTAATTCATCATAGTCAAGAATTTGGATTTTGACAGAAAACAGAAATGGAGTTTTGACAGAAATGAAAATGAAGAACATGAATCATGGGATTATACCTTTGCTATGAATTAAGCTTGCTGCTATCTCAATAACACTGATATATATATATATATATATGCTCTCTAGTCTCACTTAGCCAAAATGCTCAGCAAAAGAAATGTGAAGGAGATAAGGCTATATTTATAGAACTCCCATTACACAGACAAGGCAATTGCCTACCGTTTCAAACCAACGGAAAATTGAATTGTAGGGAGGTTACAAAGGGGTTGGTAATTAGTTGGTAGATGAAATCATGAGAGCCACACCCTTCTTCATCATTTGCTAGCCTATGTTGCTGAGTTTAAGGAAGAATAGGGGAGTAGGATAGCTTGTATATTTCACGTGAAGGAGAAAGTGACTCCCCCAGCAAAATAATCCTCAGCCTTCTTGCAACATGCATATATACATACTTAGGCTATAAACATATATATTCATACTATATATTTAGATTATAATTAACATTATAATGTAAGTCACATGCTTAATATATCAAGGTAGTAGATGTGATATGGTAATGTAACATATATATAATCCATGTACATTTATTAATACCGGATATAATCTACTCGGATATAATCGCATCACATTATCTCCTTTATTAATTTCATTATTACATTATATAAATAATCATCAATTATTATTTATATACATGATACACCATTTTAATGTATACCCACACATCATTTGTCACCTACACATATCATAACATATAGTTTCATAAATCTTAATATATGATCACACTACACTTTACATTATGCATAACATATAGTTAGTTACTATACATTTAATTCGCCTACTTGCATATAGAAGTAAATGATTTACTTATCTTATTAATTAATTTAATAATAATATCAATTAATCCATTGCTCATTAATCAATGCAATTATCAATGTCCACAATAACTGATTAACACTTACACGAATAAATGTAAATCTTATTATACTTATAAATGCGTCGATTATTATTATTATATATTTCAGACTAATAATAATCACATATTATTAATTAATCACCATTAATATTTTATAACAATTAATTAATATTCTGCAATAACAGTTAACAATTAATATAGATTAATTGTTTACTTAATAATTCATTCGTTAATTATTATAATCATTAAAAATCCTCATCACTGTGCCACACAAGGCATTTCATCGAGTTTATTATAAACTCCATATTTTTCTCAATTGTCATAAATATTCAATTTAATATCTAATTGAATTAATTATTCTCATAACACAAAATTATTTATATTTCAAATAAATTCTCATATCCATTAATATATTTATTTAATAATATTAGGAAATTCTCGGGTATTACATCCTCCCCCCCCCCCCTTATAAAAATTCTGTCCCGGAATTGCTACAAGGTTACACGAATAGATGGGGATAGTCCTTCATCATCCTATCTTCTAACTCCCACGTTGCCTCCTCGACATCGTGGTTACGCCAAAGTACTTTTACAGATGAAATAATTTTATTTCTCAAGGTTTGCTCTTTCCTATCTAATATCTGGACAGGAATTTCTTCATATGCCAAGTTCTTCTCCACTTGAATGGGCTCGTAAGAAATCACGTGCTTGTAGTCGGCCTTGTACGGTCGCAACACCGAAATGTGAAACACGTTGTGGATGTGCTCCAGTTCGGGTGGTAACGCAACTTTGTATGCCACTTCGCCCACTCGCTTCAGTATCTCGAACCGTCCTATGAATCTTGGACTCAATTTTCCTTTCTTGTCGAAACGGATTTTTCCCTTCCAGGGAGATACCTTCAAGAATACGAAACTGTCGACTTTGAAGTCTCAGTCTTGCCGATGCAAATCTGCGTATTTCTTCTGGCGATCTTGAGCTGCTACTAATATGGCTCTTATCACTGTCACCACGTCTGCGGTTTATTGTACTAACTCTGGTCCGAGTATTCGTCACTCCCCGACTTCGTCCCAACATAATGGCATTCTTCACTTTCTTCCATAAAGAGCTTCGTACGGTGGCATGCCGATACTTGCATGGTAACTATTATTATATGCGAATTCTACTAAGGGTAGGTGGTCGTCCCAATTTCCCTTAAAATCCATCACGCAAGTCCTAAGCATGTCCTCCAGCGTTTGTATTGTTCGCTCACTCTGTCCGTCTGTCTGAGGATGGTAAGCAGTACTTAACCTCAACTGCGTTCCCATTCTTTCTTGCAAACTCTTCCAAAAATTAGACGTGAAGCGCGGATCTCGATCAGAGACAATTGACACCGGCACTCCATGTCGTGAGACAATTTCTTTTACGTATAAGCTCGCTAACTGATTCAAACTGTAGCGGATCTTGATTGGTAGAAAATGTGCGGTCTTGGTTAGTCGATCCACGATAACCCAAATAGCATCATAACCTTTCTGCGTAACTGGAAGTCCTACCACGAAGTCCATCGTAATATGCTCCCATTTTCACTCTGGTATTTCTAACGGTTGTAGTAAACCACTTGGCCGTTGATGCTATGCTTTAACGCGTTGGCAAGTCAAACATCTACTGACGCACTCTGCAACTTCCCGTTTCAAATTGGGCCACCAAAAATGTTGCTTCAAATCTCGGTACATCTTAGTGCCTCCCGGATGAACGGAATACGTCGTATTGTGTGCCTCGTGAAAAATCTCTTCCCTCAACTCGGTTACCGCTGGTACCCACACTCTTCCTTCAAATCTCAAAATACCGTCTTTATCCATTCAAAATTTTTCTTCCTCATTTTTCGTGAACCTCTTTCGAATTTTCTCACACTCTTCATCCTTTTCCTGGGCTTCCTTTACTCTATCCAACAATGTCGGATGAGCTCCCACTACAAACAACTTCTCTCCAGGCTACTTTGGTTCTTTCACTTCTATTTCCAATTTCTTCATCTCTCTTATCAATTCTTCCTGAGTCGTCAAGTTAAACAACGTTTCCCTTCCTTTTTTGCTCAGAGCGTCGGCAACCACGTTTGCCTTTCCCAGGTGATAAAGAATATCGCAGTCATAATCCTTGATCAATTCTAACCACCTCCTCTGACGCATATTCAACTCCTTCTGTGTGAAGATATATTTCAGACTCTTGTGGTCCGTGTATATCTCGCATTTTTCTCCGTACAAATAATACCTCCATATCTTTATCGCAAAAACTACTGTCGCTAACTCTAAGTCGTGAGTAGGGTATCATTTTTCGTAATCCTTAAGTTGTCGTGACGCATACGCAATGACCTTGCCGTGTTGCATGAGCACACAACCAAGTCCCTTGTGCGATGCATCACTATACACCACAAAATTTCCCGCATCATCTGGTAATGATAACACAGGTGCTTCGCTCAATCTCCTTTTCAGTTCTTGAAAACTTTCTTCGTATTTGTCGGTCCATACAAATTTCACCGTCTTTCTAGTCATATTGGTCAACGGGGTTGCTATCTTAGGAAAATCTTGGATGAATCTTCGATAGTACCCAGCTAACCCTAAAAAGCTTCTCACCTCCGTCGGTGTTCTCGGTTGTTCCCAATTACTTACTGCTTCTACCTTCGCAGGGTCTACAGAGATTCCATTCCTATCCACCACGTGGCCTAAGAATTGAACCTTCTCCATTCAAAATTCGCACTTTGAAAATTTTGCATACATCTTTTCCTTCCTTAGTGCCTCCAAAACAATATTCAGATGTTCGGCGTGTTCTTCCTCTGTCTTCGAGTAGATCAAAATGTCGTCGATAAAAACCACTACAAATTTATCTAAGTATGGCTTGAAAACTCAGTTCATTAAGTCCATAAATGCTGCCAGAGCATTAGTCAATCCAAATGACATTACCAAAAACTCGTAGTGTCCATAACGGGTTCGAAACACAGTCTTTGGTATGTCCTCATCCCGTACCTTCAGTTGATGATATCCTGTTCGTAGCTCAATCTTCGAGAAACACTTTGCTCCGTTCAGTTGATCGAACAAGTCGTCTATCCTCGGTAGCGGATATCGATTCTTGATCGTTACTCTGTTCAATTCTCGATAATCGATACAGAGTCTCATCGATCCGTCCTTCTTCTTAACGAATAACACTGGTGCTCCCCAAGGAGAAACACTCGGTCGAATGTAACCCTTATCCAACAACTCTTGCAATTGTATCATCAATTCCTTTATTTCTACTGGCGCCATACGATATGGAGCTTTCGAAATCGATGTCGTTCCCGGTGCTAAGTCTATTACGAATTCGATTTCTCTGTCTGGCGGAAGACCAGGCAGATCGTCTGGAAACACTTCTTGAAATTCATTAACTATGGATATATCCTTAATTTCTACTCCCTTCTTTCAAGTATCAACAATGTAAGCTAAATAACCTACACATCCTTTCCTTAACAATTTCCTGGCCTGCATCATCGTAACGCAATATGATTGCTTAAGCGATGAGCTACCATAAAATACTACCTTAGACTTACTCAGAGTCTGAAGATTCACACATTTATTTTGACAGTCAATTATCGCAAGCATGGTTATACAACCAATCCATTCCCAGTATTACGTCAAATTCTCTCAATCTAATAGGAATCAAGTCTACGCTCAGTTCATGTTCTCTAATGTTTGCTGCGATAATCTCGATAAACGTATTCTACAGGGATTATTTTCTTATTCGCAACTTCTATGTTCAAAGGATTTTCTAATCGTTCTCGGGGTGTACTAAGTCCACTAGCAAATTCTTCAGATACAAAAAAACAGGTGGCACCCGAATCAAATAATACATAAGCATTTATATCATTGATTGGGATTATACCTGACACCACGTACTTCGCAGCCACGGCGTCCTGGATGGTCATGTTAAAGGTTCTGGCGGTTGGGCGGTTGGATTTTGCCGGTCTGCCGATCATCAGTTTGTTTCCTCCCCCTTGTTGGCTACCACTTCCGCCACTTCCGCCACTTCCCTTCTTCGGGAAATCCTTAATACGGTGCTCAGTTGAGCTGCAAGAAAAACACCCTTGGATATTCTTTGGTTTCGGACAGTTGGGCGAGATGTGCCCTTCCTGTCCGCAGTTGTAGCAAGTGCCACGTCCCTTCCAGCACTCGCCCTGGTGATTCTTCCCACACTTTGGGCATCCTTCAGCCCTCTTCTTGAAACCTCCACGAAAATTCCCTGATTGATTATTGTTGTTCTTGTTGTTGTTGTTGTTCTCCCACTTTCTCTTTCCCAAATTACTTCCTCCGCTACTGCTTCCTCCAGTACGATTCTCTCCTCCAGCATTCTTTCCTTTCTTCTCTTTGTTATACAGACTTAAGGCCTCACTGCCACCTTCTGCAATGATTGCCTTTTCCAGTAATGTTGCAAAGGAATCAATTTGAAGAACTGATACCTTATTGAACAGCCACGGCTTCAACCCTTGTTCGAAGCGTCTAGCCTTTCTCTCTTCATCACCAACTTGGTGCTCCGCAAATCGCGCTAGTTCGTTAAACCTAGCCGCGTATTGCGCCACCGTCATCTCACCTTGTTTTAAGTCTAGGAATTTCACCTCCATCCTATTCTTCATGCTTTTCGGGAAGTAATTTTCGAAAAACAGCGTCTTAAACCTATCCCAAGTTATTATCCCTTCTCCAGCTCTTTGTTGATTAGCCTCCCACCAGTAGTTCGCTTCTCCCCTCATCATGTACGTGGCAAACACCGTCTTCTGATCTTCGCCTACGCTAGCTATAGTGAAAGCTTTTTCGATCTCTTTGATCCAGGTTTGTGCGACGATTGCGTCGGTAGTTCCCTCAAACTCCGGGGGTCCTACACTCTTAAAATCTTTAAAGGTTGTTACTGGCACAGTCTGAGGGTTTGGGCGAACGGGTTCATTGTTCCTTCCCCTTAAGGCCTCTCCTAACAAGTCTACCAGTTTCTGGATCGGGTCTACTTGTTCCCTCTCATTGTTAACAGATTCTTCGGGTGCAGTCAATCTACGTCTGGGCGGCATTATCTGCATCATAATTTTTCATTTTATTATTATTGAAGTATTTCTTTTAATACAAAAGAATAAATTTATAACACTTTTTTGAAATAAACTTCATTTATGTTCATATGCCAAATCGTTTCATTACATGATTTCCCTAGCATACTGCTATAAATGTTATCATATATTTCCCCTAATATCACAAAAGACGGGGAATCTACCAACCTACTACCAAACTACCCCTCTAACAAAAGCTAACACAGGGTTCACATCATTATCCCACATCTTACACAAAAGATTGGGATTACAACATAGTATGTACAACACATAAAGATAAATTCTACTAAACTACTACTAGACTGACTAAGGGAATCTCATCCCATCATCCCGCGCTCCACTGCGCTCTTGTACTCCAACTGTGCTATATAAACAACCAGCTCTCGGCTCATAGTGTGTAGGGTCTATCCCTGCTCTGCCGGGTAGTGGTACACACCATCAAGTACCCTCTCAAAAGCTGAACGGAACACATACCCCATCTTGTTCATCTTTCTCTTCTTGCACCTGACCTCGTCCTCTAGGTCGTCGGCTCTCTCATTGGACGCCTCCCACTTCTCCTCGAAGTGTAACCTATCCATCACCTCCAACTCTAGCTGAGTACGGAGTGCCTCTTTCTCAGTCTTCTCACTTAATTCTCTCTGTTCTACTTCTTCCAGCTTTCCTGCTATATCCACGTTCCTAGCCACTGATCTGTGAAACAGAGTCCCCATCTGGATCCCTGCCTCCCTACGATAGGCAATCTCCACCTCTAACTCCTGCATAGCCAGCTTCCTCTGGTGGTCCTCGTCCCTCAGTTTCTGGAACTCGAACTCTCTCTCTTGGGCCTCTGCCTCCAGCTCCTGAACCCTGCATTCTAACTCTAGGATCCGCTCCTCATACTCGCCTATCATCTGCTCCTCTACAGTAGCCTCATCAAAGTCCTCTACTGGCTCATCCTCCATCGGCTCGTCCTCTGGATCAGACTCTATCTCAATCTCGTCTTCGTCGTCAGACTCGAACGGTGCAACAGCCTGCACTGGTGTAGCCTCTAGAGGTGCCTCGTATACTACATGTATATCCCTGGGCTCCTCCTCTACCACTCTACTAGGTACCCCTGTGTCTGTCATCCTGCAATCACAAACACAAGACAAACAAATAGCAACTCCATTAGAATGTTAAATAAAACATAAGTTCATTGTATAGAATGAAGTTACATTTCATAATAGACTAAGTCTCTCAAGGAAAACTCTACATGAGTTTTATCTCCTTCCTAACTTCTAAGTACGCCTAAGTTATAGTCTAAGGACACTAGTTCCTAAGGTTTATAACTACGGCTTTGATACCAACCTGTGACGCCCCCAAATTCCAGGACCGCCACTTGGTCTCTCGAATTCGGTTCATCACGTGCTCATGGTAATACATCACAATAATAATAACTAAATAACACACATCACAGCGGAAAATCTATTCTAGAATAATTTACAATGATTTATTATAATTATTCCCCCAAGTCTCGCAACCTACAGTACTTAATAGATTACATAATAATATCAATTAACGACCTATTACATAACCTAACTTAAGCTTAAACATAATCAAAGCCAGTCTTACTACATCATCTTAATACAACATTAAAATATTTAAAAACGTAAAAGAGACAAGCTAGTTGGTAGCCTTGCCCTTGCCCTTGCCCTTATCAAAGCCCGAAGGTTCTCCCTGCTCTGCCTTAACTAAAATATTTTAGGGAAAGCAAGAATGAGCACAAATTGCCCAGCAAGTAATATACAATAAGGGTAAGTGATAAAATCATTAATTTTTGAAAGGTATAACAAAGTTTGATAGTTCAAGGATAACAAGAATATCAACAGTTTTCAATAATAGTCGCTAATGACAGAATAATATCAATGTGATTCAATAACAAATCAATTCAAGATTTCAAGATAACTGAATACTGAGCAGTCGCTAAGGACTATGAACTTCTACTAGAATTAACAGTAATAAACTGAAAATTCAACAAAAACAGGTACAACAGGTGATCAGCCTAAAGCACCATCGTTATGCATAACAATCAATCATACTCAAGTGCGCGCGTCGGTTCTCCGACAGTTATATTTTGTTCTTCTCAGTCAAATACAAGATCCCGCACCAATCAATTGGTTTGGGTCGCTTTTCAACAATATAAGTCTAGCCGAATCAAGTGGCATAGATCTCAACAACTATAAATTTAATTTCAAGATTTAAGTCCGAAGAATATAGTTCGACTTTTATCTTATTCATGAAGTATATGATTCATAATATCTTAATTTAATCTCAAGAGTTTACTCGTATAACAATAATAGCATAAGCCAATTGAATGTTCAATAAAGAGTAGAGTTAGGAACTTGCTTACCACGTTCCTTGAATACAGTAAACACAAAGGTCTAAGATACTTGCACTTATAAATGAGTGTAAGTAAGGAAACTTGCACTTTAAAAGAGTGTAAGTTAGAGAACTTGCCTTTAGCGTAGTTTATCCACGAAAAGCAAATCAACACTTTCGAATTCCTATCGTAATTATAGTTACGTATATATATGATATTCATTAGTCATATAATTTAACTTTATATCTCGTACATACAATAATCACATAAGCTAAGTCTTAACCTAGCTACACAGTTATATAGAATATAATTTCTATCCTTAACTTCCTCTTTTAGAGTTTAAACACATTCTCATATCATATAAGATCGCAATAATTAGCAAACATGCTCGCATATTATTAATATCACATAAAACCACAATCAATACTAAATATATTTCATTTTTAGCAATGTAGGCATCATATAAGCTATCTGTCCAAAATCAGATTATCAAACTGCATGGCTTCTGATTCCAGGCCGGCGCAGCTGCGCCATGGCTAAGCCTAGGTCCAGCGCAGCTGCGCAGCCCTCTGGCTAAGCCAAGGCTGAGCTGTGCCTTATGGTTTCTGTCTGGTCATGCAAGCCAACAACACCACATAGCATATAAACATATTAAAAGATACTTTTATGTTTGTACAACCTTTCCTCATTTCAAATATATGTGATATGGATTCTAAGTCAATACTTTCAATAACTTAAAGCCATTCAAGGATACGAACTCATATGGTCTAACATGCTCGCTTTTTAAACACATAAGATATTCATATAACTTGTATTAGGCATACTCATGAGTACTCGTATCGTATATATGTAGCTAGCATTGTTATTATCTTGAAAACATGCTTCGTTTACGCTAAACCTTAATCACGGTAACTAATTATGGTATATATACATGCATGACACATGAATGAGTCTAAGAGTACTATCACATGTGTCCATAAATATCAGAATTTAAATCTCCATGTATCGTGTCAATGCTAACGTGCAAAGCTTGTATTTCCATTAGTAAATCTTACTAATAGGGCCTAACATGTTCATGCTTCCTTACGAACCATATAAACACAAGTTAAGGGTTCATTCATGCATTTCAAAGTTATCTAAACATGCTCATAACATCAGATTGTATATATAGCATTTACATGATCATATCCACCTTCAAACTTACATTTTTGTTAGGAATGAGCACTAGTTAGGTTCACATGTTCATATCTTATTACGGAACCAATATAGATAAGCTAACATGCATTTCATGTGTCTCTAGGTGGTACTAACGTGCTTGCAAGGTCAGTATATAAACATGGCACGCATAATATCGAGTTCACTTCTAAAGTTCTAAATTCATTTCAAACTATACGCTTTTGGTAACCATACATGCTAATATAGTATAACATGCTCAAATTAGATCAATATACTCATATATATACATTACCCATGCTTACATACTTGCCTAAGCTTATAGTAATTCATTACAGTTAGCAGCTTTTTAAATAGAAGACAAAACTGCAGCAGGGTGACGGCGCAGCTGCGCCGCATCCCAGGCTAAAACCTGCGCAGCTGCGCCACTACTGGTTCGCACCAGACAGCAGGCAGCCACGGCAGTTTCTAGCCCAACTCACGAAATTACTTCACGAACTTGATGGTGATCAGTCACATTGTCTCATTAACACATGTATAAGACTATATAACAACTAAATAAACATCCTTTAATCCAATTGCAATCTAATTCATCATAGTCAAGAATTTAGATTTTGACAGAAAACAGAAATGGAGTTTTGACAGAAATGAAAATGAAGAACATGAATCATGGGATTATACCTTTGCTATGAATTAAGCTTGCTGCTATCTCAATAACACTGATATATATATATATATATATATATATGCTCTCTAGTCTCACTTAGCCAAAATGCTCAGCAAAAGAAATGTGAAGGAGATAAGGCTATATTTATAGAACTCCCATTACACAGACAAGGCAATTGCCTACCGTTTCAAACCAACGGAAAATTGAATTGTAGGGAGGTTACAAGGGGGTTGGTAATTAGTTGGTAGATGAAATCATGAGAGCCACACCCTTCTTCATCATTTGCTAGCCTATGTTGCTGAGTTTAAGGAAGAATAGGGGAGTAGGATAGCTTGTATATTTCACGTGAAGGAGAAAGTGACTCCCCCAGCAAAATAATCCTCAGCCTTCTTGCAACATGCATATATACATACTTAGGCTATATACATATATATTCATACTATATATTTAGATTATAATTAACATTATAATGTAAGTCACATGCTTAATATATCAAGGTAGTAGATGTGATATGGTAATGTAACATATATATAATCCATGTACATTTATTAATACCGGATATAATCTACTCGGATATAATCGCATCACATTATCTCCTCTATTAATTTCATTATTACATTATATAAATAATCATCAATTATTATTTATATACATGATACACTATTTTAATGTATACCCACACATCATTTGCCAACTACACATATCATAACATATAGTTTCATAAATCTTAATATATGATCACACTACACTTTGCATTATGCATAACATATAGTTAGTTACTATACATTTAATTCGCCTGCTTGCATATAGAAGTAAATGATTTACTTATCTTATTAATTAATTTAATAATAATATCAATTAATCCATTGCTCATTAATCAATGCAATTATCAATGTCCACAATAACTGATTAACACTTACACGAATAAATGTAAATCTTATTATACTTATAAATGCGTCGATTATTATTATTATATATTTCAGACTAATAATAATCACATATTATTAATTAATCACCATTAATATTTTATAACAATTAATTAATATTCTGCAATAACAGTTAACAATTAATATAGATTAATTGTTTACTTAATAATTCATTCGTTAATTATTATAATCATTAAAAATCCTCATCACTGTGCCACACAAGGCATTTCATCGAGTTTATTATAAACTCCATATTTTTCTCAATTGTCATAAATATTCAATTTAATATATAATTGAATTAATTATTCTCATAACACAAAATTATTTATATTTCAAATAAATTCTCATATCCATTAATATATTTATTTAATAATATTAGGAAATTCTCGAGTATTACAATAGCATACTAATGTGTCATTCCATTTATGTTACTAAGATAGAAATAGATGTATGTCTTTAACTTCTGTGATCGAACATGTATGATATTGTTTGTTTATGGAAGTTTGAATAACTAATAAATATGTTGGTTACATAACTATGATATAATACGATTTTTGAAGTGTTGATAAGCTATAGATTGGTAAACTACGCTTAAGGCAAGTTCCCTAACTCTCTTAACTTTACATATTGTATAAATCTGAATTATTGTTATATCAACCATGTTTGCATCGAGCAAATATCTATTACTATTCAGAAATTGATTTTATATCTTGATGTTGTTGCTGTTAGGTTTGTAATAATCAAAGTAGCGGAAGCATGGTAAACACAGATTTTAAAATTTTACAAACCTTATATCCGGATCATCCTTTATGCATTAATTAAACGAAAAAAGAAATTATAGAATCATACCCTTGTAGAACTAAGTTTTCACAGGTACGAGTTCAACTCCAAATCCTTCGCGATCTCCTTGAGTTCTCCGGGATTAATTCATTCTTTTAATCAACGTTAGCCACCTAAGTGTTTGGCCTCTAGAGGTGATCCACTAATAAAGAAGAGTTATTCAAGAAAGTGGGTGTTTGGCTAAACTCTAATTATATCTCTATAGAATGTGTACACTCTCCCAACTATTAGAATAGTGTAAAGTGTGTAACTTTGTTCCATAATAAGACTTTCTTATTTATAGATGTAGGCAACCCTCCTAAACCTTTTAGGCATAGGGTTTCATATTAATTAATTAAACCTTTTAATTAATTAGGTTTTCCAATCCTATTGGGAATAATTAAACTTCTTTAATTAATTAGCCTCCTAATCTTACTAGGAATATATTAGAGAGAGAGAGTATTTTATTAATTAATTTCCAAACTCCTTTAAAAATTAAATAATAATAATAATAATAATAATAATAATAATAATAATAGTAATAATAATAATAAGACTCATGTTATTAATTTATATTTAATATTTCCAAAATATTAAATAATAAATATTAAGTTATTAAATTTATTCTATCAACATAGATGAAATTAAACATACTTAACTTATTATTACGATTATGCCATTAACTTCTTTAATAAATATTCTTCTTTTTATGGTGTAACCATTTAGGTTCTCCATATTAAACCGGTTGTGAATAAATCAATTAGAACAATTCTAATCTTATTTAAATAAATAAATTAAACTAATAATTCATTTAAATAAATAATTCTTATTCTACAATAAGGGTAATCCCCCTTAGCGATCAACGACTTTTCAGATAATATAGATTTCAACATTAATCATAAAAGAACTTGTGAGTTACCGTACAATTCATTCCTTCCAACATACAATGTCCCAATTAAATATAAGACATGGATTTACTATCAAGTCTTATTTTGTTTAATTATATGTATTTCTATTCTAAAATGAACAACTCTAAATAATGCAAATTAGAATCTCCTTTCTAATTTCATTCTGCCTTGGCTAATGACTACTGGGTTGTCATTTATCGAATCACATAGGACATTCTCTTCTTTTACTAGAAGTGGTAGATTCTTTATTGATCATTTATTATCTCCATGTATAAATTATTATACCCGATCACACCTGTGACGCCCCCAAAATAGGTTCACACAACCCATTCTGAGTCGCTAAATACATGGTACAGAATCCAAATACAAATCTTCCTATTCCAACTATTACATTGTTGTGCAAAATACGACCACACAAACTGTGAGTTTCAATACAGATATTATGTCGTATATAATATGAAAATATCAACGCTCAAATTAAGTCCTCATTACAATTATTATCACACTATTTTACAAAATAGTGAGAACTACTATAGCACTATCTCGGACCATCACTTCATTCCCCGACTAGTCCCAGCTATATTCTCATTTTCTAAAGAGAACAATGAAAGAAAAGGGTGAGGTCAACTAGCCCAGTAAAGAATATTATGACTAAGATAATGAAGGATAAATTATCGTTAGCCTTCAATAAATCTGATAAAATATTATAGACAACAAGTTTTAGATCAATAACTGCAGCGAAAATAATAATCCATTAGAAGAGTTAAGTAGAGAATGATGTCTACTATCTTCTATGATTTAAAAGTTCATCATCAATATTTTATCCCTGTAACACAAATCAATAAATATTTCCAATCAACGAATTATCTATGCACTACGGGCCAAAGATATTCGTTTGTATCACCAGTGGTCATGATCATGTCAAACACATGTCCATCTTTGCACTATGGGCCAAGGATATCAATCAACAGTTCATTTTTGCACTACAGGCCAAAGATATCAATCAACAGTTCATCTTTGCACTACGGGCCAAAGATAACTTTCACCACAATCTAAGTCTGAGGATTATGACAATGATATAAAGAATGAATACAGTGAGATCAAAGATATATATTAGAGATTTATAATTCAATTTATCCAGAGTTCAAGAATGTCCAAATTGTCAACATAAAGATCAAAACATGGATCAAATTTCA
The DNA here is from genome assembly GCA_020205555.1 of Panax stipuleanatus. Lineage (NCBI taxonomy): Eukaryota > Viridiplantae > Streptophyta > Magnoliopsida > Apiales > Araliaceae > Panax > Panax stipuleanatus. The sequence continues at coordinate 64,008,765 of CM035122.1, forward strand.
AGAATAAGATTCATAAAAGATAACTTGGACAAAGAAAATTAAATTAAATTCTGTTGTGAATAGTACTCATGAATAGTACTGTATAAATAGTACCCCGGATAAATAGTACCCTGGCATAAAAAGATTAAAATTTAATAAGAAAGTTTAGACTAATATTCCAGTGAAATTATATTAGATGAATCGAAAACCTTAAGTAATTTCTAATCATTTCAGGAATTATAGAAGCAATACTTACCATAGTAAGTTTAGATTTAGGAATATGAAATGAAATAATATACAAAACTGCAAATGAATTTTCACTCGTCATGCGGTAATCCTCGTAGACAGATCATTCCACAACTTTAATAAAGAATGAATACAAAGGATTATTCACCAGGCATGCGGTAGTCCGCGTAGACAGGTTATTCCCACAGATTAATAAAGAATGAATACGAAAGGTTATTCACCATGCATGCGGTAATCCGCGTAGACGGGTTATTCCCACAGCTTAATAAGGAATAGAATGACAACCCTTATGAGTATTGAAAGAAAATAACATCCTTTACGAATACGAAAGAAATAATACCCCTTACCTTAGTAGAAGTTTGGATACTACAATAGTGTAGTAGCAGAATACTCTTCTTCTTTCACTCTTATTCTCTCTCTATAGTTTCTCTCACCATAGCTTGTGATTATAATTTTGCTCTTCAAAAATGGTCAAAAATAATGAATGGATGGAGGAGTATTTATAGGTTAGGAAAAGGTGGCAAATTACAAGGTTAATTATACTTTAGTACCTTCATCTTTACCTCTATTTTTAATTTAGTCCCTCAAGTATTATCAATCTTGCATAACACCCCCTAATAGTCATTGCATGTGAACCAATAGTTCCTTGCATATGAACCAATAGTAATTAATTGCTCATTTATCTGATTAATTGCTCGCTTTGTCAATTTAATATCCAAAAATCAACTATTATCGAAATAAATGTTGATTTCCACTAACATTAATATTTCCAACACAATGAAAATATTTTTATCAATAATTCATCATTAATATTATAACTCACAATATTGGCAACAAGATCATTCCCAGGAAAGAGGGGGCTTTTCGATAAGGATTTCTCCTTACTGGCGCGCAATTAATTAACCTAACCCCTTTCCTTGACAGAACTTTTTAGGCACTGTCAATAATGCTAATAATAATATGAGTAACTGTGTCGTGTCAATTACTGATTTAATAATATAAAGTATTGTGCAGATGATATTATGAAAATAATTGAATCAGTAATATGAGATACTATGCAGCAACTACTGTGACAATTATTGAATGAAATACTAGGTGACTTCTTACGTAAGAATCAATAATCAGAGATACTGTGCAATATCGTGTGCTACTATGCAACAATACGTATTATTGTACTTTTATCATCGGGTATTTCAATAGTTTAACGGTAAAAGTATTGCCGTTATTTTTATAAAAAGGTTATTTTTGTCGCTTTCTATATCCGACAATTATTCCGTTTTGGGGTCCATCAATGATTGCGCCGTCGTACGAATATTCCCCAACAAAAAGAATATTCTCCGACCAAATGAATATTCCTCGACACAACGAATATTTTATGACAACTTGCTTACTTTGTAAAATTTGCATAAATCACCCATAACTATAACATTATATCAAATCAACACCTTATTATTTAAAAATAATATATAAAAAAAATTAAATCTTTATTCATAAAAGTTGGGGTCTTACAACCTCCCCTCCTTATGAAATTTCATCCTCGAAATTGATGTATGTACGTGGTATTTCAAAGAGGTGAGGATACCTTGCTTTCATTTCAGATTCTAACTCCCAGGTCATTTCCTCAACATTGTGGTTTCTCCATAAAACTTTGACTTGAGGTATAACCTTTGAGCGTAGAATCTGCTCCTTCTTATCCAAGATCTTAACAGGTACCTCCTCATACATTAAATCCTCTGCTATCTCGTCTGGTTCTAGTTCAATAATGTGGTTTGGGTCTTTCACATATTTGTGTAGCATGGATATGAGAAAAACGTTATGAACACGAGACATGCTTGGTGGTAAGCTGAGTCTATAGGCCACAGTTCTTACTCGATCGAGGATTTTAAATGGACTAATGAATCGAGAGTTGAGCTTCTCTCTCTTTTTGAATCTCGTAACTCTTTTCTATGGAGCAACACGTAACAATACATGGTCTCCGACATTAAATTCCACGTCTCTTCGATGAAGATCAGCATAACTCTTTTGTCGATCTTGCGTTATTTGTATACGTTGCCGAATCATTTGAATCTTTTTCGTAGTCATGCGTACCAACTCTAGTACCAACAATGTTGCTTCACCCACCTCGTCCCAGCGTATTGAAGAACGACACTTTCGTCCATACAATGCCTCAAATGGAGCCATGTGTTAAAGTTTATGCCCTAGAGGCCAATTTTTTGATGTAATTGCTTAACATTTTTGATATTATATTTGATTGAATAAATGAATTATTTTATTATGGTTTTATTTACTGCGTTATATATAAATGTTAGCATAATAAAAGTCCTTAGAATAGTGATACAAATTATATAGCTTCAAGTATGTGACTTGAACATGAGGTCATATAATTACAATTAGTATCATTGCTCTTAAATGTCCCTAGTCGAGTATCATTGTTAATGGGACAACAATGATACATTGAGACTAGTATGTGGATTGACTGATGGCCAAATCTCATTGGTCATAAATATATGAGATATTGAGTCAATGCATATTTACATGTTAGAGAACAATGTATTGAACAGACCCACCATGAGAATTCTACGTGGAGCATTATGCAAATTGTCATAAGTAATTCTCATAGTGACAATGATATAATGATCCTCCGACCTAAAATCACTATATTACTACACGGGAATTTATGTACTTTGATATCATCAAAGGTCACCTTTAATAGGGTGGACAATAAAGGTGATTATTGGGTACATCATGAATTGTGTGAGGAATATGAGTGATCTAGATGGAATTTAACCACCCTCCTATATATTAGGGGTGATATCCATAGGCCTCTTGATTGAGTAGGACTATGAAATGCATGGTCATGCTCAAATAGTGATTTGTTTCATATAGTCTACTCATTGATCAAGAAAACTCAGATTAAATTATGAAGAGTATGACACATTCCATGCCTCGAGTTTAATCTAGGATGTCAAGGTTAAAAGGATTAAATTATATTGAAACATTGGTCACGAAAAGGTTGCATCGAATCACCGATCTTATTATTACTTGGGTAGCAGTGATGCATTACTAGATGACGCTCACTGTTTATAATTTTATAATATAATTTTAAAATCATTGCCAACGTAATAATAACCTATAGGGTCACACACTTAGAACGTAATTAAAATGGAATTAATTTAAATTGTAAGGATTTAAATATGTCAATATGATTGATAATATTTAAATTACGAATTTAAATTAATAGGATAATTTGTTTATATGTATTTTAATTAAGTAAGACTTAATTAAGATATAATATATATAAATTCAGATTTTTCTTTTCTAATTGGATTCGGTTTTTGTTAGTTCCTTTTCACTGCTATATATATATATATATATATATATATATATATATGATATATCAGCCGTTTTAAAGTGAGATAATATCATAAACCTAAACTCTAGCCGCTCTTAGAGAGAGACTAGAGAGAAAAGCTTCAGAAAATCTTGATCCTTGGTGGCTAGTACTGCGGCTCTCTTTACTGCAGATCGTGTGACGATTCGCGGGGCGTTTGTGTGGATACCGTAGAGACGCAGTTCCGTTAGATTGTGTTGAAGATTCGAAGCTGTTCCAGAATTTTTCCATCGTCACCATTCAAGCTCGGATAATCGGTAAAAATTTAAACCTCTGAATTAATATATTTTCGCATAGATCCTATTTTAGGGTTTCAGATATTGTTTTGAAAAATTTTAAATTTCGCTGCTTTTGTGTGCTGAAATCCCTTCACCATGCCTAAACTTACTTGATAACTGTTGTTGTAGGAGAATTCCACCAATGGTAAGTACTTGTCCCAACTTCCTTTGAAGTCCAGTACTGTGACGCCCCCAAATCTATACACCCATGGTATCCGATCTGGGGTTCACGACTATTCAATTAAGGTGACACCTCCGAATCTATACACCCATGGTATCTGATTTGGAGTTCACTTCTAATTGATTTAACCATAAATATTAGACAAGATATAATTCCTATATATCCAAGGTTCACAGTATCCCATAACAAATAATAATTCTCGTCAGAACTATTGTTGTGTTTGGATACCCTCACTTGGATGTATAAAACGTATCTTATGAATATCCCTTTCATATTAGTAGTTCATATATATTCAAAATCCAGAGTATCAACAATAACATGATCAGTCCATATTTCCAATACCCTCACTAAGATGTATAATCCCTAAGGATACTGTATTACTTCAACAATACTAATGAATCATCTAAGAATGTAAAAGTACACGAATGCGGAAACAAAAGATGATAATATATATTTCCTATAATAAGTTCGGTTACATGGTTCTCAACATTGAGTTCTCATTACAACAAAAGTCTTATAAGACTTACATTTAATAAAGACAGTAATATAAACTAATCTAAGCATGGCCTTTTTCCACTACGTGTTCCAGAAGTGCTGGGATTACCATCAAAAACTGTAAAGGAAATGATTTACAAGAATGAGCTATGACATGCTCAGCAAATTTATATTTATAAACACAATATTTTATTTGAATAAACGATAGTTCAACAATTTTACTTCACTGAGTTTTGATGATCATTTCTGGAATTTTTGATATCAACTATTTCTGTCAGTCACAAAGACTTAGAAATCTGCGTATTCGGATATGAGATAGGGGATCAGCCTATTTAATATCCTAGGAGTATGCATATCATCCTACCTCTAGTGCCAATTTGTAGACACAATTTAAGACCCAATTTAGGATAAATTCAACTCAGTATAGGATGTCTTACCAAAATAATTTGGTTTGACTCAACAGTTTATGCTTGATAAATAATAATTCAATATCATATGAATAAGTGATTAATTTCTTAAGTTATGCTGAAACAATAGCAATAACTTTCACAATAAATGGGTAACAACTTGGTTCGGTATAATATATCGAAAAGCATTCAAGTAGGGTTCAAGAACTTGCATAATAAAAAAAGTAAATTTCGTATATTTGCGTAAGGTAATAAGTTTAAGGATAAAATATTTGCTTGTGCGAAGAACAACTATCTAACGTTACTGAAGTGTTTAGGATACCTAAAATATGTTAAACATATTGGTATAGATCATTAGTATTGATAACAATACCTAACTACTCAAACTATATAAGTTTGGTCTATGTTTAATATAATTTCGGTGTCCTAATACCTTACTGGATATTTATTAAGTTAATAACTCGGTTAAACTTTACTTATAAGATTTATTATAATTTTAGATAATTTATTTATCATTTATAATAATTTTTGGAAGCTTATAATAATTTTTAAGTATTTAATTATCCAATAGAATGATTTTTAAATCATTAATTTTATACTTAAATAATTATTAATTACTTAGTATATTTGTTAAAACCTTAATATTTTTTTTAAATAATTTATAATTATTTAATATGATTTTTAGAACATTTAAATAATTACTTATTATTTATAAATAATTTATTTAATTACTTTATTAATTAATTAATTTATTAATTATAAAAATATTTATGGAATTTATGTCAAAATATTAATAATTAATTATTATAACTTAAAATAAATTATTAATTTATATAATTTATTTTAATAAATTTTAACTCTGTCCGTCGTTATAAAACTTAGGCGATGGGAAGCGCCGCTATAGCTATTCTTCAGCCTGAAGAACAGCCTTGGTTAAGGTCGAGTAGTCACTTTGACCAAGCTTGTTCTTTAAGCTTTGTTATGATTCTGGGTTTCTAAGTGTTTCAATGGTGTAGTGTTTATGTAATACTGCAACATGATATTAAGTTTGGGCTCTAATCATACCATATCAGAATGTTATTAAAGCTTAAAGTAACTGTCAGAGCTGTTCTTGGGTTTCTGGGTAACCCAGAACAGTGGTCAACGTCGGTCAATGACCTTATGGTTCTAATATCTTTAATTCTGTGTATTATATGTGTGTTTTGATTATTACAGTGTGTAGTCTAGTTGTCATAGTACAATGAGATAACACTGGTTTGGACCGAGTAACATCCTAAAGTATTGATCTAAGCAGGTCAAAGTACTGTTAGAAGTTGTTCTTCGTGTTCTTCATTTTCTGGGTTTTCCAGAAAATGAAACTGTGAACGGTCAACGGGTTTTGACCATTAATTCTAGTCATCCTATATATTTATCATGTGTTAAAGTGTATCATACTTGTAGTATATATGTAAGGGTATAATAACATAACACTTAGCTAGCTTAACAACATATAGAGAGAAAGATACAAGCCGGTCAAACTGCCTTTGTGACGCCCCCAAATCCGGGTACCTTCAAACCCAGGATATGGTGCTACACGGTACTACAATCTACTAAAACATTCAATTGAGGACATCAAAATCAATGCATAAGTTTACTAATAATTACATTCTATTAATCTAATCCCAAGTATTCGTAACCAATACATTGTTCATTGTCATAATATCAGTAAATACAATACTAATACTAATGCTATTAAAGAGGTCACTACTTGTCCAGCTTGGACATGCCTTTGTCTTTACCGGATCCTTCGGTCCGTTCGTTCTTAGCTGAAATCATTTAGTTTTAAGAAAAAATGAGCATAAACAGCTCAGCAAGTTAAACAGTATATCTTGAAACCACAAAATCAAGAATCATATCTCTAGGTCTTCAATAACTGTACAATAGTTATGAAGTACTTAAGAATAATCAAAATATCATTTTGATTCCTTTAAAACCATTTCCAAGGACTTTATAGCCTCTTCGGAATCCATCTTGGTCAACACCATGAACCATAGTTTAGTTCTCATTCATGAAAGGAACAACCCGGCACGAAGGCCGTAAGTTCGATATAGCTTACGAGCACATCCAGGTGATCAGCCTGTAGTATTCTATGTTGATCAACACTCATACATTAAACATGTTTACGTTTAATTGGTGGCAACCTCACGTGCCTGTCAAATTAACGACGTTTAAAACCTTTGTTTATTCATGCTCAGGTTAGCTGAGAATCCGTTCTAGTCAATTGGCATAGGATCACAATATTGTATATATTTTGGAAAGATTTGTGGGAAAAAAATCCACCAAAATATGCTTAAGTCTCAGTCTAGCCGAATCAAATGGCATAGACTATTCAATAACAGTTCATGCATAAGCAATTATGCATAATGACCACTTGTCCAACTATAATGTATAGACAAGAGTTTAGAAACTTGCATTTATAGTAAAGTATGAACGAAGTTAGGAAACTTGCCTTTGCGTCTTCTATACTTCTACGTAGCCTACTCAGTCTTTAGCACGTCTACAAAGCATAATACATAGTATACCAATTAGTAATCATAGTTGATACACACCGTATTTGCCTAACTCCTCCTTCTTATATAACTTAAGCGAATCGTTAACTATGTAACATTCGTTCAAGTTATTTAATTTCATTAACCCAATCTTGGTTAACGTTTTTAAAAATTGAGTTCATCGCGTTTAGTTAATGTTTAATTCTCATAATCATTGGTTAAACATGTTGTTTAAAGCTTACATTACATCACTTGCTAGCCCCTTAATTGATATGCAAAAGGTTAAGTACTTACTAGCAATGTCAGAATTTTCTGCCATGCTGGCGCTGCAGCGCTACCCCTCCAGAGATTTCTCCCCGGAGTGGCGCTGTGGCACTAGCCCTGCAACTCAGAAAAATTTCTAAGTCTTTGAAAATTCTGAAATTCCCAAGCTCGTAACGTAACCGTTACAACTCGGAATTGGCTCGTTCCAAAGACAAAAGTTCACAAATGACATGCTCTATCATCCTATCAAGTCGGAATTCATTCCCGAATCCATCGGTAAGAAATTCACCGATTAGTCCATTTTTACGTTTTCGTTAAACGTTCGTGAACGTTCGACGCTCAATTCTTCATTTTAAGTCAAAATCAATCCGTTCTTGTTTCCGCAAGTCTTATTTACCTAATTACACGTGTTGCAATCGAAAACCATCGTTTTCAATGCTCATGGAGACTTTTGACTTCTAAATCTTAGAAATTTACGTTTTCGACGATTATCGTCTAATCGCATAACTTTCGCCGAATCTTCGTTCTTCGTTATTATTATCTCAAATCAATGGGAATCAATCCCATAGTTTATTATTACTAATTCCTATCATTCCAAACATTTAAGTTTTAATGGTTTAATAATTTCATTAGTATGAATTCATTAAGTTCTTCCTTTATACTTAATGAGTTCTTAGTATCTTAACATGCATGTTTTATTATGGTTTGTAATTCACCATCATAACATCCTTATAACTTCTTCATAGTCACAACTCCTTTAATCACTTCTCTATCAAAGTTATTAATGAAAGAAAAGAAGATTTTACAATTTCATAGGTTATACCTTCAAGGTTCTTGGTGGAGCTTGAGTAGGGAGACTCAAAGGTTCCTTCTTCTTCTTGGTTGATGAAGTAATATAAGGCAAAGCTTACTCTAGTTTCTTCTCTCTCTCTCTCTCTCTCTCTCTCTCTCTCTCTCTCTCTCTCTCTATAGGATGATAGAATTCTCAAACAACCAAAATGAGGAGGGGAGCTCTCTTATTTATAGAGATTGGCAAGGCTTGGGGTAGCAAAGTAATTTAGGCCCAACCTCCTCTCCACCCCACACCCCCATATCTCTCCATGTGATAGCCTATGTCTCCCATGTGCTAACATGTGCTAGCACATGGGCACCTTGTGCCCCCCACATGCTACCATGTGTCCTTGGGTTGCCCCATGGGTTTAACCCACCCGTTTACCCAACGGTTCAACCCACGGTTTAAACTTATTAACTTTAATTCAAATTAATTCCAATTCCATTCATTTTAACGTATTTACTCCGTATAAAATTCGTATTATACATCGTATAATTATGGTATTCTCTTCGTATTATTCTCGTATAATACCTTGTATTATACACGTATTCCTTTCGTATAATAATCATTTATTATTATACTTAATCAATTAATCTTTGATTGTCACTTTCCCTAACGCTTAGGCTCTAAGTCCCTACGCGAAAACTTCGTGAGCCATAAATGAATTATTATTACATAATCCACCTCGCCTTGAAATCCTATCATTACGCATTTCTCAAAATTTCAAAATAAATTCCCTAGCAGAAACGAATGAATAGTGATTCTCGCTCTTTTTCTCCCGAGAAAATTTTTCTCGGCTAACGTAACTTTTCACGGTATATTACCGTCAAATCTTTTGACAGAATGTCATTCTGACATTCTGAACTATCAAAATGACCTAGGGTCTCCAACCCTAACCCTTAGGGTCAAACCCTAACCTTAGGGTTGAATAGTGCCTATTTCGTCTTTTTTTTAAAATATTTTTATTCTCGAAAATCTTTTATTTTCGTCTTATAAATTCATATCAATTATTCCTAGCACGTAGCCAGAATCCTACTCATTTCTGCATTCTCTAGGTCATACCTACAATTAGCTTACTCAGTTTAATAAACAAATAAGTAAATTTTATTCAATAAATCAAATAAAATTCATTTACATAAACGCTCGATTTTCTCGGGCGTTACAATCTCCCCTTCTTATAAGAATTTTGTCCCCAGAATTACAATACAAGTTAATCAAATAAATAAGGATAAGCCTTCCTCATCTTGTCCTCGAGTTCCCACGATGCTTCTTCGGCATTGTGGTTCCTCCATATCACCTTCACCGAAGGTATAACTTTGCTTCTTAACACTTGTTCTTTCCTATCAATGACTTGAATAGGAATCTCCTCATACGTTAAGTCTTTCTCGACTTGAATTGGTTCATACTCGATTACGTGCTTGTAATCTGGCTTATAGGGACTTAATACCGAAACGTGGAACACGTTATGGATATGCCCCAACTCTGGAGGTAATGCTATCTCATATGCTACCTCTCCTACCCTTCTCAAAATTTCAAACTGTCCTATGAACCTAGGGCTTAACTTTCCCTTTCTCCCAAAGCGTATCTTCCCATTCCAAGGTGACACCTTTAGGAACGCATATGAACCGACTTTATACTCTTTGTTCTTCCGATGTGGATCGGCATACTTCTTATGTCTGTCTTTAGCTGCTACTAGCCTTGTTCGTATTAACTTAACTACTTTTGCCGTTTGTTGTACCATCTCAGGCCTTAACATTCGACGTTCTCCCACTTCATCCCAGCAAAGTGGCGTTCGACACTTTCGTTCATCTAACGCTTCGTACGGCGGCATGCCTATACTAGCGTGAGAACTGTTGTTGTAGGCGAACTCTACTAATGGTAGATGATCGTCCCAACTCCCCTTGAAATCCATAACGCAAGACCTTAGCATTTCTTCTAGCGTCTAAATTGTTCTTTCGCTTTGTTCATCTGTCTGTGGATGGTACGCCATGGTCAACCTCAGTTGTGTTCCCATCTGCTCTTACAAACTCTTCTAGAAATTCAAAGTGAATTACGGATCCCGATCTGACACGATCAAAATTGGCACTCCATATCTCGAGACAATCTCGTTAACATAAAGCTTAGCTAACTGATCTAAATTGTATCTGACTCTTATCGGCAAGAAATGAGTCGACTTCGTCAAACGATCCACTATTACCCAAATAGCGTCGTATCCTTTCTGCGTCGTTGGAAGCCCCACCACAAAGTCCATCATGATATACCCCCATTTCTACTCCGGAATCTCCAATGATTGTAACAAACCACTGGGTCATTGATGTTCGGCCTTAACTTTTTGACAAGTTAAGCACCTACTAACGTACTCCGCTATCTCTCTCTTCATGTTTGGCCACCAAAAGTTGGTTCGAAGGTCTTGATACATCTTGGTACTACCAGGATGAATAGAGTACCTCGAGTGATGCGCTTCATCCATTATCTCCTCTTTTAACTCTGACTCACACGAAACCCAAATTCTTCCTTCAAATCTCAATAACCCTTCGTTATCAAGACTGTACGCTATTTCAGTATCATCTGCAATCTTCTTCCTTATCCGCTCGCACTCCTCAGTTCTGAGTTGCACTTCCTTAACCTTCTCCACTATTGTGGGTTGAACTTCTATCGCAAATAGCTTCTCCCCTTCTTTGATTGGACATTGCACTTCTAACTCCATTCTTGACATCTCTGTCACCAACTCATCTTGAGAATAGCTTCTCCCGACCCTTCCTAGTTAAGTCGTCGGTCACCACATTCGCCTTCCCTGGGTGATACAAGATTTCACAATCATAATCCTTTATCAACTCCAGCCATCTCCGCTGTCTCATATTTAACTCCTTCTGTGTGAAGATATACTTCAGACTTTTATGGTCTGTGTAGATCTCACACTTCTCCCCATATAGGTAATGCCTCCAAATCTTTAAGGCGAAAACCACTGCGGCAAGTTCAAGGTCATGAGTAGGATAATTCCCCCCATACTCCTTCAACTGCCTAGATGCATACGCAATGACCTTGCCATGCTGCATGAGCACGCAACCCAGTCCTTTATACGAAGCATTTCTATACACTACGAAATTCCCCGTCTCATCCAGTAACGATAATACAGGGGCTTGACTCAACCTCTTCTTCAGC